>JAZHEH010002832.1:0-68457 GCA_036589455.1 Ateles fusciceps | reverse complement strand
AGACTTGGAACCAACCCAAATGCCCATCAATGATAGACTCGGACAGGGAAAATGTGGCACATATACACCATGGAATACTATGCAGCCATCAAAAACGATGAGTTCGTGTCCTTTGTAGGGACATGGATGAACCTGGAAACCATCATTCTAAGCAAACTGACACAAGAACAGAAAATTAAACACCGCATGTTCTCACTCATAGGAGGTTGTTGGAAAATGAAAACACATGGACACAGGGAGGGGAGCATCACACACTGGGGTCTGTTGGGGGGGGGGAACTAGGGGAGAGACAGCAGGGGGTGGGGAGTTGGGAGGGATAACCTGGGGAGAAGATGCAGATATAGGTGATGCGGAGGAAGGCAGCAAACCACTTTGCCATGTATGTACCTATGCAACGATCTGCATGTTCTTCACATGTACCCAAAACCTAAAACGCAATAAAATATATGTATTAAAAAAAGAAAATCATATGCAAAAAAATATATATATATATGCATTCTATTGCATGGATAGACCATATAATCTTTACTCATTCATCAGTTGATAAACATCTGGATTGCTTCCACCTTTTGGCTATTATCGGTTATGCTGCTATGAATGTATATGTACAATCTTTTGTGTGCGGACATATATGTTTATATATATATATATTTTTTAGATGGAGTCTTGCTCTGTTGCCTGGGCTGGTGTGCAGTGGCGGGATCTTGGCTCACTGCAACCTCTGCCTCCCAGGTTCAAGCGATTCTCATGCCTCAGCCTCCCGAGTAGTTGGGATTACAGGGGCCCACCACCACGCCAGGCTAATTTTTTGTATTTTTGGTAGAGACAGGGTTTCACCATGTTAGCCAGGATGGTCTCGATCTCCAGACCTCGTGATCTGCCCGCCTCGGCCTCCCAAAGTGCTGGGATTACAGGCATGAGCCACCGCGCCCAGCGTGTTTATATTTCTCATGGTTATATACCTAGGAGTAGAATTGCTAGGTCATATGACAATTCTATGTTTAAGTTTTTGAAAAGCTATAAACTCCTTTGCAAAGTCATTTGACATTCCCACCAGCAATGTATGAGGATTCCAATTTCTCCATATTTTCCTCCAACACTTGTTATTTTCTGTCTTTTTGATTATAGTTATCCCAGTGGGTGTGAACTGGTATCTCATTATGGAGAGAGAGAGAGAATGACCAGACCAGGAGGAGTTACTTTTGGAGTGAGACTGAGATGATGTTCTCAAGACCTAAGCTGATTCAAATGCCAGAGATGCGATGGCACAGGCAGAGGCAAAAGCTGGAATCCTTGGCCGCATCATGGAGAAGGTTCCGACGGCAAGGCCATAGGCTCTAATCTTAGCCTGAATTTACGTGATGTGAACACACGATGGCGTGCAGCTCACACAACAGGCTGCCTCAGAGAGGTCCAGAGAGGCTCAGGTCCCTGCTCTCTTGTTTCTGTCTCTTGGCAGCAAGCTCAGGCCCTGTGACTGCGAAGGACGCAGAGAGAGGGAGGAAGTATAGGAGATCTGCAGGATCCTCTCTGGGATATGAAACAGCAAATCCCTTGTGTTGGCCCACAGGAGAGATTAAAAAGTGAGGTGGAACAGGCCCAGCAGATTTGGCGGTAGATGGGGAAGAGAAAAGGTCACAATGCAGGGAATTGAGACCTCTTTGACCTCTTTGCCTGGGGATGAGGCGTGTGCGTGCACACACACACACACACATACACATACATACACACATACATACATACACACACATACATACATACACACACACACAGACACACACACACATACATACACACAGACACACACATGAAATATGAGCGAGTCCCAGATTTGGAGGAAGCCTGAGGGAGATATGGGAATGTCCAGCCAGGGGTATTTTGGGTCACACAAAGTCTCAGTCATGGTATTATGATCATGAAAAATAAAGACAGTGGAACTTCATGTCTCTATGGAGTCACTAGGTGGAATAGGGCGAGCTAATATCTCCAGTTAGAAAGACCCAAGGAAACCAAGGCAGTTCTGAGATTAGGAATCTCAAAGAACTTCTGAAGCCTGAACAGGGCAGTTTAAACTTCAGAATTAAGGGAGCAAAGAATGGTAGCAAGAGGCACCAGCTTTGGAGTCAGATACATTCACTACACTCTTGCTGGCAGTGTGGCCTTAGGTAAGTAACACCAACTCTCTGAGTTTGCCTCATCTTTCATATAGGAATGATAATAGTACCACCTTAAGTAAGATAGTGGGTATAAAAGTTTCAGGCACACAGCAGGTGCCTGGAAAATGCTGGTTATGCAGCTATCCCTAAAGGAGTCACGAGGACCTCCTCCAGCGGGGAAACTTTGGCAACCCTGAGGAGGAGTGTACCACTTGAGGGCAGTGTCCTGCTGTTAGGAAATTAAACGTATGTAGGCTTGGACGTGAATTAGACAACCTTTAGGGGAACCTTCTATTCCTGAGACTGCATGCTCAGTCAACCAGCAAATATATAGTGTGTAGCACATAACATATGCAAGGCATTGTGGGAGATATAGGAAGCTATTCATATCTCCTCATTCAGGTCTCAGTTCAATTGCCACCTCCTCAGGGAACCTTCTCCAATCATCCAGGCTAACTTATTGCCACTCTCCCCAACTCTAATCATTTTTTAGGCCATTTCTTGTTTTATTTTCATCATAACACTTATAGTCTAAAGTGTCCATTTTCTTTGTGTGTTTATTCACACACACACACACACACGCAGACACAGCTCAGTAAAATGTATTGAAATGAAGTATGAGAAACAGACCCTGACATCAAAGAGTTTATCATCCAACTGGAAAGGTGAGAGAGATGTGGGAGGAGTCAGGGCTCCTGTCCCAAGGTCAGGAGCTCACTTTCAGCCTACAGGTTTGAGTTCTAGGTAATTGCTGAATGTTGGACTTTGAAGGATGAATGACAGGCCTTTGAGAAAGTGGAGATAAGTGAGGGGAGGGGAGGGGATGAATGACAACAGCAATAGCTGTTCTCACTGTTTGAACACTGCAGTGTTGCCAGGTGTTTTCTCAGCCCTGCAATACAGCAGCAAACAAGCCAGAGAAGGTCCTGGCTGTAGAAAGACACTCATGTCCCAGGGAGAGAAGACAGAAAAGAAATGAGTCAGTGATGAGAACATTTTCAGATAAGTCGTAAATTCTGGAGAGGTTGACATAGGGTAATGGAATAGAAAGAGATGGAGACAGAGGCGAGTGGAGTTCCTTGAGAGGCAGTCATGGAGGTGCCCTTGAAGAGGCCATGTCTGAGTGGAGGTCAAAATGATAAAAAGAGCCAGACGCCACCGCAAGTCCCCCTATCTACACTACAAGGCTAATTCCACCTACTTTCAGCCCTGGCCACCTCTTGTCTTTCTACACCCTCCTCTAATCTTTCCCCAGTCCTGCTCTTTCTTCTTCTGGTCAGTCTACTTTTACGGCCAATTCAGCTGTTCATGGCCCCTTTCACTCTTCCTTTAGTCATTACCAGTTCAACAAAGCAAAGACCCCAAATCAAGCAAGAAAACCCAACAAGCTTCTTAGAAGGGGAAAGAGAATGGAAGACAGTGAATCCTCCCATCTCATTTGTCCCCATCACAGTGGTAAAGTTGAAATAAAAATAGCAACCTGGAAGGAATGCTGTAAGGATTCACCTAGCTAGTACATAGTAGGTACTCAGAACACATTGATTCTTTTCTCTCGTCCTCTTTCATATTTTATTTTTTTATTTTTTATTTATTTGAGACAGAGTCACGCTCTATCGCCATGCTGGAGTGCAGTGGCGCAATCTCGGCTCACTGCAACTTCCGTTTTCCAGGTTTAAGCATTTCTCCTGCCTCAGCCTCCTGAGTAGCTGGGACTACAGGCACGCACCACCACACCCGGCTAATTTTTTGTATTTTTTTGTAAAGATGGGGTTTCACCATGTTGGCCAGGCTGCTGTTTCATATTTTAAAACATAAAGTGTCAGTTATTAGTAATACACATTCATCATAGAGTATATTAGAAGACACTGTGAAGTAGAAGAAAAGAAAAGAACAACAATCACCCTCACAAAATCCCATAAGCCAAAGTTAGCCACTTAACAACCTTTGGTGTAGTTCCTTCCAGGCTTTTTCTAAGGTTTTGCGGTGGTGGTTGTTGTTCTTTCTTTTTAAACTTTCTTGAGATATAATTTAAGCATCATGACGTTCACCATTTTAAAGTGTACAATATAATGGTTTTTTAGTATAGCTGCAAATGTGTGTGATCATCCTCACTACCACATTTGAGAACATTTCATTGTCCCCAAAAGAAATTGTGTACCCGTTAGCAGTCACTCCCATTTGACTCGCCTCTACCCCAAGCCCTACGTAACCATTAACCTACTTCTATCTCTATAAATTTGCCTGTTCTGAATATTTCATTAAAATTGAGTTATACAATTATGTGGCCTTTTTGTCTGGCTTCACTAGCACAATTTCAAGGTTATCCATGTTGTAGCATGTATCAGTACTTCATTCCTTTTCCTGGCAAAATAATATTTCATTGTGTGAATGTATCATGTGTTGTTTAACAGTTCCTCGATTAACGGACATTTGGGTTGTTTACTTTAGCTATTATGAAAACCCTTGCTATCAATATTTGTGTACAAGTTTTTGTGTGGATGTATATTTTTATTTCTCTTGGGTATAAGCCTAGGAGTGGAATTACTAGATCACATAGTGACTCCGTGTTTAACATTTTGAGAAACAACCAAAATCATTTCTTTCTTCATAGCTATGATGATGCTGTAATACAATCAACTGTACTAACTTTCTGAGACTTTCTTGTTTTTCCACAGTTTCTTGGTAACGATTTTTTTTCCAATCAACCTTTCAAAAACTCAATTCAATAAGGCATGGGCTAAGCCTTGGGAATACAAACATGGATAAAAGCTGTTCATTGTCGTCAAAGAGTTCACAATCCAGAAGGGGAAGCAGACACCTCAAGTTAAATCTCATGTGATCTGAGCTACAGTAGAAGGATATACAAAATGCTGAGAGGAGAGAGGAAAGAAGGCAAAACCCTTTCTTCAATGTGGTAGAGAAGGCTTCCTGGGAGAGATGACATTTGCAAAATCTGGAAGGACGAGTATGGATTCACCAAGGAGATGAGGAACAGAATGAGAATGCCAGACAGAGGCAGCAAAATGCATGAAAACACGGAGGATGAAAGCGAGTGGCACCCAAGATGCTGCAAATAGATTGGTGTGGTCAGGGTCCTAAGTTCTTTAAGAAAAAACTAGTTTTAATGCCGGTAGTGGAGGTTGGGGACAGATTTTAAAGGGCTTTGAATGACACGTAAAAGGTTCAAAAGTTAACCGGTATCACTGAAGAGCTTTAGAAGGATTTAAGGCTAGGAGTGGATATGGTTAGAGTTACAGAAATTAAGAAGTATTTTTTAAATCAAACGAATACATGTATATGATTAAAAATCAAAGAGCAGAAGTATTTATTATACCAATCAACAGTCCCTTGCCCCATCTTTTCCCATGCCAGACCCTCTCCTCTTTTAGCTGTTTCTACTGGTAATTAGTTCCTTCATTTATCCGTAATAATATACATAAGCTGCTATTTCTTGATCTATCAATTTAAGACACAACCTCTCTACTCCCGTCTTCTCCATATACACCTTATATTTAGTTCCTTCCTTGCTTTTCTGTGCAGCTTTAGACAATATGCTTGCACCTATATTTCTATTTCTGGTTTTATCAACTCTAGACAATATCTCTTGGCTCCCCGTTCTGTAAGATAACAACATTAGTGGCCCTGCTTTCCTCTTCAGCTCCTCTCTTCCTTTCTACATCCCATCTTTTATCACGTATACTTTTAATTTGACATTGTCAAGATTGATGACATTTCCATGAGCCTAATTAAGTCTTCCGCGCTTCTCTATAGGTTGATTTTAAAAGTTGAAAGCAAGCAATAATGGCATTATTGTGGCATATACATTGTGTCTCCTTCACAGCCAAGTAGTTGATGATGCAATCATTTTCCTTTCTTAGCCTTTTTTAGACAGCTTTTTGTTTTTCTGGAGTTTTCCTTTTCTTTTTTAAAAAATTGAGACAAAATACACATAACATTAATTTACCATTTTAACCATTGTTAATGTGTACAGCTCACCGGCAACTAGTCCATTCATAATTTTTTTGCAACTGTCACCGCTACCTAGCTCCAGAACATTTTAATCTTTCTAGTGGAAGCTTTGTACCATTCCCCTCTCCCCTCCAGCCCCTGGCAACCCCTCTACTTTCTGTCTGTGGATTTACCTATTCTGGATACTTTATGTAAATGAAATGATACATTATGCGGTCTTTGTGCCTGCCTTGTTTCAAAGTTCATTCGTGTTGTCGCATGTATCAGTACTGCATTTTCTGGCTGAATAATATTATATTTTATGAATATGCCACATTGTGTTTATCCATTGATGAACCTTTGAGCTGTTTCCAACTTTTGGCTATTGTGAATAATGCTGCTATAAACATCCATTACAAATTTTTATTTTAACATTTGTTTTTAATTCTTTAGAGTATATATCTAGGAGTAGAATTGCTTGGTCATACGGTAATTTTCTGTTTAATATATTGAGCAATCACCAAATTGTTTTTCACAGTGGGTGTACCATTTTACATTTACATCAGCAATATACACAGCTCTCAATTTCTTCACCTGTCATTTTCTATTTTTTAAATTATGCCCAATCTAGTGGAAGTGAAACTATACCTCTTTAACTTTGATTTGCATTTCCGTAATGACTAGTGAAATTGATAAATTTTTAATGTACATGTTGGCCATTTGTATGTCTTATTTTGAGAAATGTCTATTCTAACGTGCTTTGTTCATTTTTAAATTGAGTTTTTGTCTTTTTCTTGAGTCGTAAAGTTCTTCATAAAGTCCACATATACCCTTACAGATATATGATTCACAAGTATTTTCTCCCACTGTGTGAAGTATCTTTTTACTCTGTTGATAGTACTCCTTAATGCACAACAGTTTTAAATTTTGATGAAATTCTATTTATCTATTTTTTTATTTTATTGCTTGTGCTTTTAGTGTCATGTCTAAAAAAAATTGCCAAATCCAGTCATAAAAATTTACTTTTATGTTTTCTTCTAAGAGTTTTTAAAAATAATTTTCACTCTTGTATTTAAGTATTTTATTCATTTTTAGTTAATTTCTGTATTTGGTATGAGATAAGGTTTCAACTTCTTTCTTTTGCATGTGAATATCTAACTGCCCCCAGCATCATTTGTTGAAAAGAGTCTTTCTTCCCTGTTGAGTAGTCTTGATATCTTTGTCAAAAATTAGTTGACCATAGATGTTTGAGTTTATTTCTAGACTTTAAATTTGATTCCAATCATCAATATATCTATCCTCAGGCCAGGAACAAACTGTTTTAAATACTCTGGCTTTCTAGTAAGTTTTGAAAGGGTGTTGAATTTTGTCAAATTATTTTTCAACATAAATTGGAGATTAGAATGTGGATTTTTACCCTTCATTCTATTAATACGGTATGTTACATTGGTTGGTTTTTGTATGTTGTAGGATACTTGCATTCCTGGAATAAATCACCCTTGATAACATATATAAAGCTTTTAGTATGCTGCTGAATTTAGTTTACTGTTCATGTGTTGACTATTTCTCATCTATGTCAACAAGTGTTATTTATCTTTTTTTTTAATTTATTTATTTAACTTTAGGTGCATACTATATCTGGCATTTCTCCCCCATGTTATCCCTCCTCACCCTCCCCTCCCTCCCCACCCCTTGTTGTCTCTCCCCGACCCCCACCCAACTGCCCCTAGTGTGTGATGCTCCTCTCCCTGAGTCCACGTGTTCTCCTTGTTCACCACCCACCTATGAGTGAGAACATACGGTGTTTGGCTTTCTGTTCTTCTGTCAGCTTGCTGAGAATAATGGTTTCCAGATTCATCCAAGTCCCTACAAAGGACACGAACTCATCGTTTTCTATGGCTGCATAGTATTCCATGGTGTATATGTACCGCATTTTCTTTGTACAGTCTATCATTGATGGGCATTAGGGTTGGTTCCAGGTCTTTGCTATTGTAAACAGGGCTGATATGAACATATGTGTGCATGTGTCCTTATAATAGAACGATTTATAATCCTTTGGATATATACCCAGTAATGGGATTGCTGGGTCAAATGGAATTTCTATTTCTAGATCCTTGAGGAATGGCCACACTGTCTTCCACAATGGTTAAACTAATTTACACTCCCACCACCAGTGTAAGAATGTTTCTATTTCTCCACATCCTCTCCAGCACCTGTTGTCTCCAGATTTTTTAATGATTGCCATTCTAACTGGTGTGAGATGATATCTCAATGCGGTTTTGATTTGCATTTCTCTAATGACAGTGATGATGAGCATTTTTTCATATGTTTGTTGGCCTCATAAATGTCCTCTTTTGTAAAGCATCTGTTCATATCCTTTGCCCACTTTTGAATGGGGTTGTTTGTTTTTTCTTGTATATCTGTTTTAGTTCTTTGTAGATTCTGGTTATTAGCCCTTTATCAGATGGGTAGATTGCAAACATTTTTTCCCATTCTGTTGCTTGCTGATTCGCTCTAATGATGGTTTCTTTTGCTGTACAGAAGCTCTGATTTTAATTAGATCCCATTTGTCTATCTTGACTTTTATTGCCATTGCCTTTGGTGTTTTGGTCATGAAGTCCTTGCCTATGCCTGTGTCCTGGATGGTTTTGTCTACGTTTTTTTCTAGTGTTTTTATGGTGTTAGGTTTTATGTTTAAATCTTTAGTCTATCTGGAGTTAATTTTAGTGTAAGGTGACAGGTAGGGGTCCAGTTTCTGCTTTCTGCACATTGCTAGCCAGTTTTCCCAACACCATTTATTAAACATGGAGTCCTTTCCCCCATTGCTTGTTTTTGCCAGGTTTGTCAAAAATCAGATGGTTGTAGATGTGTGGTGTTTCTTCTAGGGCCTCTGTTCTGTTCCATTGGTCTATGTCTCTGTTTTGGTACCAGTACCATGCTGATTTGATTACTACAGCTTTGTAGTATAGTTTGAAGTCTGGCAGTGTGATGCCTCCGGCTTTGTTCTTTTTGCTTAGGATCGTCTTGGCTATGCGGGCTCTCTTGGATATAAGATCTATGTGCAGAAATCACAAGCATTCCTATACACCAATAATAGACTTAAAGAGAGCCAAATCAAGAGCGAACTACCATTCACAATTGCTACAAAGAGAATAAAATACCTAGGAATACAACTAACAAAGGATGTAAAGGACCTCTTCAAGGAGAACTACAAACCACTGCTCAATGAAATAAGAGAGGACACAAACAGATAGAAAAACATTCCATGCTCATGGTTAGGAAGAATTAATATCATGAAAATGGCCATACTGCCCAAAGTAATCTACAGATTCAATACTATCCCCGTCAAGCTACCAATGACCTTCTTCACAGAACTGGAAAAAACTACTATTTATCTGTTTTTTTAACGTGGTATTTTTGCCTGACTTTAGTATCAGAGTAATACTGGCATCATTAAATGAGTTAGAAAGTGTTCCTTTATTCTCCATTTTCTGGAAGGTTTTAAGTAGGATTGGTGTTAATTCTTTTTAAATGTTTGGAAAAATTCATTAGTGAAGCCATTTGGTCCCAGGCTTTCCTTCGTTGGGAGGTATTTAATTACTGATGATTCAAACTCTTTACTTGTTATAGATCTATTCAGATATTCAGGAGAATATAGCAAAATGAGCATATATGCATCCAACAACAAGTCCCCAAATATAAGAAGCAAAAATTGAAAGAATTGACAGGAGGAATAAACAGTTCTACAATAATAGTTTTAGACTCCAAAATCCTATTTATTTTTTGAGACAGGGTCTTGCTCTGTTATCCAGGCTGGAGTGCGGTGGCACAAACCGGGCTCACAGCAGCCTCAACTTTCTAGGCTTAAGCTGTCCTCCCATCTCAGCCTCTCAAGTGGACAGATTCTTAGGGAACCTCTAGTAATAGAAATGGGCATTCATATACTGGTGCATCTGACAGCATCCCTGCAGGAAACAGATGAAACACTCAAATTGGTTAATCTGAAGATAGCTTAATAAAGGGGTTGCTTATAAAAATGTGGTCAAGAAATAAGGAAACTACAAGAGATTGTGCAGTGAGGCCTGGAGGGGGTGGGAAAGGGAACAGTTAGCAGAATCTGGAAAGAGAAAGTGTGAGAAGAGCTGCAAGAGACACAGGCCTGCAAGTGGTGATCCCACAGGAAGGAAAACAAGAAATATATGCCCTCACGTCATTCTCCTCCATCTAGCTGATCTCTTGACAGACTTCTCCACTGGCCGCACTTAGTGAGATCCAAAGGAAAGATACCACTGTAGATGTAATCCATATAGGTTGGCCTTGTGGAACACAGAGCAGGGAGGGAGGGAGTAGCAACTGGATCTGGATGGGCAAACAGAAGATGCCCAGCACAACTGGTGACAGCATAAACCAGTGCAAACTTTCTGGAGGGTATGTACCAAAATATTAAACAGGAGTTGTCATTGCATTGTAGGATTATTGATGATTTCTTTTCTTTTACTTTCTACCTTACTAATTTTCAAGAATGGGTCTATGTGCTGCATATTGTGGACTGACTTCCTTGACATCCATTTCAGGATCCTTTTATATGACAACAGGAGTTGTCATTGCATTGTAGGATTATTGATGATTTTAGCTGGAGTTCCAGAGGTGATTTCATTCTTATAATCAAATGCAATCAAATTTGGAACTGAGTTTTGCTGATGTTGCTGGTGACAGAGGCAGTGAGTTTCTGAAGGCTGGAAATTGTTCTTGGAAACTCAGCCTAGAATTTGCTTCCAGCCATTCCAACAATTGTGAAAACCACCTTTATCTTTATCTGGTAATAAACTTCTTTCTTCTCAAAGCAGCTAGAGTGATTTCTGCTGTCTGCAACAAAATCCTAACTGATACAGCATTAGTTTCATAATCTAAATAAAATAATCACTTAAATTTAACACAAAGGATTGGAGACAAGGAACTAGGCTGGGAAAAGGGCTGTAGAAAGGCCTCTAGCCCCTTCAACCCTCCTCCTGCCCTGGGCAAGAACTCCAGAGCTTCATATACCTGGCTTAGTAGGTTGTGGCCATGAATACCCCACTGCTCAGGGGATGCCTGGCACGTTCTGCCCAAAAAGGAGATTTTTATTTCCCTCCCCCAACCTTACTGCATCTCATCAGGCTCTGTGACTTTCTCTCCTCTCCCTTCCCCTACACTACTCTAAGCTTCTCTCTGTACAGCCATGAGCCTGTTGGATTCTGGCCAGTTAGCATACATTTCTTCCTACTGTCTGAGCAGCAGTCCTCCCTCTACCCATGGACTCCTCTAGCTGTAGTTTCCACCCATACCCTCTTGTTCTTCAAGGCAGGATGAGTTGTCCTCCAAACACTATAAATGCCTTCCTGAATCTTGTGGCACCCCCATTCTATTTTTAATTAAAAATAGAGACTCAAGGGGATTCAGTCTTTGACATCAGACCTCGGAGGTGTTGTCACAGGGCGGAGGTTGTAGGTAGGATCTGGGTGGCCCTTTGGTGGAGAGGGTGAAGGAATAAGGACCTGTGCTCAAATATGCGTCTTTCCTTCACCTCCAGCAGCCATTCTTCCAATAGCAGATGACCAGCTCCACAAAGTCACCTCAGAAATCCACATTTTTCACATGCACCCCAGATGATTCCAATGAGGAGTTCCTCAGACCAGACTTCGAGAACACCTGCCCCAGTCATCTACATGGCCAGAGACAGTAGCCTTGCTGTGTTCTTTGCAGTTTAACACAAGGCAATATCCTATTGCAAATGGTGGCAGTCAAGACACTGTGGTCAACAGGTGGACTGACATTTGGGGTGCAGGCTCTCCACCTCTCAGATGGTACCTCATGTGTGTGACCACAGAGGCTCCCAAGGTGCAAATTCGTTTCCATCTGCCAGAGTTTGAGCCAAGTGAGGTTTGTTTGCCAGCAGCCTCTGCAACAGACCTTCCCTGGGTTAGGAGTGGGGAAGCTGTGACCACTAAGAGAGGTACAGATCATGGAAAGACAAGGAGCCAATGTTCGGAGTATGGGAAAGATACATACAGTGGATTGATGGAGGAAGACAGCAGGGTCCCCCTTTCAGAAATAAGAGAAGGAAAAGAGATGGAGTGACTGAGAGAGATGATCAAAGGGTTCTGAGCCCAGGAAATGTGTTCAGGGAGATCCTTTCAGGGACACTGATGGGAGCCCAGAGCAGAGGAATCAGTGTGGGTAGCAGATGACATGATTTCCAAGTAGCTAGAGAGGAAGGGCACCCAGTTTCTTTCCTCAGTGACTCTATCAGTGATGCAGTAACTGGTGTTCTGCATAGTGTCAATGTCACTAGATTCATGCCAGAAAAGGAGGCAGGAATCACAGGTTTGAGTTCCACTCCAATTATAGATGCTGGGGGGTGGGAAGAGGGAAGGTCTCTGTAAACAGGTTGCAACTCTACCTTTGGAACCAGTGCTAGGACCTCCAGAAGAGCTGGATACCACTTGGCAGGGATGCTGCGTAGAAGGCCCAGACAAGAAATAAGAGTGGAACCAGAAGACTTTACAATCTCTTTCATGCCTATGTGTCTGTTTCTTTATTTTTCTCATTAATCCAAAGAAGTTTGAGGAGATTTACTAGGTAGGGAAGAGGATGAGAAAATAGTAATAAATCTAATATTTATTGAGTGCTTCATTGTATACCCCAGATTGTTCTAAGCTCCTTACGTATTGACCCATTTCATCCTTATATTCATAGGAGGTTGGTACTTTTATGACTCCAGATTTACAGATGAGGAAACTGAGGCACAGGGATTGAGTAACTGGCCCAGGATTCCTGTTTTAGAGTAGACCAGGTTATGCTGCAGTAATAGACATCACCCAAAAAATCAGTGACTTAAAAAGAGTTTTTTCCCACTCATTTTATATGTCCTTTGTGGATTGGCAGGAGGATTCTAGTGCCCAGACTGGGGGAGGAGCCACCATCTTATGACTTTCACATCATCATCTCAACATGGCGTCCACCATCTCAACACAGCCTTTCACCATCACCAAAACTGTGCAAGAGAAAGCCGTGGATTTAAGGACCTGCAATTAGATGCCTAGACCCACATATGACCCCTGTCACTTCTGCCCTCACTTTCTTAACCAGAACTAGTCACATGGTCACATGTAACTTCAAAGGAGTGGCAACATATAAGCCTCTGCACACCTAGCAGTGAAGAGACCCTCCTATTGAGGAGCACTGGCGATGCCTATCAAAATCCTGCAGCTGGTAGAGTCAACCTCATGCTACTGGGTTCCCAAACCTACGCTCCATATCATGGTGCCTGCGGTCTTCCCATGTTCCCCAGAAGGAAGGGCTGAACACTCTACCCTATGACATAACTAGCAATTGGCATGGCTTGGAGAGGATAGAAGAAGTGGGAATTGGGGCTTCTTCCTTCTGTTTGGCATCTCTCCTGTGACTCTAGCTAGCTAATCCCCCCAGTCTCAGGTGCTTTCTAGCCCCGCTTCTGGAATCAGTCCAAGTCTGGTGTCCTCTTTTATTCTGTGATCTCAGAGGTGTTTGGAGTACAGAAGCTTCCAGTGAGCCTTACCTCACCCCAGTCCTGCCACTAGCAGAAACGTAAATACTTTTCTGTTGAGTTTTGAATGCTGGGAGATAAGATAGTGGAGACAGAAAAGCCAAAGGGAAATTGGAAGTCTCTGGTCTTCGTGATCGAGAACACTATCAGGAGTCTGGCTTGATGTCTGAAGCACCTACAACAGCCCTACCAAGGCGATGTCAGGAAACCAAGGAAGGGCTGGTGGAGAGGAGTCTGGGGTGACACCACCCTGAACTGCAGCAGGACAGATCAAAGCTAGATGCTGAGGTCCTCCTGATGCTAAAAGTGGTCATTTTCTCTGTATGCCTCCACCACTGGATGGTGAGCTCATTGAGGGAGAACTGTGAAATTCATCTCTATACATTTGGCACCCAGCACAGGCTTGGCACAGAACAGGTACTTGGAAGATGCTTAGAGAAGGGGACACTAGAAGCAGGTTTTAGAAAAACAGTGAAGCTAGCCAGGCTGGCTTAGGTCCCTACCAGGTCCCAGAGCTTCTCACTGAGAGTCCCATACTATGGTGGGTTGCTGGAGGAAAGAGGGAGCTGGGCTCAGACCTGGGGAAGCTGGGCAGCCTGTGGTTTTCCTCAACAGGGCCTCACTCTTCCCCTTTCAAAAACAGCACAAAGTCCCTGACCCTTGGTTACCTGGAAGGGAATTAAGAAGGAACAAACCCTGTGGGGGTGAGCTCAATTTCTTTGCCTCAGTCACACCAGTTTCCTTTCAATTCTTTAAGCATTCTAATCTCTGGCTTACCCTGAGGCTGTAGCTTAAATTTTTCCCTTTATCTAGAACATTTTTCCCTTCACTCTTGCTTTGGCTAACTTCTACTCATGTTGTCAGTTTCTTCCTCTTTTCCCCATAGAGGAGCTCCTTGACATTCCCCTGCCCCACAGTCTGAATCAGGCTCCCCTTACTATACACTGTCAATGTCTCTATTTTTTTTTTTAAGAGATTTATTATACTTTGTAATTAGGGATCATTTTGAGGAATTATTCACTTAATGTCTGTCTCTCCTAGTAAACTGTAATTTAACTTTATGGGGTTAGAAATTTCACTGTTGTGTCTCCAGTATCTAGGCACAATGCCTGACACATAGTAGCCTCAATAAATATTTATTAAATAAATAGATAAAATTATGAGGGAATGAATGAGTGTCTAACTCTAAAGCCTTTTCCCATTAACCCATTCTTCCTTTGGTGCTTAATATGGCACCCGTCATATAAATAAAGCTCAATAAAGTTAGTTCTTTCCCTTCCTCCCTCCATTCCTCTATCCCTCTCTTCCTCTCTCCTACACTTCCCTGGGAAACTCCTGCCTACATACGCATTTCTAGTGAGAACTGCATACAGGAGGGCTCCAGATAAGTCAGCAAAATGGAAGAGCGTAGTTGGGTCCCATGCCATGCTTGGAGTAGACCTGCCTTAGGAGGCAGACAACTTGCTACCTGAGCTCCAGTATCTCCCACCTCTGCCACCTCAAGTGTAAGTCTTGACACATGCCAAACCACAGTGGGCTAGCTTGAGTGTCCAAGGCCCATCCCTCATTGAGTAACCAGAGCCACATCAAGGCTGGGGAACCTGAATGCGTGAGGCAGGTAAGCAGAATGACAACAATATCAAGGGGTCTCTGAGACCTCTCACTAGCCCCAGAGGAACTGTGTTGACCTGACTGGGGATCTGTCTCCACTATCTGTCTATGGGGGAACTCTGTGGAATCATCTCTGCAAAGCAACTGGGCACAATGTCCAAATACTAGCTCTCAAAGAAGGAAAGGTTAAGGGTTTATCTATTTCCACTCCATGTCCACTACCACCAGCATCTGATGCCCCAAGCCCCTCTGTAGCATCCTCAGCAATTGTTCTCACAGCCTCTGTTTGCACACCTCCAGCCACAGAGGCTCACTACTCCTGAAGAAGGAAAAGTTTGAACCCTATCCTATGTTATTTGGGGTATTTCTTTCCCCTGAACTGTGCTGTCAAAGTTGAGGTGCCATCCTCAGGGGGAGTGACATTGTTTTAGGGGCATGGTCTATCCCTCAGTGGCTCCAGCTGAATCAGGGAAGGTAACATAAAGGTGTGAAGGTGTAACCACCCAGTGGGTTCTCCTTGCCTGCTTTCTCGACAGAGCCAATTTATCAAGACAGGGGAATTGCAACAGAGAAGGAGTTTAATTCATGCAGAGCTGTCTGTATGGGAGATGAGAGTTTTATTATTACTCAAATAAATTGCCTCAAAAATTCAGGGATCGGTACTTTTAAGGATAATTTGGTGGATAGGAGGTCAGAAAGTGAGGAGTGCTGATTGGTCAGGTCAAAGATGAAATCATAAGGAGTTGAAGCTGTGCTTTTGTGCTGAGTTAGTTCCTGGGTGGGGGCCACAAGACCAGAGCCAGTTTATCAATCTTGATGGTATCACCTGGTGCATCAGAACACAGGATCTGCAAAATAGCTCAAGCACTGACCTCAAGTCTTACAACAGTGACTCCTAAACCATAATTTATAATCTTGTGGCAAATTTTTTAGTCTTGCAAAGGCAGTCTAGTTCCCACATATGAAGGGGGCTTGTTTTGGGAAATGGCAGCTATCACCGGTTTCAACATTAAACTATAAACTAAGTTCCTCCCAAAGTTGTTTGGCCTACACCCCAGGAATGAACAAGAACATCTTGGAGTTTAGAAGCAAGATGGAGTTGCTTAGGTCAGATCTCTTTACTGTAATAATTTCCTGTTGTTATTTTTGCAAAGGCAGTTTCAGAGATACTATACAGTTCACTGAAAAATCAATTCACAAAAGGCAGGCTAACTGGGGAGAAAAGGCATACAATTTATTCATGTGTACACAAGGAGCATCTCAGAGATACTACCCAACCCCACAATGGGGTGCAGAAGCTTATATGTCATCTTGAGGTTACAGGAAGAATGGGAGCCCCCTTAGGCATGGCCAGAAACAGGTCATGGTGGTAAATCAGGTTATGGTGGCATGACAGGTTATGGGAGGGGTAGAAGAGGAGGCCTGGCAAGCAAAGGTGGTCTCCTTAGGTAGATAAACACCTCACAGGGAGCAGCCCTCAGAGAGAACAGACAGTGAAGATTTCTTTCAGATCTTTAATGTGTGAGTACTCTCGGTTCGTCTTTCCCAGATCCTGACAAGGGAAGGCTTGGCCGACATCAATGCAGATTCTCCACCAATGCAGATCGCCCCCACAAAGGCAGCTTTGCAGGGACGCTTTCTGCTTGCTGGCTCCCTGACAGCCACCTCAAAATATGTGGAAGAAATCTATTTGGGGGGTAAAACACTTGGATTTCTTTCACTGGCCTTCGAAGACACAGACCTTGCTTTGAATACTGTCTCCACCACCTGCTGGCCATGTGACCTTGGGCAAGTCACTTCACCTTGCTGAGCTACTTCATATTTATTCCTTCCTTCTCCTTTGCCTTGCCTTGCCGTATTTTGAGACAGAGCCTCTCGCTCTGTTGCCCACACTGGAGTGCATTGGTGTGATCACAGCTCACTGTTGCCTTGACATCCCAGGCTCTGGTAATCCTCTCAACTCAGCTTTCTGAGTAGTAGGTGGGACCACAGGCACATGCCACTATCTCTGGCTAGTGTGTGTGTGTGTGTGTGTGTGTGTGTGTGTGTGTGTTTGTGTGTATGTGTTTTGTAGTGATGGGGTTTCACCATGTGAAGTTCAAGACCCAGGCTGGGTCTGGGCTCAAACGATCTGCCTGCCTTGACCTCCCCAAAGTGCTGGGATTACAGACATGAACCACTGTGTCCAGCTCAGATTTCTCATCCATAATGTAGAGCTAATGGTAAGATCTCCCTCCAAGGTGGCTGGAAAAATTCGTAAGGCAGTGGCTAAGGATAAGGACTCTAGCAGTGGAATTAGAATCTCCTAAGAGCAGCCTCTACTTTACTGGTGTCCTCGTCCATTCCATTGTTCTGCTCTCCTCAGAGAGTTAGGCTGTAGGTTAGGGAGGCAAAGCCCCTTGAATTGCTCTTTTTCCTGAAGAAAAGAAGGGGAATGGTCCATTACTGAGGCCCCTCCTTCACATGTAGCCCTGTGCTCTGTTCTCTTATTGACTTGACAACTACCAGGTAGGGCATTGTCATTATCCCCGTGTCACAGATGAGAACTCCAAGGCCGTATAACAGGAAGTGAGGGTAGAAAACAGGGGCCAGCCTGGGGCCTCAGGCCCCTACCCTGGGGAAAGATGACCAACTCATTGTGGGCAAAGCTGTTCTACTGGCACAGAAAAGTCGAGTCCTACCTACCTTCTAGATTCTTGGTCTACAAGAGGCACCTCCTCCCAGCCATGGGTGGAAATGCCCACTATGTTTTTGCTGAGCCTTGTCCTAAAGGGTGCATGTGCCTTTGAAGCATGCCCTAGGATTCAACCGCTTACCAAGCACTCCCAAGAGGGAGATCATGAGGATGATGTCACTGAAGCTCCCCCATGCAGACAAATATGCACAAACCTTTATAAAGATGTTTCAGAACAATTTATAAAGGAAGAGTATATCCTGCTCTGGAGAAATGGGGTTGACCTTGGGTATAGGGCTCTAGAGTGGAAGCTATCCAAGACTGATGGCACATTCTTGGGCTAGATATTCATCTCTCTGTTCCTATCCCACATAGCTCAATTCATATTTTGTACATGATTTATTTTATATTTCCTCTAGCAGATGCTCCCAGAGCTCTAGCCTGGCCCTCGGCTGTGGCAGCCATGACCATAAAAAGCTGAGACAGAAAGCGAAGAAGAAATCAAGTAGAGAAAAGCAAATGTCTATGCACGATCTGATTTCTGTCAGATCCTGGATATGTGGGGTTGGTATTTCTTTGCATGTCTCGGAATCTGTTCTAACTGGCCACCTCTGCTCACTAGCCTCTTCTGTGTACTTCCCTTTTTCTCCAGAAAGCTTCACACAGCCTGGGCACTTGAAATATGTACATACTGACTAGGTGTGGTGGTTCATGCCTGTAATCCCAGCACTTTGGGAGGCCGAAGCGGGTGGATCACCTGAGGTCGGGAGTTTGAGACCAGCCTTACCAACATGCAGAAACCCTGTCCCAACTAAAAACACAACATTAGCCGGGTGTAGTGGCAGGCACCTGTAATCCCAGCTACTCAGGAGGCTGAGGCAGGAGAATCGCTTGAACCTGGGAGAGGAGTTATGGTGAACCGAGATCCCGCCATTGCACTCCAGCCTGGGCAACAAGAGCAAAACTCAGTCTCAAAAAAAAAAAAAAAGAAAAAGAAAAGAAAAGAAATATGTACATACTGATAAATGGCCTGATTAATAACAATCATATAATATATATATACATATATATAGACTACATTTAACAGTTTGGACAGTGTTTTGACATAAATTATCTTATCTGACCACCAACCCCAGAGTCCTACCAAAAAGTTCTTAGTATGTCCATTTGACAGATGAAGAAACTAAATATGTGGCAGTGGCATCAGAAGAACCTGGAAAGTAGGAGCACACACTGGAGAGGGATGCAGGAGTCGTAGGTACAAGTCCTGGCATGGCTACTTATTGATTCCATGGCCTTGAGAAACGTATTCCCCTGCTCTGTGCCTCAGTTTTCTTAGCTATAGAATGAGAGGGTAAGATCAGATCACCAATGAAACTTTAGAACAACAGGTGCTAACTGTCTGGAGCACTGCCTGGAGAAAGATTCTGAGGCACATCTGAACTAAGGGGGAGTTCCAGGTGTGTAAGCATAATAAGTTTATTGCCCAATGCAGACAGCAAGTCAATATGCCAAGACATCAGGTTGCAGCAGAAAAGAGATTTAATCATAGGGTCACTGAATGAGGAGATGGGAGGAAGCGTCAAATCTTTCTCATGGGAAATGTTTGAGGCTAGGGATTTGAAGGGATTTGAAGTGGGCCAATGTGTGGAGATCCCTGAGTAGTTGAAGAGTGCAGAGTGAAGTAAGTAGAAAGGGGGTGAAGAAGCTATTATTCTCAAGCTGATTTCATTCCCCTGTGGGGGTCTCAAACTGTTTGCTGAAATTTGGGGTCTGAAAAACATCTTAAACAATCCTTAAACAAAAGCCTTATAATTCTTGCACAGTTTTGGTGATGGTGAAAGGCTGTGTTGAGATGGTGGAAGGCCATGTTGAGATGATGATGTGAAAGTCATAAGATGGTGGCTCCTCCCCAGTCTGGGCACTAGAATCCTCCTGCCAACCCACAAAGGACATATAAAATGAATGGGAAAAAATTCTTGTTAAGTCACTGAATTTTTGGGTGATGTCTATTACTGTAGCATAACCTGGTCTACTCTGAAAACAGGAATCCTGGGCCAGTTACTCAATCCCTGTGCCTCAGTTTCCTCATCTGTAAATCTGGAGTCATAAAAGTACCTGACTTTCAGCAACAAGGGAGTGGGCCAAATACAGCCTGATTCATGCTTTATTATAAATATATTTCTGCCCACAACCCGGCATGCAATTCTTGTCAACCCTGTGGGGGATGGTTTCACTGGGATAGATTAGGAAGGGAGCAGTGGCGCAGACGCTCGCTATTTGCTGTCTTTGGACTACAGGGTATTTACAAGCCCATTCCAGCTCTGAGAGTTTTGGGTTTCCAAGTGCTTTGCCCCTAAGGTCGCCCAGCAGAGCTGGGACTGGGCTCATTCCTCTGCCCAATAGGCTTTCTACCTGCCAAGCTCCACTGTGAATCACTAGACTTAGAATTGACTTTGGTCCTAGGCATTTAATCAGTATTTGCTAAGTTTTTGCTTTGTAATTTAGGGAAATCCACTACTCTTCTTGAGCTTCAAGTTCTTCCCTCGTTGGCAAATGGAGCTAGCTAGACATCTATCATGGTACCATACCAAGCCAGGGGCAGATCTGGCCTCCAGGACAAGAGCTCCCTCACTGCGTGGCGTTTCTTCCATCAGGGTGACTTGTAAGCTTGTGAGGTTTAAAAGATAAACTGTTCGCACCAACTTCTAGCAACTCTGTCTCACCAAGTTTTCAGAGGTGGAAACAGACTCAGTAAGGGGTACAGCTAATGGTGGCTGATAGCATGGGCTCTTGAAGAAGGCTGCTAATATTTACATCCTGCCTCTGCCACTGTTTAAACTTAGCAGGTTACCAGGCAGTGCCCCCGTTTCTCTATCTGTAAAATACAGCTGTTGATAGCTACCTACCTTATAAGGTTATGAGGACACGAGTGAATGCACAGCAAAACTTAGAAGACTGTCTGGCTCATTGTTAATGACCAATAGATGCTCACTACTATTATTTTCCAAGGTAACCATACGGCAGATGTGCCTGACAGCAATAACTTAAGCGTACCTGTGAATGACCCAATGGTCTAAGAAGAATGTGTGCTCACAGTTCCAAGCTAATGAATCTAGGAGTGGCCAACCCGGAGATTCATTCCTTATCTTTGAGGAACATCTGAAGCCTTGGCTCACTCCTTGGAACACAGGACATACAAGGAACTGAATCCCTTTGTTTTGGGTCGAATGGAGGTTGCTAGGGGAAGAGTCTAAGTAAAAATGCTACATAAACTGCTGCATGCTTTTTACAAGTGGTAGTGGTCCTCCTGTCTAGCCCTCTACCACTGAACCATCCCTGTAAGTCACCCCAATAAACTCTATGTCTTGTTCGCTGCCTCCTGTCTCTTCTTCGGCCTCTCAGACATGGTGGTATCTCTGTTGAAGTCAATAGGGGTCCGGTACGACAGCAATGCAGCAAGCCAGGGGCAGATCCGGCCTCCAGGCCAAGAGCTCCCTCACCGCATGACACTTCTTCCATCAGGGTGACCCAAGAATGAGTGAGTGAGCAGGGACAAGAATCCTAGGTCCTGAGCAGTGCTCAGAGCTGGTTTCTGACTGAGTTTATGAAGAGTGGCCTTGTCTCAGGGCCAGTGGGCAAGGTGGCAGAAGTCCAGCTGTGTAACTGTGTGAGAGTGTCATACTTCTCCTCTTCAGCTCTGCAGAGCATGGGTAGAGAGAGGAAGCCTGCAAAGCTGGGGGTAGCAGCGCGACCTGGGAAAAGAACTCCTACCCCCCAGGTACTCTCTTCTTTTTCTTCCTTTCCCCTCTTTCTCCTCTTTCCTTCCTCCTCCTCTCCCTCCTCCTCTCCCTTTCTCTTCTTCTTTCTTTTTATTTTTTAAAGATCTCTCATGGCATATTTTTCAGATTATGAAAGTAACATATATTTTTAAAAGTTAGATATCATTGTACTTTTTAAAATTATAGCTTTATTGAGATTGAAGTAAATAAAAATATTACATCCCAAAATAGATTTCTTCCACATATTTTGAGATGGCTGTCAGGGGGCCAGCAAGCAGAAGCGTCCTTGCAAAGCTGCCTTTTGTGGGGGGCGATTTGCATCGGTGGAGAATCTGCACTGATGCGGCCAGGCCTTCCCTTGTCAGGATCTGGGAAAGAGGAACCGAGAGGCTCACACGTTAAAGATCTGAAAGAAACATTCACTGTCTGTTCTCTCTGAGGGCTGCTCCCTGTGAGGGTTTATATACCTAAGGAGACCACCTTTGCTCGCCAGGCCTCCTCTTCTCCCCCTCCCATAACCCATCCTCCCACCACAATCTGATTTACCACCATGACCTGTTTCTGGCCATGCCTCAAGGGAGCTCCCATTCTTCCTGTAACCTCAGATAGTATAAAAGCTTCTGCACCCCATTGTGGGATTGGGCCTCCATTCTGAAGGCTCCAGTGTATACGCTTTAAATAAATTTGTATGCCTTTCTCAAATCAATCTGCCTTTTGTGAGTTGACTCCTTTTTTTTTTGAGACAGGGTCTTGCTCTGTTGCCTAGGCCAGAGTGCAGTGGTGTGATCATAGTTCTCTTCAATTTCCTCTTCCCAGGCTCAAGTGATCCTTCCACCTCAGCCTCTCAGGTAGCTGGATCTACAGGTGCATACCATCATGCCCTTCTCATTTTTTTTTTGTAGAGACAGGGTCTCACTATGTGGCCCAGGCTGGTCTCAAACTCCTGGGCTCAAGCAATCTGCCTGCTTCAACCTCCCAAAGTGCTGAGAATACAAGTGTGACCCACCACGCCTGGCCCTGTGAGTTGATTTTTCAGCAAACTTTCCGAGGGCAAAGGAGACAGGCCTTTCTACGTGGGCACAGAGGATTTTGGAGAAGTGGAGATGCTGCCAGCATCAAGGAAAACCAGGAGTTTAACGCACTGTCATATGAACGGAGGGCACAGTCAATGGCTGATGGATGTACTTTATAAGCAGTCATTGGGAACAGCCTTCTGCACAACACGCTCTTCCCTTTCAGAGGACTGGGAAACCCACGAGTTCTTCTCTGAGGTGGGTTTGGGGAGGAGCACAAGAAGCCGACTGCAGGCATGAGTCCCATGCCATCTGAGCCTGTAACTCCATCTGAGGGGGATGGCAGTGTCCAACTCCTTGCTCTGGGCTGCAGTAAGGTAGGAGCTGAGATTTTGTCCATACTGAAGATGGGGAGACTGAGACACAGCAAGGGAAAGAAACTTGCCAGAGGCCCATCAGCTGCTAGGCAACAGAAGTGGCACCAGAACCCAGGTGGTGGTGTTCAGAGCTTGTGTGCTTGCTGCTGTATCTTTTAATGTCACACTCCCAGCATGAAACAGAGCATGGTGAGGGCTCCTCAACCACGTGCTAGGCAGAGACAGTTTCTGCCCTGATGGGCTTAGAGTCTAGTGCAGGGAGGCAGAAGATAAACCAATAAAAAAATAAACAGTACATTAGGTTGCAAGAAGGAGTCATGTGCAATAGTTCCTGCCTATAATCCCAGCTACTCAGGAGGTTGAGGCAGGAGGATTGTTTGAGTCAAGGAGGTCGAGACCAATCTGGGCAACAAAGTGAGTCCCCGCCATCCCTAAAAAACTTTTTTTAAGCTGCAATAAGTGCTTTGACAAAAAAACAAAGCAGGGTAGTGTGCTGAGAGTGGTGAGGGTGCTATTACATTTATTTATTTTTAAAATTGGGCCGGGCCTCATAGCTTATGCCTGTAATCTCAACACTTTCAAAGGCTGAGGCAGGAGGATCACTTGAGTCCAAGAGTTGAGGACCAGCTTATGCAACATAGTGAGATCCCGTTTCTACAAAAAATCCCAAAATTAGCTGGCCATGGTGGTGTGTGCTTGTGGTCCTAGCTACTCAGGAGGCTGAGGCGGGAGAATCGATTGAGCCTGGGAGGTCAAGGCTGCAGTGAGCCGTGATCATGCCATTGCACTCCATCCTGGGAAACAGAGCAAGAATTTGTCTCAAAAAAAAAAAATTGTATACATATCTATACATTTTTTGTATATATTTATTTATGGTGGACAACATGATGTTTAGATTGGGTTGCTATTTTTAACAGAATGGTCAGAGACAGCCTCATGAAGAGCTGCTTTTTTTATCCTTTTTTTTCCAGACAGGATCCTGCTCTGTCTCCCTGGCTGAAGTGAAGTGGCGTGATCATGACTTATTGCAGCCTGGACCTCCTGGACTCAGGTGATCCTCCTGCCTCAGACTTCTGAGGAGCAGGGACTACACACATGTGCTACTACTCCCAGCTATTTTTATTTTTATTTTTGTAGCGACAAGGTCTTGCTATGTTGCTTGGGTTGGTCTTGACTCCTGGGGCACAAGCAATCCTCCTGCCTCAACCTCCCAAAGTTTTGGGATTACAGGTGTAAGCCACTGTGCCCAGTCTATCCTTTTTTATTTTTGAGGTATGATTTACATACAATAAAGTACACTAATATGAAGAGTATAGCTCAATGACTTGTTAACATTTATAGACACCAGCCAAATTACAATTTAGAACATTTTCAGCACCCAGGAAATTTCTTCTTTCCCAGTCTCCATCTGAGAGGTCATCACTATACTTAATGCTCTCATCATCAATTAGTTTTGCCATTATCTTGCTTTTTTCACTAAACATAATGTCAGTGAGATTCAAGCATGTTGTTATGTATGTCAGTTCATTATTATTGTTGTGTGTTTCTTCATGGATATTCCACATTTGTGTATTCATTCTCTTGTTGATGGATGTGAGGGTTGTTACTATTTTTGGTTATTGTGAATAAAGCTGGTATAAACACTGATTTGTAGTTCTTTATGTATTCTGGATATGAGTTCTTTTTTTCGGTTTTAATTTATTTTCATCATTATTTTTTCATGATCCAGATATTTTAAAATGCAAAGAAAATTAACTTTCAAGCCGGGCACAGTGGCTCATGCCTGTAATCCTAGCACTTTGGGAGGCCAAGACAGGCAGATCAGTTGAGGTCAGGAGTTCAAGACCAGCCTGGCCAGCATGGAGAAACCCTGTCTTTACTTACAGTACAAAAATTAGCCAGGTGTGGTGGCAGACACCTGTAATCTCAGCTACTTGAGAGACTGAGGCAGGAAAATCACTTGAATCCAGGAGGTGGAGGTTGCAGTGAGCCGAGATCATGCCACTGTACTCCAGCCTAGGCAATAGAGTGAGACTCAGTCTCAAAAAAAAACAAAAAAAGAAAAAGAAAGAAAAGAAAATTAACTTTCAATTATATCTTCATGGACTGGCACTAAAAATCCTCAGACTGCAAATGAGTTATACAAATGAAAATATCAAATGGAGATCCAGTTATCAAAATGAAAGCACTCAACATATTCAAAGTTCACAAGCATTTGTATAGAGCACAGAAAAATGTCAGCTTGCTAATTAACTGTTGTGATTTTAAAGAACTATTGCAGAGATTTGAAGAAAATACACTTATTAGTTAACTTATAAAGAGATTAAAGAGCTTGAAACAAGTATTAAAAAGAAATTTGCGTCTTCATTAGAATGTTGTTAGGCTTTAAATATGCCAATTTTGGTCATCAAAGTATTGTTTTTGTTGTTTTATAAGAAATGACACTGCAGAACTACAATACTGGTCCAACACTTGTCTTTGCTTTTTTTTTTTTTAAAAAAAGCAGGAAACAGAATGTTAGTAATCAGAAAGCAACAGCAGGCATCAGTTAATCCCAGATAGTAGCTCTTAGTTTCAAAAGCACTTGCAAAGAAAACCTTTTGGGGAGAAGGGGTGGAGGGATATGGGAGCCCTCCATAATAACTGGAATCCCATGAGTGTGTATGCCAAGTCTCATTAGGCTATCTTTAAATTTATTCTTTTCTTGTTCACAATTTTTCTTTGACTTTTTATCCTCAAAGTATAAAAAGTAGGAGATATAAACAAGCTCTTGCATTGCAAACTTAGAAGTGTACAATTCAATCATTATAGTGCTATCTACACACTGATAAATCCCATCAAATCTTGGATAATTCATTAATATACAACGTACCAGGGCACAGAAGAACCAAAATCCACCTCTTTTGTCACACATAAGATTCAACTATTCAATCTAAATAAAACACAATCACTTTCATTCTCTTCTACATCTGCATGTTGATACACTTATTAAAATATATCATACAATCATCTTTGGTGTTACTATTTCAAGTCACGTTTAAAACCTCAAAACTAGCCATCCAGACAAAATGTGATCAGAAAGATTATCTCTTCACCACCTCCCTAACCCCAATAATTATAACGTCATTTTTATGACATGACTCCAAACACTGGATTGTGATGGCAAATTTTAGGTCCAATTTCTTCATAATCATTTTTAGTGTGGCACACTTGGTAGAACTCAGGTGTGGAAGCTGGCACTGGTCCTCCAAACCAAACTGCATATCACTGCATAAGGTGTGTAATGGCTTGTACATCAATAGATTTTGGCTTCACTCTTCTGCCACTAAATTGCTTACTTAATTTCAGCCAGGCGTTTAGAGTTCTTTTCAAATCTCTTTGCAAGTGATATCCAAAGTCGCTGAACGTGGTTGAACCTACAGAGAGGACCATATTCTTGTAGAGAGGTCATCGGACATCAATAG
Source organism: Ateles fusciceps (assembly GCA_036589455.1). Taxonomy (NCBI): domain Eukaryota; kingdom Metazoa; phylum Chordata; class Mammalia; order Primates; family Atelidae; genus Ateles; species Ateles fusciceps. Next base: position 41,868 of record JAZHEH010002832.1, on the reverse strand, counting down.
GACAACCCTGAATTACTTCATCTACAACTTCTGAGATAGGTTATGTAAAGTCTGGATTAGCAAACTCTGGATGAAAAAAGGTTTCAGGTCCCCAGAATCTCTCAGAAACAACACCAATGGAAAAGTCTTTCTTTGAGACAGCATTGCTTCTGGTATACTGTTTAATCCATTTTGACCCATCGGCGTCATACTTGTTAAATTCTTTTTCTAAATCAGGGTAGACATAACTATAGTGCTCTTTTATTGTCTTAACAGCTTCCAGGGATTGTTTTTGAGGGATTCTTACTTCTCCGTCTCTAGGCAGTTACTGAATAAAATATGTTATATCTTGTCCTGGGACTGCAATGTGTTTAATACAGCTGCCAATCAAATACCCTTCAGCCACAGGAATGATGTGAGTGACACCATCTCCACTGTCTATTACTTTACCAGTCAATGCCCGTCCTCCTACTTGTCTGGCTGTCCAAGATGTAGCTAAGGCAAGAACAGCCTGCACAGCAATGTAGAAGCCTGGAACGTTGAAGGACCCAAGCATTACTTCAGCAGTATATTCCCTGTTTTTTGGAGTATTCAGTCAAGGTTCAGACAAAATAAAATAATGGTCTTCAGTTTCTGCCCTTAAATATTTACGATCACTTGCTCCATAAATCTTTTCGTCAAGTTCCCAACTTCAACTATACCATGGTGGATTGGCCACTTTATCGCATATGTAGGCTTTTTCTACTGCTTCATCACCAGTGAAGAAGTCTTGGTCAACAACACATTTCATCAACCTCCTTTGAGCTTGATCATCCACTTTTGCTGACTCATTAGTAGCAATACAAGAAAGGATATTAAAGTGTGGTTCTGTATTTCCAGCATGTCCAATTTTGTATATCCCATGCCACAACCCACCACACAGGCCGGCAGCCCTCCTGCCATCTCCTTCCTCTCCTGCTGCTGCTGCTGCCACCGTCTGCTCCACGCTGCTAGGGACCAGAAATTGACAGTGGGAGACAGGAGGTATCTGACTATACACAGCCAGGCCACTCTCACCATTCGGTAGGTAGCCGGGAAGCCCAGGTGGAAGCAAGAAAGCAGCAGGCTGAGTCAGCGGCCAGCACTTCCGCAATCTAGGCAGGCAGGCAGGCAGGCAGTCCTCTTTTTGATGAACTACATCCCAAATATTTTTTCCCTGAATGCAGCTACCTTTTTAGTCTCTTAATTCATTTTGATAAAGAGAAGTTCTTAAATTTAGTGGAGTCCAATTTATCAATCTTTTCCTTATGGTTAGTGCTTTTATATCCTGTTTAAAAAAATATTTGCCCACCTCAAGGTCATGAATGCATCCTCCTGGTTTTTTATTTCCTAGAAGGTGCTTTACCTCTCATATTTAGGTTTATGATCCAACCGAAATTAATGTTTGTATGTAATGCAAGGTAGGAGACAAGGGTCATTGTTTTCCCACGTAGGCAGCCAGTTACTCCTACCACTTACTGAAAAGATCGCCCTTCCTGTACTAAATCACAGCAGTGGTCTTTGCTATAGTTAGCCCACCTGTGAGTCTGTTTCTGGTTTGCAGTAATGTTTGAGCTGAAATGCGAATGAAGTAAGTGAAGGGGGCAGCCATGGTGCTAAGGGGAGACAAGAATATTACAGGGCCCAGACTAGGGTGAGGTCTTTGCCTTGGGCACAAATTTAAGAGGGTGCCAAAAACCTCAGTAAATAAGGTAAAGAATATTTTAATGCAATATTAAAACATCAGAATAAATCCAGAAAATCCATAATAAACTATATCGACGTTGTACACAAAGGCAGGATGGGTAATGTTGACTTTTCCTTTTGTCTTGGGGGTGCCATATGGCTTGACAAGGCACTGATGCATAGAGTGCCAAAGGTAGGATCAGGGAAGCGGCCAGAAGTGCCTAATCAGCTCTGCCTGAAGTGCCTAAGGGAGGTGGGCATCAGAGAAAGCTGCCCAGAGGAGGTGATGTTTGTCCCAGTCTCAAAAGAAGAATAGGTGCTTTTCAGGCAGTGTGTGGGGTGGGGAGGGCATCCCAGACAGAATACACTGTGAGCTCTGACAACAGTGGGGGAGGGAGAGATAGTGAGAGAAGAGGCTGGAAAGATGGGCAGAAACCAGATGGTGAAGGGCCTGTCATTCCAGCCTAAGAAGTACGAGCTTTGTTTTGAAGGTGAAGGGAAGCCATGGATGCTTTTGGTAGTGGGTTTAGTACATGTGGTGTTTAGGGAGAGGTTAATCTCAGCAGGCTTCTTCCCTCTGCCATATCCCTGTCTGCTTGAGAAGTGAAACGGGAATTACTGTCAGAGTGCAACTTCCATGAAGGGGTGAGAGCTCCAGGGAAAGGAGTCCAGAGCCAAGGACCACGAGGCTCCTGCAGCAGCCTTTATTTTAGTTCCCATGGGGACCTTATCCGGGTCACTGGCTCCTGTAGCTCTTGGCTTTCCAGTGGATACAGAACTTCTCTTTCTTCCTCTTCTTGGCAGGTGGCCAGACACTTCCATGCTCTCTCTAATTCAATGCCACCTTCACTGAGAGGCAGTCTCCCCTCACCCCTCGTGTCCTCTCCCCCGCCTACCTGATGCCTTGGCAGCCATAGTCTTTATGTCATGGAATTTAGGGCTCAAAGGCGGTTTGTCACGGACCATCTAGGGTAGTGGTTCTCAACTCTGCCTATGCATTGGAATCAGCTGGAAAACTTTAAAAGTACTGATGCCTAGGTCTCACCCCCAGAGACTCTGATGTCTAAGGGATCTGGGCTGCAGCCTGGACATCTGGGGATTTCAAAGCTCCCCAGGAGATTCTAATGTGCAGCCAAGGTCGAGGACCTCTGATCCAGTGTTTCCCAAACTTCACCGATGATGCCAATCCCCTAAGATACTTGTTAAACATATCCATTTTTGAACTCCATCTCACAAGGGTCAGGGGACAGGCTTTTTTTCTGACTGGACTTAGGAATGAGTTCACAGCGTCTGGATAACTCCTTTTTCCTTTTCTTCCTCTTCCTCCTCCTCCTCATTCTCCTCCTCCTCTTACCCCTAGCCATGAGCCTCCGAACAAGTCGTTGTGTGTGTGTGTGTGTGTGTGTGTGTGTGTGTGGTGCATGCTATCGGTGGAGGAGGTACAGCTGGGGGCCCCTCACAAAACAGTTTACCCTGGATTCCATGCTGGCAAGTTTATTGCACAAGAGGCAGATACTCAAAGCTTCAACAAATATTAGTGTAGATGAAGCTTCAGCCCTGGGGGGACACTGTCCCCTCCCGTTTTTTAGCAGCTGAAACCACATCCCCACCCCATGACCTGAGCCAAAACATAGGAGAAGAGGGTTGAGATAGGGTTTGCCCCCTCCCACAATCTAGCTTTTTCCTTCCTGCCTTGGAAAAGACAGTATTGGACAGATAGCAAGAGATTGGTGTGGGGGTGGGTTGGGAATTAGGTACGAGGATGATGGGAAGAGAAGGGGGGCCAGGCTCAAGGTGATGGGTCAGTACTGAGGTGTGGCCACATAGGGAGACATCAGAGACACAAAGCCAGAGGCACAAATGCCAGTGACTGAAACTGTAACACATCCTTTTAATATCCTCTGCCACAGAGAACTGCCAAGGATCAACTTGAAGGCTAGCCACAGGAGTCTTCAAAAAGTTTCTGAGTAAATGAATATGTGGAGCTCCAGGTTTGGAAGGATATACTTCAGGGGCAGCTGTTGAGGGACAGGCTGGTTGAGTTGACATCCCCACTCTTTCACCAGAGCTGGTCCGCTTTTGTTTCGGATATTTTTTTCTGTTAACTTTCAGTTGATCATAGAATTATTATCATTATTTTTTAGATATGGAAACCACAGATGTGTTCCAATGTTTTCATGTTACAGATGAAAGGAAACTGAGGCTCAGAAGATAGAAGAGACTTGCCTTGGTCTCACACAGTCAGTGACAGAACAGGATCTGGGGCATTTCTGTCTGAGGCCTAGAATTCAGGCTTCCTGAAACTGCCTGGACATCATTTTCACCAAATCGGCCTCCCTCACCCCAAACCTCTACTTCTCCATTTCCAGTCCATTTAGATGGCCTGGAGGGGTGGGGAAGAAGAAAAAGGAAGGAGGGAAGGGAAGGAGGATGGAGAAGAAAAAAAGGAAAGAAGGAGAGAGGGAAGAGAAAAGATGAAAGAAAGAGTTCACTGCTGTGTGGAGCCAATAGGCCGTCTGTACGTCCTGAAGAAGGGGGGAATTTGCAGGCCTGAGGGTCAGTATTAGAGAACCAGGATTTCCTCAAAGACCAGCATTTCTCCGAGAGAAACTTGGCTGGACTAGAGCGTGAAGCAAGGCAAGAGTGAGGGAAAAAAATCAAACTTGTCCTGAAGCTCCCCGGGCTGAACTCCATAAAGATTCATGGTGCTAGGAAGTGCCCCTCTTGTGATGTGTTGCAGTCAAGTTCTGACTCTGGCTATAGTATTCACAGGGTATCTGTGGACAAATTGCTAAGCTTCCAGAGCCTCAGTTGTCAAGTGGAGCTGCCTAGCTGTTCCCTGTTCCCTCCCAGAACCATTGTGAAGCCGACAGAAGATGCAGATTCTCAAACATCTCTCAGGGCCTGTCCCTGGAGCTTCTGAAATGAAACCCAGAACTCAGTATGTCCAGCAAGTAACTCAGGGGGATCCGTATCATCAGCAATGTTTGGAAAATGCTGGATCACAGGTCCACAGCCCTAGCTGTACATTAGAATTACCGGTGCAGCTTTGAAATCCCCTAGAAGCCCAGGCCACAGCCCAGACCAATGACACCAGAATTTCTGCGGGTGGGACCCAGACATCAGTATGTTTAAAGTTTTCCAGGTGATTCCAGTGCATAGACAGATTTGGGAGCCACTACCCTAGATGGTCTGTGAACAAACCCTCTTTCAGCCCTAAATTCCATGGCATAAGGATTGAGGGTGCTAGCCTATGAGTGGGCAGGAAAGAACCCTGGGGCAGGGAGAGGCTCTGGCCTCTTGTTGAAGTGTAGGGAGCACTAGGCTTGGAGTCGAGAGGTCCTCAGTCTTATCCCCCTACTTGCTAGCACTGTGAGCTTGGGTAGGTCACTTCCCTTCCAGAACCACGGAGCCTTGAACAGTCGGATTGTTTGTGGGTGAAGAGGGGAATTGCCCTATAGAGCTCCAAACTTTTTATGAGAAACACTTGAGATAAGGTTTAGCGAAGTACTTTACAAAAGTCCAAGAGAAACCCTCAAACGTTACTTAGACCAAAGAAAGGAAGGAAAGAGTTGGGGAGAAAAAAGAGGAAAGAAAGCAAGAGCTCATTGCTCTGTGTGGGCCAATGAGCCATTTGTGTGTCCTGAAAGATGGAGAATTTGGGGGCTTTGGGCATAGAGAGTATTAGAGAAGCAGGGTTTCCTTGAAGATCATCATTTCTAAGGTTCTTGGACAAACCATAAGCGCTTATCATCTTTATCAGGATGCAATTAATTATCTCCATTGTTAATAATTCCTCTAACATGTGGGGAGGCAGCAGGCAGCCTTTTAGATCAATGCATCTAATTTGCCTTCCTAACTCCAGGAAGGAGTGAGACACAAACAGAATACAAAAAGTAATCATGATAATGTTCCTTTAAGTTTGTTTTTGGGCTTTGCATAAGGTAAGGGGAGATACTATTTGTGGCTAATAGAAAAGACGAAAGACACCCCTTCTGCATCCAGCTAGACCCCCAAAATCCTCACAACAGCCCTGCCAGATATATTGTTATCATCTCCATCTTGCAGATGAGGCACCGAGACTCAGAGAGGTAAAGGGCTTTATCTGAGATCACATAGTTAAAACGTGAGCAGCACAGAAAATCAGACCAAGATCAATGAGTTTCTAAACCATAAAAACAAATCATAGGAATCTCTTCAACAAATGGTGCCAGGAAAACTGGATGACCACATGCAAAAAATAAACTTGGACTCCTACTTCACTGCGGATGCAAATATTAACTCAAAGTGGTTCAACAGCCTAAATAGAAGATCTATATTGCTTGGTGGGTCACACCTATAATCCCAACATTTTGGGAGGCCAAGGCAGGAGGATCACTTGAGGCTAGGAGTTTGAGGCCAGCATGGGCAACATAGTGAGACCCCATCTCTACAAAAAACAGAAACATTACCAGACAGGGGTGGCAGCTACTCAGGAGGCTAACCTAGGAGTTTGAGGCTGTAGTGAGCTGAAATTGCACCACTGCACTCCAGCCTGGGTGACAGAGCAAGACTGTTTCAATATTAAAAACAAAAGAGCTAACACCACTAGGTGAACACGTAGGGGCAAATCTCATGAGCTCAGATTTGGCAAACAATTCTTAGATTTGACACAAGAAAACGTGAGCAAGAAAAGAAAAATATATAAATTGCACTTCATTAAAATTAACTTTTGTACATCAAAGGGCACCATTGTGTAAGTGAACAAACAACATACAGAATGAGAAAATATTTGTGAGTCATATATCTGATAAAGATTTAGTATCCAGAACATATATAAAGAGCTCTTACAATTCAATGACAAAAAGTCAAACCAATTCAAAACTAGGCAAAGGGCTTAAATAGACATTTCTCTAAAGAGGCCATACAAATAACCAACAAGCACATGAAAAGATGTTCAACATAATTGATCTTTAAGGAAATGCAACTCAAAGCCACAATGAGGTACAACTCCATATCCACCAGGATGGCTATAATAATAAAAAAGGAAAATAACAAATGTTGACGAGGATGTGGAGAAACAGGAACGCTTGTACGTTGCTTGTGGGAATATAGAATGGTACGGCCTCTGTGAAAAACATTTTGGTGGGTCCTCACAAAGTTAAACAAGGCTGGGTATGGTGGCTCACACCTGTAATCCCAGCACTTTGGGAGGCTGAGGTGGGAGATCACCTGAGGTTAGGAGTTCAAGACCAGCGTAGCCAACACAGTGAAACTCCATCTCTACTAAAAATACAAAAAATAGCCAGGCGTGGTGGTGGGTGCCTGTAATCCCAGGTACTTGGGAGGCTGAGGCAGGAGAATAGCTTGGACCCGGGAGGCAGAGGTTGCAGTGAGCCAAGATCATGCCAATGCACTCCAGTCTGGGGGTCAAAGCGAGATTCTGTCTCAAAAAAAAAAAAAAAAAAAAAAAACAAGTTAAGTAGAATTACCATATGAGCCAGCAATTTTATTCCTAGGTATATGTGTTAAAGAATTCAAAGAGGTAGTCAAACAGATACTTGTTCACAAATGTTTATAGCAGCGCTATTCACAATAGCCAAAAGGTGGAAACAACGCAAATATCTATCAATGGATGAATGAATAAACTAATTGTGGTATAGCCATACAATGAAATAGTATTGAATCATAAAATCGGCATGAAATGCTGATACACACTATAATCTGGATGAACCTCAAAAACGTTAAGTGAAAGAAGCCAAACACACAACGTCATATACTATGTTATACGATTCCGTTTATATGAAATATTCAGAATAGGCAAATTCTAGGGACGGGAAACAGATTAGTGGTTTCCAGGGGAACTGGGGGAGAAGGGAATGGGGAGTGACTGCTTAATGGACATAAGGTGTTCTTCTGGGGTCATGGGAAAATTTTGAAACTGGAGAAAGGTAGTGGTTGTACAACATTGTGAATACACTAAATGCCACTCAATTATACACGTGAAAATGGTTAATTGTATGTTATGTGAATTTCACCTTTAAAAAAAATCATGAGAATTCACAGCTGCCAGCTCTACACAAGACAGGCCACTGCTGCACTAGAACACATTTTCTATATGCTCAGAGCCTAGCTTGATAACCAATAGCAGCATGAAGTGCAAATAGTGTTCTTTAGTTAATCAACCGGGTTATATTCAATTCACAGTAGGAAAACCAGGGACTCCCCCACTTCATGAATTTCCTTTCCTATTGAAATCCCAATTTTGTGGAGGTACCCACCTTCCTCTGCATGGTCATGTGCTTCAAAGGTAGGTTCTGGCCCATGAATTGGCTTCAGAGTGGGCCTGTGGCACATTTCAGGCTAACGAACCAACGGAATGCTGACACTTCTGCAGTAACAGCAGCCGGACTTGATTGGTTACAGTATTCTTCTGCCTTGGGACTTGAACTGAAACCTCAGCTCTTCTTGGGTCTCGAGTCTACTGGCTTTCAGACTGGAGCTTACACCATGGCTCATCTAGTTCTCAGGCCTTTGTACTTGAACTAGAACTACATAGCAGCTCTCCTAGGCCTCCAGCTTGCCAACTGCAGATCTGGGGACTTCTCAGCCTCCATAATCATATGAACCAATTCCTTATAATAAATCTCTTACTTTCCATATGTACATCCTGTTGGTTCTGTTTTTCTGAAGAATCCTGACTAATACACTGGGTCACTTATTTCCTCCGAGACATAGAGTTCCTTCCACCTTGGCAGTCTCAGGATTTAGAATCAGGAGACCTGGATTCAAAACCTGGCTCTGCCACCCTTCCGAAGGTCTGGACAAGTCATTTGCTGTACATCACCAGCTTCGGTAGATTGGACCATAAAGAAAGAAAGAACAATACCTGCCCTAAAATCTTGCTGGGTTGTCAGAGCAGCCAGCCATAAGATAATGGTAGACTCTTAATAAAGGAAAGTTTGCACCTCTCTATATCCACCTTTTAATCAAGGGAAAAATTGCTTTTCCTAGTAGAACAAAAAAGCCTTTAAGCCTTGAAGCCATATGCTGGAATCTAGCTCTTCCTCTTTACTATCTCAGTGGGTGGCCTCGGGCTCAGACATTTCCCCAGTCAGGGGTTGTCTTGTGGATATAGTGAAGAGGGTGGCCAGGAAGAACTGGACCATTCTAGGAACCTAAGAGACACTGAATCATAGAAAGGGCAGAGCCATTTCCACAGTAGATTCCAAGATGCCCTTCATGGAACCGTCTCCCAGGGACTTGAGCCCAGATCTCTTTAAGCTTCAGCTACCAGAAGATTGTTTAGCTTTGGGCTTGGCAAGCGAGCAGCTCCAATCCTCTGATCCTGTTTTCCAAATCAATACATCTCTCTCTGTCTCCCCCACCCCACCTCCCCTCCGCCCTGCTATTCAGAATGAGCCAGGCAGTCCAGCCTCTTGACTTGCAAACTTGTGAATGAAGAATATTTCAGGCAGCCTGTTTGCTAATAGTCCTCTGTGCAAGGTTGTTATTAGCTTCTAATTGCCAAGATTTCTTACCTGGCTATTTCTTATTAAAGAGACAGGTTGTTTAGCACCCAGCAAGATCTGGCTCCTGTGATGAAGGTGTTTCTAACACTCTGGTCTTCCTTCTCTTCCCCTCTATCTCTGTCCCCTTTTCTGTTCTTTCCTGGGTCCTCTCTTCGAAACCTTGTAAAATATGTCCTTGGCATCCTTAAAACAAGAAAGTCAGAGCCGCCCCAGGGTAGCAAGTGGAAGGAGACTCCCCCACATGAAGAGAAGTGACCACATCTTATTTGCTGAGACTCACTTTCCCTTGGGGGACCTCTCACTAATTTCTGCGGCCTTCACTTTCCCCAGACTCCACAGCACACTGGAACTACCCATTTAATACTTTGGACTCTGGGGGGGGACTTAGGGACTTTTGCTTAATTTCCCGCCCTCTATTTGGAATGTATAACTAGATGTTCCTATGGGCACATGGATAAATAAAAAGGAAATAAACACAGAATAACGTGAAACTACATCTGCTGGCTTATAAAAGAAAACCATCCTCAAGGTCCATGCCAGTCCCGTTCCAGCTTATAGCCTACCTCCACCATGTAGGTGCTACCCAGAAACCTATGTCTACATATCTGGCCTTTGTCAAGTCTAGACCCCAAGAGCCCAGGGCTCCAGCAGAGATAAAAAGGTTATTTCCTCACGAGGTCAAGAGATCAAGACCATCTTGGTCAACATGGTGAAACCCCATCTCTACTAAAAATACAAAAATTAGCTGGGCATGGTGGCATGCGCCTGTAGTACCTGCTACTCAGGAGGCTGAAGCAGGAGAATTGCTTGAACCCAGGAGGTGGAGGTTGCGGTGAGCCGAGATCGAGCCATTGCACTCCAGCCTGGGCAACAAGAGCGAAACTCCGTCTCAAAACAAAAACAAAACAAAAAAAAAGGTTATTTCCTACCAAAGGGCAACCTCTCTCAATTTATGTTTCTGTGTGAGGTCCTGCCTCTTCCCTAGGGAAGGACACACTCACACACAGAGTGCCTGAATGCAACTCAATAATCCCACCACTCATACCCACAGTGTATGCATTTAGTAGCAGAGAGAAATGTCCTTGCATTTCTTTCCTTTCTTTATCTCCTCTGACCCTCTCCTCCCTGCCACCTCTTTCCCCAATATTCGTCCTTCTTTCCTTTCACAGCACAAGATCTTTTCTGTTTCTGCTTTCTGATAGCCTTTCCAATGCCAGGGTGCCAAAACCTTCCCTAATGTTCTCTCCTACCCTCAATGGGTGGCTCAGGTGGGGATGGTTGCTTGCACCCCTTTCTCCAGGTCTACATTTCTGCCCTGCTTAGCTGATATTCCCATTCACTCAACAAGCACGGGCTGAGCCCCCTCTCGGGCCAGGCCCTGGCTAAATGCTAGAGACCCTGGGAGAAAGAAGTCATGGTTCCTACCTCCCAGTGATACACAGTTAGTTGAGAAGACAGCTGCAAAAATCAATGATGAAAGTACAGTGGTGTCAGTGATATGGGGAGGAAAGCATGGGGCACCGACCGCACACTGAGACTGGGGAGGAAGATCAAGGAAAGTTTCCTGGAGGGGGGTCTGACTTGAGATCTGAAGGAAGAATAAGAATTAACCAGGCAAAAAGGAGGGGGAGAGGACATTCCAGGCAGAGGGACCTGCACATTCAGCGTCTAGGAAGACAATGACATCATGGCACATTTCAGGTACTGCAAGAAGTCAAATATGGCTGGAACAAAGAATATAAGGGAGTGTAGTAATACACAATGTGGCACAGGGGCAGGGGCAGGGGCAGGTGAATGTGAGATTTTATTCCTAAGGCCTGAGGCAGACTTTGAAGGGCCAACTTTGACCTTGGTCCCAAGACAGAGAGAGGAAATGGCCCTTGAGAGTCGCACAGCCATCTCACATGGCAGCATGACCCAGAGATTAAACACTGGGGCTCTGTGGCCAGACTGCCTGAACCTGAAACCCTGTCTCTGCCAGTCTGTATGTGAGTGATCTTGGACAAATTCTTGAACCTCTCTAGGTCTCAGCTCCTTTGTCTATAAAATAGGGATAAGTATAGCACCAGACTCAGAGGGTAGCTGCAGTAAATGAAATAATATATGCAAAGCACCAGGTGCCTAGTAAATACTTGATATAAAGTGGCTATTCTTTATAGAATAGCTATATTCTGTAATATAGACACGGGACTGGCATGGACCTTGAGGATGGTTTCTTTTATAAGCCAGAAGATGTAGTTTCATGTTATTCTGTGTTTATTTCCTATTTATTTATTAACCAGGAGATGGTTTTTTGAAAAGGTCAACAAAATAGACAGACCACTAGCCAGATTAATAAAAAAGAAAAGAGAAAATAATCAAATAGATGTAATAAAAAATGATAAAGGGGATATCACCACAGATTCCACAGAAATTCAAACCATCATCAGGGATTATTACAAACAACTCTATGCACATAAACTAGTAAACCTGGAAGAAATGGATAAATTCCTGGACACTTGCATCCTCCCAAGCCTAAACCAGGAAGAAGTCTGAAACCCTGAATAGACCAATAACAAGGACTGAAGTTGAGGCAGCAATTAAGAGCCTACCACCCAAAAAAAGCCCAGGTCCAGATGGGTTCACAGCCGAATTCTTCCAAACATCATCCTGATACCAAAACCCGGCAGAGACTCAGCAAGAAAAGAAAACTTCAGGCCAATATCCATGATGAACATAGATGCAAAAATCTTCAATAAAATACTGGCAAACCGATTGCAACAGCACATCAAAAAGCTTATCCACCATGATCAAGTAGGATTAATCCCCGGTGATGCAAGGCTGGTTCAACATACGTAAATCTATAAACATAGTTCACCACATAAACAAAACCAAAGACAAAAACCACATGATTATCTCAATTGATGCAGAGAAGGCCTTTGACAAAATTCAATAGCCCTTTATGCTAAAAACCCTCAATAAACTAGATATTGATGGAATGTATCTCAAAATGATAAAAGCTATTTACGACAAACCAACAGCCAATATTAACTGAATGAACAAAAACTAGAAGCATTCCCTTTGAAATCTGGCACTAGACAAGGATGCCCTCTCTCACCACTCCTATTCAATATAGTACTGGGAGTTCTAGCCAGAGCAATCAGGCAAGAAAAAGAAATAAAGGGTATTCAAATAGGAAAGGAGGAAGTCAAACTGTCTCTATTTGCAGACGACGTGATTGTATATCTAGAAGACCCCATCGTCTCAGCCCAAAATCTCCCAAAACTCATAAGCAACTTCAGTCAAGTCTCAGGATACAAAATCAATGTGCAAAAATCACAAGCATTCCTATACACCAATAACACACTTAAACAGAGCCAAATCAAGAACCAACTGCCATTCACAATTGCTACAAAGAGAATAAAATACCTAGGAATACAACTAACAAGGAACGTAAAGGACCTCTTCAAGGAGAACTACAAACCGCTGCTCAACGAAATAAGAGAGGACACAAACAGATGGAGAAACATTCCATGCTCATGATTAGGAAGAATCAATATCATGAAAATGGCCATACTGCCCAAAGTAATTTACAGATTCAACGCTATCTGTATCAAGCTACCAATGACCTTCTTTGAAGAACTGGAAAAAAACCACCTTAAACTTCATATGGAACTAAAAGAGAGCCCGCATAGCCAAGTCAATTCTAAGCAAAAAGAACAAAGCTGGAGGCATCATACTACCAGACTTCAAACTATACTACAAAGCTACAGTAATCAAAACAGCATGGTACTGGTACCAAAACAGAGATATAGACCAATGGAACAGAACAGAGGCCTCCAAGGCAACACAACACATCTACAACCATCTGATCTTTGACAAACCTGACAAAAACAAGCAATGGGGAAAGGAGTCCCTGTTTAAGAAATGGTGTTGGGAAAACTGGCTAGCCATGTGCAGAAAGCTGAAACTGGACCCCTTCCTGACACCTTCACTAAAATTAACTCCAGATGGATTAAAGGCTTAAACATAAGACCTAACCCCATAAAAACCCTAGAAGAAAATCTGGGCAAAACCATTCAGGACATAGGCGTAGGCAAGGACTTCATGACCAAAACACCAAAAGCATTGGCAACAAAAGCCAAAATAGACAAATGGGACCTAATCAAACTCCACAGCTTCTGCACAGCAAAAGAAACAGTCATTAGAGTGAATCGGCAACCAACAGAATGGGAAAAAATTTTTATGGTCTACTCATCTGACAAAGGGTTGATATCCAGAATCTACAAAGAACTAAAACAGATTTACAAGAAAAAAACAAACAAGCCCATTCAAAAGTGGACAAAGGATATGAACAGACACTTTACAAAAGAAGACATACATGAAGCCAACAAACATATGAAAAAATGCTCATCATCACTGGTCATTAGAGAAATGCAAATCAAAACTACACTGAGATACCATCTCACGCCAGTTAGAGTGGCAATCATTAAAAAATCTGGAGACAACAGATGCTGGAGAGGATGTGGAGAAATAGGAACACTTTTACACTGTTGGTGGGAGTGTCAATTAGTTCAACCATTGTGGAAGACAGTGTGGCGATTCCTCAAGGACCTAGAAATAGAAATTCCATTTGACCCAGCAATCCCATTACTGGGTATATATCCAAAGGATTATAAATCGTTCTACTATAAGGACACATGCACACGAATGTTCATTGCGGCACAGTTTACAATAGCAAAGACCTGGAACCAACCCAAATGCCCATCGATGATAGACTGGACAGGGAAAGTGTGGCACATATACACCATGGAATATTATGCAGCCATCAAAAACGATGAGTCGTGTCCTTTGTAGGGACATGGATGAACCTGGAAACCATCATTCTCAGCAAACTGACACAAGAACAGAAAATGAAACACCACATGTTCTCACTCATAGGCGGGTGTTGAACAATGAGAACACATGGACACAGGGAGGGGAGCATCACACACTGGGGTCTGTCAGGGGGAAATAGGGGAGGGACAGTGGGGGTTGGGGAGTTGGGGAGAGATAGCATGGGGAGAAATGCCAGATATAGGTGATGGGGGAGGAAGGCAGCAAATCACACTGCCATGTGTGTACCTATGCAACAATCTTGCATGTTCTTCACATGTACCCCAAAAACCTGAAATGCAATAAAAAAAAAAAAATATATATATATATATATATAAACACAGAAAGTGGACTAGGTGCAGTGGCTCATGCCTATAATCCCAGCACTTTGGGAGGCCAAGGTAAGGAGGATCACTTGAGGTCAGTGGTTCGAGACCATCCTGGGCAAAAGAGCAAGACCTCGTCTCTACGAAAAAGTTTTTAAAAAGCTTAGCCAAACCTAGTGGCATACTTGTAGTCCCAGCTACTTGAGAGGCTGAGGTGGGAGACTGGCTTGGTCCCAGGAGCTCAAGGTTACAGGGAACTGCAATGGCCCCACTGCACTCCAGTCTGCAATAGAGCTTAGACCCAGCCTGAAAAAAAAAAAGAAAAAAAAAAAAACAATAAAACCAACACACACACACATACACACACACACACACACACACACACACACACACACACACAGATAACTCTCACTACGTGTCAGGCAGTGTTTTAATTTGTTTTAGTTGTTAACTAAATATTAACTCATTTAATCCTCACAATTTCCCTCTGATGTGGATGCTATTATTGCCATCCCCGTTTACAGATGAGGAAATTGAGGCATAAAAGGTTAGGTAATTTGCCCCAAATCATACACTAAGTGACAGAGACAGGATTCAAACCCAAAGAGCTGGCCTCTAGAGGCTGAGCCCATACCCACTGGGTGATTCGACCTGGCGTCAGTCTTACCTTAAAGCCACTCTCTGTGCCATCTAGGGAGCTCCATAGAGATATTCAGTTTTAGTTCTGTGTTTACCTAGTAGCCTGAAATGCCATCTCCCCCTCAGGAAGAAGAGTTTCCCCAAGAAGAGCTAGACTTAATTTTCACTGGAGTATGGGTGAGGGCAGATCCAGTGCTGAGCAATACTTCATAAATGTTCAATTGATCACATGAGCAATCTGAATAAGACATCAGGAAGAACTTCCTGACGGAGTTGTGAAAGACAAATGACAGAAGCTCATCTGCCTGAAGACAGAAGGAGGTCTGGGGTTTTTGAGCCCAACCATCAGAACCCAGAAGTGGCTTACTAGTCATTGGCAGTGGTGGGCAGAGTCTGGGAGCCTTCCTCTCTGACCTTAGGGTCTGTCCTGCAGCCACTCAGGGCTGCGTCCCTCCCACCCTATCAGCAGCACTGGGGACATCCTCTTGACTGCTCTGCCCAGAGCCTCAGAAAGGTCCCTCAGGTCTCAGGCAGTGTGACAGTTCTGAGAGTCCCCCAGACCCTGCAGGAGCTCCCGGGCAGTGGCAGATGGCTGGGTGTAAAGAGCTACCACAGCCTCTGAGAAAAGAAGACTGAGAAGCCCCCATGGTCAACCTCCCCCTCAGCAGAGTTCCCACAGGCATCGGCGGCCAGGGGTAGTGACACACTCCCTTGAGAATAGGAGAAGGTTCTGATTGAATCAGTGTGATGCGCGCCCGTGTGTGTGTGTGTGTGCACGCGCGCGTGTGTTTTGGGTGAAATGGGGTGGAAATTAGAGACAGTGCCCTGTGCCAGGCCAATCCCCCTCCAGCTGCAGAGCCAGCTTGGCCTGTGGGTGTCCATGACCCAGGAAAAAGGAGAGGAGCTGTGGAAAGTCTTTTGAGCTCCGGCAAGAAGTCCCCTCTCCACATAACCTGGCAGGGCCTGGTCTGAATGAGGGGGGAATGTGCACCCCCTAGCCCCATCCCCTGTCAAAGGGGTTTGTTAAGAAGGCCCAGCCTGGGGAGCTGTCTGGGCCAACACCTCATTTCAGCCTGGAGACCACTGCCCTCCCGTGTCCCTCCCCTCCCACAGCTGCCAGCAGATGGCATCTTCAGGGGTAGGCTGACCACAGAGCTGAGCTGGAGGACCAGGCCCCATCCCTTCCCCTCTCAGTCAGGCTCCCTCCTTCCCTTACATGGCAAGTGCCTGAAGACAAAGACACTCCCAGGGCCATGCAGAGGGCACGCAGAGCAGTGCCAGCCTACCACCGAACCCCACATATGCCCAGTTGCCCCTGCCTGTGGGGCTGACTGCACATGTGACTCAGCCCTGGGTGGTGAGTGGCCCGGGTCTCCAGTACTCTTTCCTGCCCATCTCTAGGAACCTCCTGCATGATCAGCACCCCCAACTCCCAGACAAGCAGTTCATCCCATCTCTGGTTTTTTGTTTGTTTTTGAGATAGGGTCTCAAACTGTCACCAAGGCTGGAATGCAGTGGCATGATCACAGCTCAATGCAGCCTCAACCTCCTGGGCTCAAGTAATCCTCTGGGCTTAAGTGATCCTCCTACCTCAGTCTTCCAAGTAGCTGGGATCACAAGTGTGTGTGTGACCAGCTAGTTTTGATTTATTTATCTTTTTGTAGAGACAAGGTCTTGCTATCCTGCCTAGGCTGGTCTTGAACTCCTGGGCTAAAGCGATCCTCCCACTTTGGCCTCCCAAAGGGTTGGAATTACAGGATTGGATCAATGCGCCCAACCCCATCCTGAATTTTGAAGGACTGTAAATGCCTGCAGGCCTTTGCCCTTGCTCTGTGACTGGTGGGACCACTACACAGCCAGATTCCAGCAGAGGCTGGGTCACCAGAATACTCCAACAGTCAGGGTTACACAGCCACTAGATGAGACAGGGAAGGGATATATGCTGTAGACTCCTGCATGGCTGTACATGGGCACCTGTGTCTTTGTGCCACGGCCTGGATACATGCCTTTGTGCCCCGGCTTGCCATGCACAACACCGATTACATTTTCAGGACCATCCTCCTGGAGCCATTGCACAAACTGTGCGCAGAGGGCTGCGTTTCAATGTAAAATCATCATGTTTTATTATCAGATGATGGGCTCCTCTGACAGCCCTGAACAGCCCCCTCACTCCTGAACTCCTCCATCAATCTCCATCACCGCCAGGGTCACCAACAGAGTAAGGTTAAGTGAGGAACTGGAGCTGTCCTTTTCAAATAGCCCTAGATAGTAATACTCATTTTTTCAAAGCTGAAAGTTTGATGGTTTACTTTCGGGCCTATAAAAATCTCTTTGTGTCAAAACCACCCCAATAAAGCAATCAGAACAAAATGTTCCTGGCGTTCAAATGGATGCATCAAAGTGGCCAGGTCAAAATGTCATGTATCCGTGTGGGTGAGCGCGCCTCTAAGTGAATATATGAGGGCCACTAGCTACATGTTCCCTTTATGAGCATTTTGGGAAGCCCTAGGTCTCCTTGTAAGCCTGGAGGCTTTGTTCAGTCTACACTGTATATGTCTATGTGAGGAAAGGTACCCACCAGCGTTGCCCATGGAAATGGCTTGGCAGGGGGCTTCCACCTGTGACCTTGACCCCACACTTTACCCAGGTGAGGAAATGAGGCTGATCCATGGGACAAAAGCTGCTATTTGCACCTTCCTCTAGCCCAGACCTCTCCATACTCCATTTCACTGCTTCCATCAGTCTAGCTAGCCTTTCCAACAAAGTCTCTCTAGTGGGAAGTCATAAAATGCTTCATAAAAGAGAAGGAAGTGTGGGGGCAGGCCCACCCCAGGCTGCGCATCCATTAGAGGGAAATGAATTGAGGACTGTGGGCTTCATGGGACCCCAGCCTTTCCAGATTTCAGGGTGAGAGAGGCCAGGAACCCAGCCTGATTTCAAATGCCAGTACTGGCATCATGGTCAGGTTAGAGGAGCGGGGACTGGGACGCTGGAACGGATCTGGGCTGGGAGAGTGCAGGGACCAACCTAGGGTGAAACTGGCCTGACCAAGGGGGCTCACAGGCTTCCAGGTGCATTAACTGAGCCCAATTCAAAGACAAGACAGGCTCCAATGCCATGGCCGCCCATCCCTGCTGCACCCTTGCTATGGGCAGAACTCTCATTTCTCTTGCCTGGACAATGGCAGTAATCTCTCTCCCCCATCTCCTTGCTGCTTCTCTCTCTCCTCTCCAGTCCACAACCCACACAGCATCCAGAGGGAGCCTTCTGAAACACAGGCCCAATTGCATCAGTCCCTGCCTAAACCCTTCTCCTGGGTCCCTCGTGTTTATAGCAGCATTTCCCAAACTATGTGGCCTGGGATGATCACTGGGATCCGGTGACAAAAAGAGTTCCCAGGGCAGATAAGTTAGGGTAATGATGGGCTCCACAAAACAAAACAGGTGCCTTGATTGCAGGACATGTTAGCATCTTGGCTATGCTAATGTTCACTGGGGCTCACCAAGAAGGAGGTCTAAAGTAAGGCTATTGCCCCACTTCTTTGACAACAGACCGTCCTGCATCCTGTCTTTCTCCCCGGAACATTAGCCTTGAGTCAATATGCCATATGCGACTCTCTGGGACCTGATACCTCCACATACCTTCAGTTCTTCATCTTCCCTCATGCTGTCCCGTCAACAGGAATGCCTGCCTTGCCCCTCCCCATTGCCTGGCTAATTACTACTGACCTTTCGAGACTTTTCTTAAAACTCATTTTTATTTTTTTTTTTTTGAGACATGGTCTCACTCTGTTGCCCAGGCTGGAGTGCAGTGGTGCGATCATAGTTCACTGCCGCCTTGAACTCCAGACTCAATCTGATCCTTCCACCTCAGCCTCCCTAGTAGCTGGGACCACAGGCACATGCCACCATGCCTGGCTGATTTTGGTATTTTGGGGTAGAGACAGGGTATTTCTCTGTTGCTCAGGCTGGACTAAAAGTCCAGGTTTCAAGCAAGCCTCCTCCCTCAGTCTCCCAAACTGCTGGTATTACAGGCATGAGCCACTGTGCCTGGCCCCTTTCAGGACTTTAAGACTGTGCCTCCTCCAGGAAGCCTACCGTGGCTTCCCCCGACTCACTACCAATCCCTTACTCTGGTGGGCTCAGGTATGTGTTCCTCTCACACTCTGTGCCTATCTCTGACTTGTTAGTTACCACTGTGTAATAAAACTATTTCAGTATTTGTCTCCTATGTGAGATTTTGAGTTCCTTATAAGCAGAGTCTGGATTTTATTCAGCTCTGGGCCCAGAGCCCAGGACTGGGTCTCTCAGTTCTTAGTGAATGCTAGATGGAGAGATGGGAAAGAAAGAGTAAGAAAGAAGAAGGAGAACAGGAGCTTAAGAAAAGAGAGGGAATGAAAGAGAAAAGCAAGTATATGGAGGCTTTTGTCAGGTATCTCTTAAAATGGCCTAGGTTCTAGGTGTCAAGCTATGGTCTTGACATTGAACAGCTATATATTATGCAAGATACTCTATACAGCTTCAGTAGGAATGGCTGAGTTCTTGGATTATTGGCATACAGGCTGTAGCCCACACACAACAGTGAGGCAGGCACACTGGGCCAGGCCAGCCCCCAATTCAGAAGTGCTCCCTAATTTGTTAGAAACAATGTGCTGAGCAGCTCAGATAGCCCAAGCCCCCAGGCCAGGTGGCCCTCCTGTGGCCCTCACACAGCATGTGGAGGGTCAGGGTTCTATTATACTCCACTGGGCCCTGACCATGGGGTCAAACTGGGAGATAAAACCCCGGGGGACTCACCTATGTCCACGGGAGGGTGCTGGGGTGTCCTAGCCCTAGCTGGCCTCCACCTGGATGATGCGCCTCTTGTTTACCTGAGTCTGTTTCTTCTCCTTTCCTCGGATGCTCAGAGTTGGGAAACCGAGAAAGAAAGAAGCTAGAGAGAAAGGCCAAGATTAACGTTTGGATGGGCGTCCTTGAGGGCAAAATTCTGGCACTCAGCATAGAACCTGGAATATAATAAGTGTTCAATAAGTATTTATTGAATAAAGGAACTTGGGATAGGGAGGATGAGCTTGCGGGCTGGAATATGATTCAGGTGGTCCCTAAAGCACTATTTGTTCCAAAAGAGTAGCTCTCGGAACATGTTGCAGGCCCTGAATTTTCATGAATACAGGCTCATCCTTGAGGTTGAAGCACTGTGTCTTCAGAAGACTCCTTTGAAGTGCAAACATTTGACCACTAAGGAGAAACCAGTATTTGGTCACGTTATATGTGCCTACCACCTCGCCCGAGTGTCTGTTCATTGAACAAACACTGGCACCTATGAATTGCCAGATCCTGCCTCAGTTGGGGACAGCCCTTGTCCTGTTGGGACTCATGGCCTTTGTTGGAGATTCTCCCACCTCAGCACCAGCCCAACTGAAGAGCGGGTAGAGTTTCCCAGAATGATTAGAAGGCTTTCCCAGCTAACTCATTCAGTAATTATTCACTGAGTGTGTATTCGGGTGTCACCCACTGTGTTTTAGATGCTGGAAATACAGCAGAGACTTAACCTGTCATGAATCCCTGCCCCTCATGGGGCATCTGCTCTAATGGAGGAGATGCAGATGATGAACGTAAATACGTAAATTACATATTAGGTCAGAGGGTGATAAAATAGGAAAATGGCATAGGGAATGTGGGGCCAGGGATGGGGGTATATGCTGCCATTCTGAACAGGTGGTCAGGGGAAAAAGGCTCATTGACTTTTGAATAAGAACCTCAAAGAGGTTAGGGAGCAAGCTGTGTAGCTACGTGGGGAGACGGGCAGTGCAAAGACCCCGAGGCAGGAGTATGCCTGGCATGTTCCAAGAACAGCTAGTGCAGTCAAAGCAGCAGCATGAGGGAGGAGAGTGGTAGTCAGTCAAAGAGGTGGCAAGGGGTGAAGTTGGGTAGGGCCTTGGAGACAATCATAAGAACTTAAGTGAAATCAGAAGCCATTGGAGAGTTTTGAGCAGCGGATTTTTCTGACTCCTATTTTCAGCGTGGACTGTGAGAGGCCTACATGGAAGCAGGGAGGTCAGTCAAGAGGCCACTGCAATCATCCAGGTGAGAGGTGATATTAGCAAGGACTATGATAGGGGCAGTGAAAGTGGAAGGAGTGGTAAGTTTCCGGGTGTATTTTGAAGCATTAACCAACAGAACTTGGACAGGATTTGTGGTATAAGGGAAATATAGAAGTCAAGGATGGCTGCAAGGCTTTTGGCTTGTGCAACTGGATGGAGTTGCCACTTACTGTTAAGACACCACAATTGATCAGACCCCAAGCCGCACAGCAGGGAAAAGGCTCACCAAGTTCCTCCAAAGTTAATTAACTGCCCCTCCTCCATGCAGGCCCCCAGTGCAGGTCCCACTTGACTTGGAGAAGCCCCATGTGTTTTGCTGGAAAGAAGGAAATGAGGTCTCTGGTGGGCCCAGGTAGAAAGCCTGGAACCTGGGAGAGTCAGTGGGGCCTAGGACAGCTTTGAGAATAACTGGCTCTTCCCTTGGGTGTTGGGCTCCTCTGGGGCCAGAGAGTATGGGACGCTATGAGGTGACTCAACATCCTTCTGTGCTCATAGCTTTCTTTAGACAATTCAATCCACTCCATCACTTCCCAGGCTTTCGAGGACATGTGAGAACTGAGAAAGCTGTGAGGGCTAGGTTTTCTGGAAGGAGCCTGGGGCTGGTGGTTGGGAAGTAGGGATAAGGCTGAGAGTTTGGGGCTAGAGAAACTTGGGAAGTGCTCAGCTTTTGGCTGGCGAGTGGAACATATGGGGGCCATTTACTAAAGAACCAAGAGGCATAGATAGAATGAGCACCCAGCCCAGAAAGAACTAGAGTTTGAGGTGACCTTGGTGTTTTCTTTGGAATCCATGCCTGTTAGCCACTGGGTATCAGCTCTAGTTGGGGACTGTTCAGCTCCCAGTTGTAAATGACCCTGTATCCAAGAGTTATACTTGTGTACGATCCCAGAGATCACTGGTCAGGCCTGGAGTGACATCTATCACCTGTCTCTACCCCAGATCTTACCAAGTCCCTTCTTAACAAAGACAACCAGGCTTTAGTCCCCACTTCGTGCTCTAAGGACCATGACTGTGAGTTGTGTCTGCAGCAAGCGAATATGCTGCACAGAACTATCTCCACCCTCTCACCTGCTGGCCTGGCAACCCTGGGCACCAGTGAGTTGGCCAGCCCCTTTGGGGTAGTTGTTCTTATGAGAAGGCAATAGGACATGCAGAGGCTAAAGCAACGCCGTCTGGGAGTCTAATCCACCATGTTGACTTCTGATTAACCCCAGTTCCAGGAATGCCTCTGACATTTCTATTTTATCTTCTGTTCCTGATGTAAGAGCATGTACTTCCCAAATCCTCGCTTAAGTCAAAACAACCCCTGATGTTATTGTACTTATTATAAATCCTGCCCCTAAGCAATTGTCCTGCATATCCATTTAAAGCACACTTACCCTTTTCCTATGGCATACGAGCCCTGAGGCTAAGGGGTCAACAGTAACAACACGGAATGTGTGTGGGTGGGGAAATCTAGCATCTCAACTCACAGCTGTCTGAGACGTGGTTTCTGCTCCTAAGTCCCTATTAAATATTTATTCCTGAAAACCTGAATTCTTCAGCCTCTTTCTTCTGCCTCTTAGCTTCCTTGGCCTTTCGGAGTAGGTTTGCATATACCTGCTCACCAAGGAGCAGACACTTCAAGGCAAAAATAACTTTTATAAAAACAAATATTTCACAGAAAGACTCACCAGAGAAAGGTCTGTGCCTTTCATGACTAACTAGAAATTTACCATGTGTTTCTCTCTTAAGTCAAATTCACTCTTCAGAGGTTGCTTTTCCACTCAAGCCAGCCCTCCTGGAGTCTCCAGAACACCCACTGCCCAGGTAAACCCCAGGCTCGGCCCTGTCCATGCCCTAAATCTGCTCTGTTCTTTTGGACCCTTCTGCTCCCATACCTTCCAAAACTGCATGTGCTCACTGACTCTGCAGCTCTTTCAAGACCTTTCCTGCATGGTGAGTGGCTTCTGTCCCTCTGGGGACACAGTGGCGACCAAGGAGAGTCAAGAAAGGGACTGAGCATCTTAGTCCATTTGTGTTGCTACTACAAAATACTACAGACTGGGTAATGTATAAATAATAGAAATTTATTTCTCACAGTTTTGGAGGCTGGGCAATACAAGTATCAAGTACCAGCAAGACTGATACCTGGTAAGAGCTGCTCTCTGCTTCCAAGATGGCACCTCGCTGCATCCTCCCAAGGGAAGGAACTAGCCTACGTCCTCATATGGTGGAAGGGGTGGAGGGGAAGGGGGCGCTCTCTTCAACCTGAAGCCCTTTTATGAGGTGCTAATCCAGAGCCTGGATCTTGTGCACATTCTCTCTCCTCTCTTGCTGTAAGTAAACACTGTGCCACTAGAGACTGATGTACATGTTGTGTGTTCTCATGACCTTGACCCATGCACTGGTCTCTTCTGTGGGGGGGTACTTACGCGACTTTTAACCTTGATCACACAGCCTGATTACTCAGTGAACGGTGAAACAGTGAGACCAGTTCACACAGCAGTTGCTGGCAGTCGACGTTTGTGCTTGGATGAATGAGAATAATGCAAGGTTGAAGGTCTGGCAAGGCCCATCTTTGAAAAGAGACTTTACCTTGGATGTTCACAAACTTCTTGGCCCCATTGTCGGGGGCAGCTCTGTGACACCTTCCTGAAGGCTGTCCAGGATGAGGGCAACAGTCTGGGGAAAAGCAGATTGGAGGCCACACCTCTGCTTGCTCCCCCATCACAGAGCTACAGCTCTTGCCTGGTGGTTCCCACCTGCTGCTCCCCTCTTTGCTGAGTAGTGTCCTCACAGGATGCTGGACAACAATAATCTCATCTAGCTGCTGCTGGACTGGAGCTGAATTCTGGGGCTGAATTCCTTATATTTTCTCTGAGTTCTTCATCCTCTCCTCTCTTCTCTTCTCTTCACATTTGCTCCAGCCAGGGAACAAAGGATCTGGACTCTGTGTTATATGTGCTCCTCTGTGCACACATGAGCATGCATATATGGTGCACATGTCTGTGGGTATGTGTGTCTATGCATAGGCCTATTTGCACACAGGACAGGGACAGGGGTCTCTTCCCAGACAACAGGGGCCAGAAGTCCCCAAGTTCACCCTCTGGGACTGACGTGTGGTGTGGATGACTGGCCCTAGTTCCAGCCCCTAGACCATGTCTCCACTTCCACTGGATGGACTTTGGGGAAGAGCAAGGTGGGGATTTTGCTCTCAATTCACAAGCAACAGAGTTGAGACAAGATCCCATGGCTCCTGATTCTCAGAGAAGTATTTTTCCTAGTGCCGTAGATCGAAGAGAAGAACCTTCATCCTGCCTCTCATGGAGCATTTGGGAAACCCATGAAAGCCAACAAACAGAGCAATGCTTGGTTGGCTGGAAAGGGCCATGTGGCAGCGAGGGATGATTCTTCGATATTTTGTCTCCCTGGCATGCCTGGCAGAATGCTGAGCATCTGGAGGGAGCTCGGTCCTGTCTGCTTGCTTGGCACCCTCTGAGTACCTGCTGAACAATTCTCTCAGCCACATGCCTGCCTTGGTCCAGATGCCCAAGCTGAACTGGCTGTGACGGCCTGTCCTTCAGAGCTCTGGAAATAGGGTGTAGTGTACATAGTTCTTTATATTCCTTTTTTCTTCTTCCTTTGCTTTCTCGCCCCTCGATCCCTGGCTTGACAGACCTTGGTCCTATCAGTCTTGGCCAGTCAACTTCAACTGCAGCTGGGGGGATTTGACTTAGACCAGGGTTTTTCAACCTACACACCTGTACCCATGGCCTGTCCCCCAGAAGAGAGCTCAGCACTGCTGTTTTCCAGGGAATTTGAGTCCTTGCATGTTCTCTCCAAATTCTGGCTCTACCTCCTGGTCTTATGGGAGTTATTTTAGACAGCCCCTTGCTTCAAGCAAGATGCTGCCAGATAAGTGGGTGTTTTAGTGACCCACAGAATAAAGAAGCTCTTCCTAATGTTTACGTCAATTTCTCCAGCTGCTCCCTAAACCTGCCCTTTCTCGTTCCTCCATGGACATGGAAAACCACTTCTCAACAGCCCCTGGGTAAAGACAAAGCTCAGTCTTTTGTTGCTGTGTCTCTGATGGTGCTCCATTTTCAGTCCCTCTAGCTCTGTTGAGTTGATCCCACTGATTCGCATGCCCACCATCTTGCCCAATCCCAATTTTTCTTTGGCCTTTGGAGTCTGCCAGACTAAGCTTCAAATGCAGCCTCCCTCATTTGCTAGTTCTGTGAAGGTAGGTCCCTTCACCTCTCTGGGTTTCAGTTTTTCTCATCCATAAAATGAATTTGCAATCATGTATCACTTAACCACAAGGTTATATTCTGAGAAATGTGTCATTAGGAGATTTTGTCATTGTGTGAACAACATAGAGTATACTTACATAAACCTACATAGCCTACTACATACCTACTCCCTATGGTATATAGGCTATTGCCCTTAGGCTACAAACCTATACAGCATGTACTGAATGCTACAGGCAACTATAACACAGTGGTGAGTATTTGTGTATCTAAACATCTCAACATAGAAAAGGTACAGTATAAATATGGTATTATAATCTTACGGAACCACCATCACTTATGAGGTCCATCATTGACTGAAATATTGTTATGTGGTGTATTAATAACAGGGTTGTGAAAAGTAAACAAGCTGGCGAATATAAGGCACTCAATCTACGTCCGGCATAATAAGTGCACAGTAAGTGTTACAGCAGCGGTCCCCAACCTTTTTGGCACCAAGGACAAGTTTCATGGAAAACAATTTTTCCACAGATAAGGCTGGGAGGTGGGAGAAGGAGGGTGGTTTTGGGATGAAACTGATCCACTTCAGAAGATCATCAGGCATTAGATTCTCATAAGGACCGTGCAACCTAGATCCCTCGCATGCATAGTGCACAAGAGGGTTCGTGCTCCTATGAGAATCTGATGCCGCCACTGCTCTGACAGGAAGCGGAGCTTAGGTGGTAAGGCTCACTCGCTGCTCACTTCCTGCTCTGTGGCGTGGTTCCTAACAGGCCATGGACCCTACCGGTCTGTGGCCCCGGGGTTGGGGACCCCTGCATTAGAGGAGGAAAGGGATGTAAAGTGGGTAAGCAGTATATTGTAGGCACTAAATAAATGTTAGCTACTATGCTGATACCCACCCCAGGGTCTTTTGGAAACAAATCAAGTGCACTGTTTTGGAAGCAGTGCAGAGACTGACCTGGCTCCCAAGATGGGTGAAACCATGAGAAAAGGCACTCTCATCTCACTCATGTCTCACCTCACCACCACCACCTCACTGACTTGTCTTTTCCCACCCACCCAACACTTTCAAGTCACACAGACTAATTTGTTTAAATCTAGCTTCATCACCAGCTAGCTGAGCATAACGTCAGGCAAGTTCCTTCCTTCACTTCTGAGAGCCTATTTCTGCACCCCTAAACTGGGAATTCAAAAGTCTACCCACCTGCAAGGTTTTGTGAGTATCTAATGAGAAAACAGGTGGGCGAACTGTATTAACCACACTGGAGAGGAGTTTTTATTCCTGTGATTCCTCCTCCTTTTCCTGGGCCCAGCGCCCCACCTTCCTTCTTAACACCTTGCCCTCTTACCCCCTATCTTATTCCCCATCTCTACCTCATCTGTTTCCCCCTTGTCATAAAGTTGTCACAAGCCAGGACATGGCAATTTCCTGTGCCTGTACAAGCAGCAGTTATTTATTCTGGTGTTTTTCTGTGACCTGGACAATGTGTTCTACTCTATGGAGTAGGAGCCAGGATAGAGGGCCTAACAGGAACCTGCTTGCCTCTCTGGACTAGGAGGTATGGCTGCGGTGGAGTTGAGAAATGAGGAATCTCTACACTCACTCCATCAAGGGAGGCAGCAAGTGTTGCTTTGGTCACAAGTGTGAGCTGTGCTGAGTGTAGAGACAGACTTCCAGCTGCCCAGGCCTCAGGGCCCTCTCCCCCTGGGCAGGAATGTTTTCACCCTTTTGCAGTCTCTGTGCTGGCCTCTGCCAGGACCAATTCATCATCCTTAGCCATAGTAGGCCCAACATCTAGGGCTCACAGAAATGTTTTAATTTTAATTTATTTTAACATTAGAAGAAGAAAAAAATGAATATAACAATAATATGATAATTGATACAGCCTGGACAATATTTGTCATTATATCAATGCCATCATATAATACAATTTTAATATTGTTTATGGAGAAAAGGACCCACTAAAGCAAAAGCACTTAGGGCTTATGAAAATTCATACACAGCCCTGATTGCTGCTCAATCCCATGCTCATCACCATTGGCCTGTTTTATAGGTGCTGTGGCAGCTGAGAGCAACCCAAGGGCAATTCCTGACCATGGCTGGAATCCTGGAGGAAGGGCAGAGAAGGCCGATTCCGAGCAGGCCATCAGGGTGGGCTGAGGTGGAGGAAAGCAGCCTCTATGGACTGCTGTGCATCCTAGCAGCCCTGCCCGACTTCCTCCCTCCGGCTCTCACTTCTCTTCAGCCAGCTTTCCTCCCAGCGCCCTTATTCAAAAGCATTTCCTCCTTCGTTCAATAGATCTCACACTTACCACTCCTGCCTGCCTTCCGACTGTCTCCCCTACTCCTGAAACCACCAGCAGGAGGTAAGAGTCGCTGCTCTCTTTGTATCGGGCTGCAGTGGGAAGAAGACAGGCTTGGGAGTCTGGGTTGAAGTCCCAGTCCCTTGCCTCTCGGGCTCTCAGATCTCCATCCAGAAAAAGGGGATACTAACACCTTATGGAGTATTTTTGAGGTTCAAATGACATATTGTGTGGGAAAGTACATGGCATGGTGCCTGGTGCACAGTGTATACTCATATCCGTGTGCACCCTCCCCCTCGCCTCCGGGGAATGGAAGGGTTTTGATGTCGTCCCCACCCACCCTTCCCCAGTTTCCTTGGAGCTCCAGTGTCGCCTTCCATCCCCCACAACCCCTGCCTCATGTCCTCTTACGTCTCCCTTCTCCTACACACAAATGCCTAACTGCATCCAGTACACACCCTTGACCTCCCTAAGCAGTGGCTCTTCTAGACCAGACCCTGTGATGTACACTGGGGCCAAAGAGATGACTCTCACCCGGCCCTGCCCTTAATGTCACAGCTTAGGCCAGTAGACTGGCTTACACATTTGAGGTTAGTTTGATGTGACAAAAATCCACTTGAAAAAGTGCTTCATGAGGCCAGGCATGGTGGCTCAAACCTGCAATTTCATTGCTTTGGGAGGCCAAGGGGAGAGGATAGCTTGAGCCCAAGAGTTCAAGACAAATCTGGGCAACACAGGACGACCCCATCTCTTCACACTATTTTTTTTTAATTAGCCGAGCATGGGTGGTGCACACCTATAGTTGTAGCCACTCAGGAGGATCTCTTGAGTCCAGGAGTTTGAGGCTGCAGTGAGCTATGATTGCACCACTGCACTCCAGCCTGGGCAACAGAGGAAATCTCTGTCTCTTAAAAAAATGCTTCAAGTGCTCAGGGGTGGATTGGTTAGGGAAGGGTGGCTGAGGCTTGAAAGGTGTGAATTAACCCAGAGAAGGGAAAAGGAGGGCATGCCACGGGGGGCCATGGAGATAATGAGCCAACATGATGAACAGTGACTAAACACTCACGTTATGCCTATGACTCTACTGGGCACTGTGATAGGTGCATAATACACATTTTACGGGATCTTCTCAACACTCTAGCAAGGTAGGCACCTGTATTAGTCCATTCTCATGCTGCTAACAAAGACATACCTGAGACATACCTGGGTAATTTATGAAGGAAAAAGGTTTAATTGACTCACAGTTCAGCATGGCTGGGGAGGCCTCAGGAGACTTACAATTATGGTAGAAGGGGAAGCAAACATGTCCTTATTCACATGGTAGCAGGGAGAAGAAGAGTAAGAATGGAGCAAAGGGGGAAGCTCATTATAAAACCATCAGATCTTGTGAGAATGTATTGACTATCATAAGAATAGCATGGGGGAACCACCCCCATGATTTAATTACCTCCCACCAGGTCCCTCCCATGACACATGGGGGATTATGGAAACTACAATTCAAGATGAGATTTGTGTGGGGACACAGCCAAACCATATCACCAACCCTACACCCATTTTACAGATGAAAACACTGAGGCTTCAAGAGTGATGTGGCTTGCTCAAGATCATACTGCTAAGAAGTGTTAGAGCAAGGATTTGAACCCACCTCTGTGTGTGGCTCCAGATGCTTTCATTAGGCCTACCTACCTCCCTGAGCCTTGTGAGGATCGTGACCCCTGTTGTTCGCAGAGTAATGGAAACACTGGTAATGTGATTGCTACCCAAAGGACCCTAAGATGAGCCATAATGGAGGCCTTGAAAGAGATACCAGGCACAATGGCAACTCAGAGAGACAAATGATACCTTGTTGGAAGCTTCAGGGATGAATAATTTCATGGTGGAGGCATATTTGAGTTGAATGTTGCCAGACCGGTGGGGGCTTAAAATACAGTAACCCCTGGGTAGGGTGATGGCATTTTGCAATAAATAACCTACATTGCTAAGTAATCCACACATCTCTCTGAGCCTAATTTTATGTATTGGGAGACTGAGTCCTCGAAAGGTTAAATAATTTGCCCACAGCTCCATAGACAAGAACTGGCAGAGCTGGGACTTGGAACCTGGGTTCTCTGAGCCCAACAGCAGCCCAACCTCCACTCCTGGCAAAGGGACCTAAAGGAGCATATTCGGGACATGGCTGAAAAAGGAACGTGAAGGAGAAGAGAAACTTGGCCAAGGCCACATAGTGGGGTCCTGAATGCCACAATTTAGTAGTCAGTTAGGGGGTGGTGGGGGCATTGATGGGCTTTGAGCAGAAATACATATAATGATACTTACCATTAGAGAGATTCAACTGGTACCGGTATAGCGGGAAATGAACAGAAAAGAGAGAAAGGAGGGGAGGGCCTCTCCCTGACATCCAGGTGGAAAGGAATGAAATGGGAACTAGGGTGCTGGAGACACTGGAGCAGAGGCTGGGGACAGGAGATGCTGCAGAGATGGAGTAGACAGAACTTGGCCAGCTCCTCATCAGGACCTACATGATCTGGTCCTACTTACCTCTCCCACCCCATTTCCTACTGCTCTTCCCTTGTTCCCTGCACTCCAAGCACACTGACTGCTCACCGTTGAAAATACTAAGCAAGTTCCCACCCCAGTACCATTGCACATGTTCACTATTTCCTCTGCCTGAACACTTTCCCCTAGATCTTTGCATAGCTGATGTCTTCTTCTCATTCAGGCCTTAGCTCAAATGTTACCTCCTTAGAGAAGCCCTTCCTGACCACCTGATTGAATAACCACCCAGTCACTACTCCTTCCCCCCTGCTTTGCTGCCTTCGTAGCTCTGGGCATAGTGGAAGGTAGCTTGTGTGTGTGTTTATTTATCATATACCTCCCCCCAACTCATCCATCTACTAGATGGAGCTCGAAAAGAAGGTAGGAACCTTGCCCGTCTTGTTCACCCCTATATTCTCAGCACCTCAAAAGAGTCCGGCATATAGCAAACATCCAAGAATTATTTGTGGAATGGAAGAATGGAAGAAAGCATGCATGCATAGGTTGTAGGGGAAGGCAAGAAGGAGTGAGGAGTTACGACTGATTTGAGGATCTGAGCTGAGCAGCTGGGGAGATAAGGGCACCACCAACAGAGACAGAGTAGAGGAGCAGACTGTTTGTGGGGGATGAGCTTGGCTTGGGCCTGTTGAGCTTGATATGCATGTGGAGCCTCCAGGTGGAACTGCCCACTCATGTAACGGGAAATACTGGCCTGAGCTCAAAGAGATGGAGATTCTGGCGAATGATGTTGGTGGCGGGGGACATCTGCATAGAGGCATAAAACTGAAACAGTGACTGTCAACAAAGTCCTAATGAGCAAGGTGGAGCAGGGAAGTGAATAATAAAGAAGAATTTTGAGGAATTCCTGAGGTGGAGGCAACGCTGAAGGAGAAAAGAAGTGACAGGGGACAAGGAAAGAAGGCCAAGGAGCTGTGATCAAAGAATTGAGACAAGGTCTTAGAGCATGGAGGAAGGAAGGGTCCAAGAAAGAAGATATGGCCATAGGGTTACATTTTCAAGGAGGACGTTAAGTGAAAACCAATCATTAGTTAGGGTGCAAAGAGGCCACTGGGACGTTTCAGGGCTGGGGAAGAGGTAGGTGTGTCTAGTCTGGTGTAAGCTGAGGCTGTGGGGGTCTGGGGACAAGAGGGTAAGTAGAGACTTGGATGCCAAGCATAAAATGATATACATATTTACAGACCCAAAGTGGGAGTGCACACCCCAAGCCCTGCCTTTCTTTGGACACCCACTCTGTTTTATTAAAAATACTTTTTTACTCCAATAGCTTTAGGAGTACACATCGTTTTTATTGTTGTTGGTGTTGGTGTTGTTACATGGATGAATTATATAGTGGTGAAGTCTAGGATTTTAGCGCATTCATCACCCAAGCAGTGTACATTGTACCCAACAGGCAATTTTTCATTGCTCACCCATCCCACTCTCCTTACCTCTGAGTCTCTAATGTCTATTTTACCAATCTGTATGCCTTTGCATACCCATACCTCTCACTTATAAGTGAGAACATGTGGCATTTGGTATTCCATTCCTGAGTTACTTCATTTAGAATAACCGCCTCCAGTTCTAAGTTGCCACCAAAAAATTATTTCATTCCCTTTTATGGCTGCATAATATATATATATTTGACTCTCAGCTTTTCACATTTTTTAAATCTACTCATTGGTTGGTGGGCATTTAGGTTGGTTCCATATCTTTGCAACTATGAATTTTGCTGTGATATACATACATGTGCAGGTGTCTTTTTGATATAATGATTTCTTTTCCTTTGAGTAGATAGCCGGTAGTGGAATTGCTGGACCAAATGGTAGACTTACTATTAGTTCTTTGAGAAATCTCCACACTGTTTTCCACAGAGGTTGTACTAATGTACATTCCCAGCAGCAGTGTATAAATGTTCCTTTTTCACCACATCCACTACAACATCTATTGTTTCTTGACTTTTTAATAATGGCCATTCTTGCAGGAGTAAGGTGGTATCTCATTGTGGTTTGAATTTGCATTTCCTTAATGATTAGTAACATAGAACTTTTTTAATATGTTTGTTGGCCATTTGTATATCTTTTTTGAGAAATGTTTATTTATGTCCTTTGCCCACATTTTAATAGGATTTTTTTCTTGCTGATTTGATTGAATTTCTTGTAGATTCTGGATACTAGTCCTTTGTCAGATACATAGTTTGCAAATATTTTCTCCCATTCTGTGGGTTGTCTGTTTACTCTGATGATTATTTCTTTTGCTGTGCAGAAACTTTGTAGTTTAATTAGGTCCCATTTATTTATTTTTGTTTTTGTTGCATTTGCCTTTGGAGTCTTCATCACAAATTCTTTGCCTAAGCCAATGTCATGAGGAGTTTTTCCTAGGTTTTCTTCTAGAATATTTACGGTTTCAGATCAGATATAAATCTTTGATTCATCTTGAGTTGATTTTTGTATAAGATGAGAGATAAGGATCCAGTTTCATTCTTCTACATGTGGTTTGCCAGTTTTCCAAGCAACATTTATTGAATATGGTGTCCTTTCCCCAATTTATGTTTTTGTATGCTTTATCAAAGATCTGTTGGTTGTAAGTATTTGGCTTTATTTCTGGTTTCTGTATTCTATTCCATTGATCTATGTAACTACTTTTATGCCAGTAGCATACTGTTTTTGTTACTACAGCCTGGTGGCATAATTTGAAGTCAAGTACTCTGATACCTCCATATTTATTCTGTTTGCTTAGCATTGCTTTGGCTATTTGGGCTCTTTTCTGATCCCATATTAATTTTAGGGTTGTTTTCTCTAATTCCGTGAAAAATGATGTTGGTATTATATTTTGATAGGAATTGCAATCTGTAGATTGCGTTGGGCAGTATAGTCATTTTCACGATACTGATTCTTCCAATCCATGAACATAGGATGTATTTCCATTTGTTTTTGTCATCTGTGATTTCTTTCAGAAGTTTTGTAGTTCTCCTTGTAGAGATCTTTAACTTCCTTGGTTAATATATTTCTAGGTATTTTTTGTAGCTTTAGTTCTTAAATTTGGCTCTCAGCTTGATCACTGTTGGTGTATAGCAGTGCTATTGGTTTGTATAAATTGATTTTGTAGCCTGAGAGTTTACTGAATTTATTTATCAAATCTAGGAGTCTTTTGGAAGAGTCTTTAGGGTTTACTACGTATAAGATCATATTATCAGCAAACAGAGATAGTCTGACTTCCTCTTTTCCAATTTGGATGCTCTTTATTTCTTTCTCTTGCCTGATTGCTCTGGCTATGACTTCTACATCCACTCTTCTGCCCCCTAACCTACCTTCCCCTACTTCCATCCCATCCATGGGACCTCATCGCACTTCCCAGAAGACCAGGAGCTAGATTAAATATTATAGCAAATTTTAGAGCCAGATAAGCCAATCCATTTGCAGCTCTATTCACATGCCTCACGCTGGGTGTGTTGGAAGGACATAAAGGTTTCATCCATGTCATGCACTTGTGTAAACTGCTCCAGCTTTTTTAAATTAAAAAGTAGAAACAGGCTGGCTGGGCGCAGTGGCTCATACCTGTAATCCTAGCACTTTGGGAGGATGAGGCGGGGGGTATCACCTGAGGTCAGGAGTTCTAGGCCAGCCTGGCCAACATGGTGAAACCCTATCTCTACTAAAAATACAAAATTCAGCCGGGCCTGGTGGCACATGCCTGTAATCACAGCTACTCAGGAGGCTGAGGCAGGAGAATCCCTTGAAGCCAGGGAGCTGAGGTTGTAGCAAGCCAAGATCATGCCACTGTACTCCAGCCTGGATGAAAGAGTGAGACTCTGTCTCAAAAATAAATAAATAAATAGAAATAGACTGGAGTGTAGTGGGACAGTTATAGCTCACTGCATCCTCTAACTCCTGGGCTCAAGCAATCTTCTCACCTCAGCCTCCCAAGTAGCTAGGACTATGGATGTGCACCACCACATCTAGGTAATTAAAAAAAATTTTTTTTTTTAGAGATGGGTTCTCACTATGTTGCCCAGGCTGGTCTCAAACTCCTGGGCTCCAGGGATCTCCCGCCCAGTCTCCCAGAGTGTTGTGATTCCAGGCATGAGCCACCACCCCTAGCCTTTGCTAGTTTTATTGAGGCTGACTTCTTTCTGGCAGTTGAGCACTGCCTCCCAGTTGCTGTCCACTAGGTTGGTCTTCTTCACATCTGGCCCTCCAAGGCCTGACACTCTGTATTCACACAGCTCATGTCTTCACATACTTCACCTGTGTCAAATGTCACTTTCTCTAAAATCACCCTATTAAAATGACAGGCAGCACTCCTCATCCCAGCACTTCCGATCCCCCCTTCCCTGCTTTTTTTTTTCTAAAACACTTGTCACCTTCAAACACACTATGTTGTTGAATTATGTTGCTCCTCCCTCTAGAATGCCAGCTCAATGTGGGTAGGGATTCTTATTTCTTTTGTTCATTGCTCTATCCCTGGTATCTATAACAGTGCCTGGCACATAATAAACACTCAGTAAATATTTGTTGAACCAATAACTGGCCCATTAGAAAGGACACCCTTGGATCCCAACAGACATGGGTTCCATCCCAGAACTGCCTCTTCCCTCCTAGTGACCTTGGGCAGGTCTCACTGATGGTCTATTTATTTCATGTATGTCTTTTTTTTTTGTCTTATTTTCTTTCTTTCTTTCTGTCTTTCTTTTTCTTTCTTTCTTCTTTCTTTCTTTCTTCTTTTTTTCAGGGTCTCTCTCTGTCACCCACACTGGAGTGCAATGGTGCAATCATGGCTCACTGCAGCCTCAACCTCTTGGGCTCAAGCCATCCTCCCACCTCAGCCTCCTGAGTAGCTAGGACTACGAGTGCCCACCACCATGCCTGCCTAATTTATTTTATGTTTTGTAGAGATGGGGTCTCGCTTTGTTGCCCAGGTTGGTCTCAAACTCCTAGGCTCAAGCAATCCTCTCGCCTCCCAAAGAGTTGGGATTATAGCAGTGAGCCACCGTGCCTGGCCACCCACTGTGCCTGGCCACATCCCCATTTTCATTTCTTCAGTTAGGAGATGAACTAGACAGTGAATCCCAAATTGGAGAGAAATTCTCCTACCCTAGGGACCAGTGGAGGAGGAAAGGAAACAGAATTTTTAGGGCTCTGTGATAGAGAAAGGCAAGAGCTGAGGGGTGAGGAAACTGAGGGAACAGGGGGAAGGAACAAGATCTGGGAGATCCTGTGAAGGAAAAGGGGTAGAAACCAGGGAGAAGACCTGGAGGCGGGGGCAGAGGCTGGGGTAGAGTCCCAGCAGCTTCCCGTTGCCTGTGGCCCACCTTCCCACACAGAGCAGCAGTGCCCCCTTGTGGGCTCTGCCAGGGCCTGGCTGTTTTGGGGCTGATGCTTCTCCTCCACACTCTAGCACCAGCTATCACACGGGCTTTCTTTATCCCAATTTCTTCTTGTGCTTCCAAAACTGTGCACAATGGCAAGCCCAACATAGACATCATCTCTTCCTTTGAGAACCTGCTGCTTCAGATCTGTGTCTGAGTTATCCCCTGTGCCACTGATATAGTTAGGCTTTGTGTCCCCACCCAAATCTCATCTTGAATTGTAATCCCCAGGCGTTTAGGGATAGACCAGGTGGGAGGTGACTGGATCACGGAGGCAGTTTCCCCCATGCTGTTCTTGTGATAGTGAGTGAATTCTCATCAGATATGATGGTTTTATAAGTGAGTTTTTCCTGCTCTTGCTCATTCTCTCTCACCTGCCATGTAAGACGTGCATCTTTCCCTTCTGCCATGATTGTAAGTGTGTTTTCCCTTTCCGCCATGATTGTAAGTTTCCTGAGAGCTCCCCAGCAACATGGAACTGTGAGTCAATTAAACCTCTTTTCTTTATAAATTACCCAGTCTCAGGTACGTCGTTATAGCAGTGTGAAAGCAGACTAATAACAGCCACCTACCTGGGAACCTTTCTTAGGTTTGCATGCACACCTGCTTTGTGTCCAAGCACAGCCCACATCCCACTGTCTTTGGTGCCTATGCTGTGATGGTAGGGCAGCACCAGAGTGGGGGAGCACTAAAAGGGACAGGATCCCTGGTCATAACCCTGGAAGGAAAGTCACATTTTGTAAACTTTCTTCTAAAGTAGAGGGTGCAAACCAGTGGGCTATTCATGTATTTATGTGTGCATGTTGCGTCGTTGAATGTTATTTTAAAATTTTTCACCAACATTTGATTTTATTATTATTATTATTATTTGGAGACAGGATCTCCCTCTCTTGCCCAGGCTGGAGTGCAGTAAAGTGATCCTATTCCCAGGCACAAGCGAGCCTCTCACTTCAGCCTCCCGAGTAGCTGGGACTACAGGCACATGCCACCATACCCGGCTAATTATTATTATTATTTGTGTGTGTGTGTGTGTGTGTGTGTGTGTGTGTGTGTGTGTAGACAGTGTCTCACTGTGTTACCCAGTCTGGTCTTGAACTCTGGTCTCAAGCAGTCCTCCCACTGCAGCCTCCCAAAGTGCTGAGATTACAGGTGTGAGCCACCATACCTGGCCACCAATATTCTAAAAGGGTAGATTTCACATAAAAATCTGGATTTGGACAAACGTGGTGGTTCATGCCTATAGTCCCAGCACTGTGAGAGGCCAAGATGAGAAGATTGCTTGAGCTCAGGAATTTGAGGCTAGACTGTCCAACATGGTGAAACCCCAGTTCTACAAAAAATACAAAAATTAGCTGGGTGTGGTGATACGAGACTGTAGTTCTAGCTACTCAGGAGGCTGAGGTGAGAGGATCACCTGAGCCCAGGAGGTGAAGGTTGCAGTGAATTGAGATCATACCACTGCACTCTAGCCTGGGTGACAGAGCCAGACCCTGTTTTAAAAAAAAGAAAACAAAAACAAATATGGATTTCTAGATTCCCTGGAAAAATCAGACGATGTAGTTATCCATATCTGGACCCACATTCCCTCCTGTCCATAATGGATCAGAAGGGAATAGCTGCTGCCCTCTTTAGATGGGGCGTGAACTCTGCAATCATAGTCTTTACCCAGTATGCTTTGCTTCTCTGTGCTAACTGTCTGGTTCTTGTAGGAACTGAAGTTTGAGATTCCTGTAGTTTACAGGAAGGGAATGGGCAGCATTATTAAAATGAAACACAAGCCATCAGGGTCTGAGCAGTGGAAGATCTTGAAAGGAGACTCTCAGAGAGAGAAGAACCTTAAAGTCAGAGACTAAGTAGTGATACAGCTTGGAGCCAGAGAAGATCCCACAAATAAGTGAGAACATGTGATGTTTATCTTTCTGTGCCTGGCTTATTTCACTTAACGTAATGATCTCCAGTCCCATCCATGTTGTTGCAAGTGACCGGATCTCATTCGTTTTTATGGCTGAATAGTACTCCATGATGTATAGGTACCACATTGTCTTCATCTGTTCATCTGCTGATGAACACCTAGGTTGCTTCCAAATCTTAGCTATTGTAAACAGTGCTGCAACAAACATGGGAGTCCATATATCTCTTTGACATACTGACTTCCTTTCTTTTGAGTATATACCTAGCAGGGGGGGTTGCAGGATCATATGGTAGCTCTATTTTTAGTTTTTTGAGGAACCTCCAAACTGCTCTCCATGGTGGTTGTACTTAATTACCCTTAATTACATCACCAACAGTGTACGAGGGTTCCCTTTTCTCCACATCATCACCAGGATTTGTTATTGCCTGTCTTTTGTATATAAGCCATTTTAATTGGGGTGAGATGATATCTCATTATAGTTTTGATTTGCATTTCTCTGATGACCAGTGATGTTGGGCACTTTTTCATATGCCTGTTTGCCGTTTGTTTGTCTTCTTTTGAGAAATGTGTATTCAAATCTTTTGCCCATTTCGATTAGATTTTTTTCTATAGATTTGTTTGGGCTCCTTATGTACTCTGTTTATTAATCCCTTGTCATATGGGTAGTTTGCAAATATTTTCTCCCATTCTGTCGGTTGTGTTTTCACTTTGGTAATTGTTTCCTTTGCTGTCCAGAAGCTTTTTAACTTAGATGTGATTCCATTTGTCCATTTTTGCTTTGGTTACCTGGGCTTGCGGGGTATCGCTCAAGAAATCTTTGTTCAAACCAATGATGTCCTGGAGAGTTTCCCCAATGTTTTCTTGTAGTAGTTTCATAGTTTGAGGCCTTAGATTTAAGTCTTTAATCCATTTTGATTTGATTTTTGTATATGGAGAGAGATAGGGGTTTCATTTCACTCTGCATGTGGAGATCCAGTTTTCCCAGAAGCATTTATTGAAGAGAGCTGTCTTTTTCCCAGTGCATGTCCTAGGCACCTTTGTCAAAAATGAGTTCATTGTAGGTGTGTGGATTTGTTTCTGCTTCTCTATGCTATTCCATTGGTGCTATGACCCCTTGGGCAACTGCCATGGAAACAATGGCACCTTCTTTCCTTTCCAGCTTGATGCACGGGCAAGTTCAGCTGCCCCGGGGCTCTTCCCATTCTACCAATTTCTTGAGTGAGGACAGGGACATGATGGGCAGGGTCCAAGCTGCCAGCTTCCTGACCAGTTCATCTGGCCCTTGATGAAGGGGAAAGTGTTGCTCTGATTCCTTCCTTGGCACCTGGTGGGTAGCTAATATTCAGACCCCTCTACCAATTGGCTCGTGAGTGACTCTCTGCCCACAAAGCATTGCATTGGTTGCCACTCCCAAGCCACTTTCTGAGACATTTTTCCCCATTGGCTGCAGCTTCATGTAATGGAGTCCCCATGCCCGTCTCTGAGTTCTACTGTTTACGTGCCCTGTTGATGGCCCTGACTGCTGACTCCTCTCCATCACTGGGTGATGGGCATAAGCTCTTGAGGTTCCCTGGATCTCCATAGCCCCAACCCTATCCCCTGTGTACCTCCATGCCAGACTGCCTTGGGCTTTCTTTCACCCATCTCCACACACCCAGGCCTTGAGCAAGGAGCTCATAACCTTTGTTACGTATAGGTGTAAAGCTCCTGGCTGCCATTGTCATCATCTTTGTCTACACCAGTATGTTCTCCTCCCATCCACACCACTGGAGCCCACTTGCATGGTGCCATCTCCCCATGAAGTCTCCATTGCAACCTGCTACTTCATTTTCTTCACTGACAATGGGCAGACGCTGGCTGCTCATCTTCTTCTGATGGGAGAAGAGCCCACCAGCTCCTCCCCCGTCTTGGAGCTGGAGATCCCAGGTGAGGGGACCAAGTTCTCCCTATGGAGTCTGACTGGCAGGAAAGTCACAGGGCAGGGGGGAGCTACCATTTTTTGATGTCTACTATGTGCAAGGCACTGTGCAACCACATTCACAACTATTGGCTCATTTAGCCTTGACAACGACCTTACAAGATACAAATGATTCTTACCCTTATTTTCTGAGAGGAAAAAGAAATCAGAAATATTAAATGTGCCACTTAAGGTCACACAGCCAGGAAACGATATAGCTAGATTTGAGCCTGGGTCTGACCACCATCTACCCTCAGCCACTCTGGCAAAAGAGCACTAGAGACTAGGAAACAATAATCAAAGTTCACAGGCAGATTGTCAGATTTCTATGCGGGATCCCCCTATGGCCTGGTTTCTTTGAGGCAGTGGGTCAGGGAAAGCACAAGAGGAGAGACTATGGGTAGTGGGGCTGGGAATTTGAAGACACGTTCTCTGGCACCAAGGAAATGCAGTCTGTTCAGCGTGGGTAGAGGTACAAGACTCAGGGCTAGAAATGGCTAGGGGTGGTGCTTGCTTTGTGGGTGAGAACGAGAGGCCTGGGCAGCCTCATCATGAAATTCATTCCTACATCTAGAGGCACGGTGGAGTAGGCAGAAATGAGGGATGGGGGCCCTGCTTTACACAGGAGGATGCTAAGGCTCAGCAGAAGCTCTCCTACTTGGAGCTACCTCTTCTAGACTGCCAGACACTGGGCAACTGGGTCAGGGTAGCAGAGTCCAGAGCTGCAGGTTGGGGAACTCTGGCCCTTCCAAGAGCCTCCCTCCTCTTTATCCATATCCTAGCAGCCATTACTCGAGTGCTGAGCCCCGTCCTCTATACCCTGCCACCAGCCTCCTTCCAAGACAACGTGGGCAGTGCTTGAGCCAGAAGGCCCCGATGCCTTCCTCAAGAACTACTAGCCAGAGCATCACACTGATATCCCTTAAGACCAGCACCACCAGAGTGATCTCCCAGCCCATACTCACACACGAGGGGCCTGCACTTAGTTTTCCCAAATGCAAGGGGCTGACTGGGTCCCCTGCTCTACCTCACTCCCTTCCAGGGCCAGCCAAGACCCCAGGTGGCAACTGTGAAGAAACGCCAAGGCATATAGGGACAACTAAATCCAAGAG
The DNA here is from genome assembly GCA_036589455.1 of Ateles fusciceps. NCBI lineage: Eukaryota > Metazoa > Chordata > Mammalia > Primates > Atelidae > Ateles > Ateles fusciceps. The sequence goes on along the minus strand of JAZHEH010002832.1, from coordinate 1,332 downwards.
AGAATGGAAGGAGGTGACAGAGCAGCAGGACTGGGCAGGCACCCCACTGTTCAGGCCAGCTAGGAGTGCAGACTTGGGTGGTGCGACCTGAACACTTACCGAGCCAGGTGGCAAGGCATGACTGGCCTTTTTTGACCCATGAGGAGGCTGAGGTACTCAGAGAGCAGGGCTTGCCTGCCCAGGCTACTGACAGCCCTTCAGGGATGCAAATATCTAAAGCCTGGACTTTCTCTCTAGCTGCTCTTCGGAGCCTGGGGAATTTTATGGCCATACAACATGGCAGAGGAAAGCCCTTTCCTTTGGGGAAATCAAGATGAGAGAGTCTCTCTAGTCCCCTGGGCTTTGGGGTCAATGGAACCAGACGAGAGTCTCCCTTAAAGCACTCAGAACTCTTAGGTTGGCTTATGGGTGACACAAGGCCCCCTAAGCCTCCTGGGCTGGGACTTCACTCTTCATTCATGCCATTTAGAAGGGGAAGAAATGGGCACCTAGCCAGGCTCATCTCTTCCTAGGATGCCTGAGGTCATGCTTGTGGCCGGTCATGAGATGGGGTTTGCAGCTTCTGCCCAAGTTCTGGCTAACTCGCCCCCCTCCCTGCACCCCCAACCACGCCTGGTGGGAAATCCCTCTCCCAAAGAGAAGAGCTGAGGCCCTCCCCACTCCTCCTGTGGACTCACCCAAGTCCTGCTGCCATTAAGCTGAAACTCGGCAGAGGGTGAGGTGAATGCTCAATGCTCTGAGCCCTAACACTGAAGCCTCAGTTGCAACCCCCGTCCCCATTCCCCAGCCCATTGTCAGCAAAAAGACAGCCACACAGTTAAAGTGCATCTCTGGTAATGCTTTATTGATCGAGGGATCCTGCTGCATCTGGTTCCCTACATCCCCATTCTCATCTGAAGTGCCCCTCAGGCCTTCCAGGTCATTACCCCTACCCAGAGATTATAATTCATGAGAATTGATATATGTGTGTCTGTGCAAATGCGTGTGTATATATATGTGTGTATATGTATCTATATAAACACATATATATATTAGCTGTACAGTATTTACAGGTACAAATAAAATAGGCTTGAAAATTACAGTGGTGGTTGGGACCCATCCCATTTCAGTTTACTCAGCAGATAGAAAAATAAAGCACCAGTGGCCTTTAAATGGCATTTGAATTTCCATGTGAGCAAAGATGGCTGGCGGGTGGGGAGAGAACAGGTTTGGCTTAAGCTCCAGCTGACTATGATAGGCCCTTCCATCTGGCTGGCCCAGGGGCCAGGTCTCTGCTTGAGAAAGAGCAATGTGGTGTGGCTTGGTTCAGTTGGTGTTAATTGATTGGTGGTA
>JAZHEH010002831.1:0-54096 GCA_036589455.1 Ateles fusciceps | reverse complement strand
CGCCCTTTATACTGCATTGACGCACCCGTCCGAGATGTACCCTACCTCATCAATGATCGAGTCATGATCCACCCAACCCGTCAAAGCCACTTCAGGTGCATGTTTATACCGCGCCACAAGCATTTGAAAGCCGATATCTGTATACTTGTAGCTTTTACAATTCAGGGTTTCTTGTCCAAATATTCCATTGCCTATGAGCTTTGTCCACTTGAATGTTGCGATGTTTTTGAAGGGAATATATAGTTGTTGCGATTTTGGACCACTGCAACCTGGTTGAAGTTGATTCCCTTCCATTCACTCAATCAATTAATCCATGATTGGTTACTGTTACAACAGATAAAAGTTAGGAAGAAATATATTGATCCTACTGCCATAACAAAATACTACAGACTGGATGGCTTAAACAGCAGACATTTTTTTCACAGTTCTGGAGGCTGGAAAGTCCAAGATCAAGGTGTCCACAGACTCCATTTCTGGTGAGGACTCACTTCCTGGCTCGCTGCAGCCTCACATGACATTTCCGTGTCCTCGTGGAGAGAGAATAAGCTCTTCTAGTGTCTCTCTTACAAGGAAACTAATCTGGTTGGATCAGAGCCTCATCCTTATGACCTCATTTAACCTTAATTACTTCATAAAAGCCCTATCTCCAAATACAGTCCCATTGGAGGTTAAGACTTCAACTCCAATGAATTTGGAGAAGACACAAACATTTAGTCCATAACATTAATTATTTGCAGAAAAGAGTAAAATGTCAAATAGAGTTTTTGATAACTATCAACTAACTTTCCTGGTGGTTAAACGACATTGATAAATAATTTGTATTGGTGCAAACCTCAGTTTGCCTTCCAAAAAACGCAGTGATATTTATACAACTTGCTCACAGATTTTGATAAGGATATGTAATTAAAGACAAATAAGTGGTCAGGCATGGTGGCTCATGCCTATAATCCCAGCACTTTGGGAGGCTGAGGTGGGCAGATCACGAGGTCAAGAGATTGAGACCATCCTGGCCCACATGGTGAAACCCCATCTCTACTAAAAATAGAAAAATTAGCTGGGTGTGGTGATGCGCACCTGTAGTCCCAGCTACTTGGGAAGCTGAGGCAGGAGAATCTCTTGAACCTGGGAGGCTGAAGTTGCAGTGAGCCGAGATCCCACCACTGCACTCCAGCCTGGCAACAGAGAGAGATTCCGTCAAAAAAAAAAAAAAAAAAAAAAAAGTAAGATAACTAAAATATGTCTTGGTGTATATGTGATTTAAATTTTTTAAGGAACTTTTCACATAGATCTCCTTCACTTTTTATACAAAACTGTTCATCAGACTTATCTTTCTCACAGATTATCCACGATTTTTGAAGACATACTATAATAAACATTCTTCTCACAAAAGCAATTTCAACCTGGGACTCTTGACAGCTTCATTTTCAGGCAAGCCAGCTAGGATGAAAATTGATCTGCCCAAAGAGAGTTGGCAAAATAGTTTACTCGCCGTAATTTAAAAGAGAGAATTTCGAAACCACAGTTGTCTTCAATGCTGATGTGAACAACCAAATGTTATTTCCAGTGGATTTTGCATTTCCTTATTTTTGTCAAGTTGGTACAGCTCTGTGCAATTGGGAATTAGACAGTTTTTCCTTGAGATAGAAATTTTCTTTGTGTTAAATGCAGAGTGGTATAATTATCTTATGTGTTCACTGCACTCATTCAGAGCAGAAACATGATTGCAATAATTTTGAATTTGAACGCTTAGCTTTACACCTTTCAGTTTTAAAAATCATAGCAACTATGTACTTCTGGCAGAATATTTCATGTGGTCAATGTTATTTACTTATGCAGTTGGAAAATGACTTGACTGCAACCACGTTGAAAATCTTTGCCAAGGTATAAGCTTTGCTTACATTGGAGTTTTCTTTATGAGAATAGGTAACTTTATTTTGTGATTTTATTTTGTTCTGCTCAATGACTCAATCTGTCTTGGGAGACATACTTGACAGATTTTGACTGAGGGAGAAATGAATATAAGTATCTGCATATGAGCTGCTATAACAAACAAACAATGTCCGGTTGACTACAATATTAATATTAGTATATCACCTTGGTATTGGGCACACATATAAGCAAGTATTTATAACTTCCAGATGTTTTATTCTTTTAACTGCCGCTGCATCTCCTCTACCTCACCCTTCTTTAAATAGAACAAAGCTTAAATTCTGAGCTTCCCAAAGAAACTTTTCCAAGTGCTCCATTTCTCATTTACCAACCACGGAATGGCATCATTGTGTATTTGGGAAGAGACAATGGGGGTCGCAGGGAAGCTGGGAAACTGGAGGAGGCCGGCTGCCTATTTTGTCCTTCTAAGCTTGCTAAAGGGTATTTGGGGCAGACTTTGGCCACTGTCTATTGTGTATATGTCAAAGGTTTTTGAATGGCTTCACCACTTTTGCACATCTTCATGAGTCCTATTTACCAGCCTTGAGATGCAGATGGAAGTAAATTCCTAAATCTGTTCTGGTTGAGATGTAACAACTAAGGAAGGGATAACACTTCAGCACTAATGGGGTTCACACTTTGTTAGAAAACAGCCATGTTGCTCTAACCTTTGCTTGCATCAACAGCGGCTGCTTTAGAGTGAGTATTTACTTTTCCTCTTGCCTGTGAGGTTATATTAATTTCTTTTTCCAGCTTGATGGTTTGCCTGTTCTAGATTTTACTTTAAAAAAAAAAAAAGAATGTTTTTCATCACTACATTCTCAATGGTTTGTGTCCAGGCTTGTAAGCTGCTCTTTAGTTACCTAAATAAATGACTTTTTGCCTTCATAATTCAACAGTTTGTTTGTAGATTGCATTTTTAAAAGTAATGCTAAAGTCTCCAAATTCATTTTTCTCATGATGTCACAAAAGAACATTATCATTGCACATGTAGACTGCACATCATCATAGAGTAGGAGTGACCTGGTCTTTTTCCAATCAGTTAGTCAAAAATTTGATTCTCCTTTAATTGTATCAATTGAAAGCAAATTTAGATCTTTTCCTAACATGTCCCAAATATGCTTCCCCTTTTCTCTGCTGCACTATTACATAAGATTGTGCCCCTTAATCTATCACTTGAAATCATGCTTTCCTACATGTAAAGACCTTTTTGGAAACTTTTTTTTATCCTGTCATCTTCTTTTCCTGGTTTTGAGACAGTCTCACTCTGTTGCCCAGGCTGGAGTGCAGTGGTGCCATCGTGGCTCACTGCAGCCTCTACCTCCCAGAGCTCAGGTGATCAGGTGGGAGCCTCAGCCTCTTGAGTAGCTGGGACTAAGGGTGCATGCCACCATAACCAGCTAATTTTTTTTGTTTGTTTTTGTAGAGATGGGGTTTCACCATGTTGCCTAGGCTGGTCTTGAACTCCTGGGCTCAAGCAATTCTCCCACGTCTGCCTCCCAAAATGGGACTACAGGCATGAGCTACCTATCTTCTATACTCAGATTTTACACAGTCCATAAGAGATAAAGTACATTAAATATAAGGAAAATTATGACAGGTTTTTGCTATGTTGCAGGATAACTTTACCTTTCAACTGTATTACAATAAAACTTTATTAAAAGTATTGAGCTAGCCACTTTTCCTAATCTACATACAAGTGTTTAAAAACTGTACTGTGTAAAAAGATCTAAACAGTTCTTTAACACATTTGAAGACTATATTTGTGATTATCTGACTTAAATTGTAGACTCTGTGATGTCCAGAAATTTATTTTGCCTCAGAGAGACTAAGGGTGACACCAACAAGAACTACAACATAATTCTTCAGGAAAAAGGGTCAAGCTCAAGTAACTGCTCCAGGGAAAGACCAGCCCTCTCTATCATTATACGGTCACAGAAAACAAATGATGGGTCCAATGTGAGCCTCCAAATAAACTTCGTAGGGTCAAAGCTCCAAACTTGCAGCCTTCAGTTTACAATGAACCATTTCTCAAAGGACAACTCCTTGTAGAAGATAAGAGGAGAGCTGCCCAGAGATTTAGTTATTTAATGATGGTTAAAAGTGCTGAGGCCAGATGGTGGAATAAAAGTGTTTGTAAAGTTTTCCCCTAGATAGAAGATATCAGTCCCATTTATTTGCACAACTGCACCACATTTTGTTAATTTAATCTGTTGTACATCCACCTTGGTGGCTTCTTTCCAGGGACAACATCATGTTGAGAAGGAAAAAATCATTTTTCTTCTAACCTCTTAGATTCAGTGACTGGGGCTTTGCAAACTAAACTTGAAAAAAAAGACAGATTAAAAAGGAAAATGGAGTTTATTTCTTATGAGTATTGGGGGTCTCACAGAAATGAAGTGAAAACCTCAAAGAAGTGGTCAGAGCCAGGGCCTTATATACCATTTTAGCAAAGGGCAATAAATGTATGGAAAATCAACAAGACAACGGAAAGGATTTGGGGCTGCTAGGGGCAGTACATTGTAGGAAGGTAGCTATATGGAGGAAACTAATGGAAGACAAGGGTTATTTTAGTAAAAGTTTATTTGTTTATACAGATTTAAATTCTTGTGATCTCCAATTATTTAAGTTGTCTCTTTTTCTGGTAGAAGAAAAAAGGAGAGGGGAGACTTTCACAAAGGAAAATGTATTCCCTGTATTCCCTGGCTTTACAGGGAAGGAGAAAGGTAGGGGAACTGTGTTTTTTTTCTTCTTCTTCCTTTTACATCTGCTGCTTCTCAGTTGCCTTCAGCTCAAAATAATCCTTATGGCAAAGTAGCATATTTTGTGGTGGCATATTTTGATCCCTTTCAATGGAGATATGATTGTACAAGTGACATGTGGGAGCACTGAGGTTATTAATTCCCTGGCTACAAAATGGTGCTCCATTACTCTTCCTGAATCACCTTTAGTACAACATTCAGAATAGCATGCCCATGTAAATTCAGCCTACCTTACTATCAAATGTGTACTGTCTGCCCAGAACCATGTGTATAAGACATAAGCTGTGCATAAGATATTAGCTGTGCATAAGACATAACCATGTATATAAGACATAAGCTGTGCATTTAGATGAGATCTGTTTTTGAACTAAGGCAGATCATCATTTACATTTAATTCAAGGGCAAACACAAGTTGGTGTTATGAGGCTATTTCATTTCTGTTTCTTCTGGATGGTTGCAGAGATAGGGGACAGGTGTCACCACATCAGGATGTCAACATGTGACCATAGTAAATGGTCCCTCCAGACCATTGCTCAAATCTCAGCCTGCCTGATGAGGTCATGGCCCAATGGAAAACATGCTATCTCCATCATTGTCCAACTTACTAGAAATATTTTAGAAACACACAAATAAAGATTTGCATCATAGCACTGAGGGATACAAAATAACTGGGGAAACCCACATCAATACTTTGAAGTCTGTGCCTCTCTACATACTATATTTCAAGGGGTTACATCAGTGGTTCTCAACAGAGTGAGAGTGGGGGCGGTCTGTCCCACAGGGACATTAGGCAAATTCTAGAGACAATTTTGATTGTCACAACTGAGATGTGGGGGGGGGTGCTGCTGGCATGTGGTGGGTGGAGGCTAGGGATGCTGCTAAACATTCTATAATGCACAGGATAGTCCAAAATGTGTATAGTGCTGTCATGGAGAAACCCTGTTTTCAATCAGCATACACCACATGTCAGTGCACAGCCACCCCCTGCTGCCCAACCACGGCTCCAAAAACAAACCATCACTAGCAGGACACCGCAGACAGCATGCCAGATATTTAGAAAGAGACCAAAACCTTCAATCAATTTGTAAAAGTCGTATGTTCTTTTAAACAACCACACTGAATCATGAGTAAAGATATTTGAGCTTTTTTTTTTGTTAGCCTCATTAGAGCAGATTTTTCATGGAAAAAAGTCATCAGTGATGAGTGCACATAGGCAATCATGAATAAATCATCTTCTCTCCTTATTCTAAAGATTCCTGCTAATTCAGAGACAATTCTTATCCCTCAATTCCCCTGTTCCAAGCTTCTTTTGGTTTCCCTCAGTATTTCTTTTGGTTTTGTTTGGACTAATACGAATTTGGAGAACATCCTCCGAGGCATTCTGAGATCCAGTCCTTTTAGTGTTGATCCTTGGACGGATTGTTAAAGGGCCATTAAGAGCTAGCAGTGGTGTCCTTTTGTAGAATACAGTCAGCATTTTTACCCACTGAGAGTAGCCCTGTGAATCCTTTGTTTCTACTTCTAGGAGGAAGTAGTAGATTTTTGTAACTAAAGAGCAAAAACACCTGGTAGATTTCTGAATTAAAGGGATTGTCAATCTCTCAACATTTTATAAATGAGAGAAATGGTATTGGGGTCCTAGAGGTGTTCCTACACCCTATGCCTCTTGAAATGTATAAGAAAGTAAAGGTTTCTTACTGTAGATTGGAATTACAGTAGTAATGACTTTTTAAGAATATAGATTATGGACAAGGTCATCCTCCTGTTTGTTCCAAACAAGGTGATCATTAGCCAGGATATAGTTGGGTAAAATTGTTGATAGGAACCACTTATAGTCAGTGTTATTTTTGGATACATCATTGTTCTACAAACAAATCCCAACTCAGCTTTCCAGGTGCTTCCTTGTCTAGAACAGTGCTGTCCAATAGAAATATAATGCCAGCCACATACATATTAAAATTTTTCAAGTAGCAACATTAAAAAAAATAAAATTGTCATAATATATTTTACGTAACCCAATATATTCAAGTTATTATCATTTCAACATGTAATTGTCAGCAGCAGTGAATCCGTACTGGCCTGCAGCAACCTCAATTCTTGCCTCCTCAGAAGAAAGAATTAGATCAAGGGGGCATAAGGCAGTGTGAGAGACTGCGGTAAGTTGTAGAGCAGGAGTGAAAGTGTATTAAGATGTTTTAGAGCAGGAATGAAAGTGTATTAAGATGTTTTAGAGCAGGAATGAAAGGAAGTAAAGTACACTTGCAAGAGGGCCAAGCAGGCCACTTTAGAGATTCAAGTGCATTGTTTGACCTTTGACTTGGGCATGCTTCGGTGTTGCATCTCTTCTCCCCTGCTTCTTCCCTTGGGGAGGGCTGTCCACATGCATTGTGGCCTGCTAGCATTTGGGAGTTGCTGCATGTGCAGTGTGTTTACTGAAGTGATGCACATGCTCACTTGAGGCATTTTTCCCTTTACTAGTTGACTGATCCTAGATGAAGGTCATAACCAGTTAAATTCTGCCATTTTTCCTCTTAGTGTGCATGCTTGAGCCCACTCGCCCAACTCCTGAGATGTTATCAGGAAGCTGCTGATCACCAGTTTTAGGTGTTTTCTATGTATTGGGAAACTGTCTTTCCCTGGGACTGGGTGTGACCAATTATTATTTTAGAGAGACAGTTAACAACCACCATCTGACCATCACTTGCTGTTTGCCTGACATTCCTTGTGTGTGTGTGTCTGTGTGCAGGGGGGGCTCTCCTGCCTTGCTTATGTCTGACTAACCACCTACTATAGCATAATCAATATTTTAAAATTTACTAAGGAGATATTTTGCTTTTTTCATACTAAGTTTTTGAACTCTGGTGTGTACTTTTATATTTACATCCCTTCTCAATTCATACTCACTGCATTTCAAATGATCAATACATGGAGCTGGTGACTACTGTATTGGACAGCACAGTCTAGCTCCTGCCTATTTCTCCAACTCTGTAATTGCCTGATGGGTTCTTCTTGCCTGTGCACAGAGAAATCAGTCCACTAAGACTATGGCATTGCAGTAAAGAAAGAATTTAATTGACAAGGCCAGCCACACCATGTGGGAAATGGAGTTATTACTCAAATCAAACTCCCTGAAAATTTAGAGGCTAGGGTTTTTCAAAGATAGTTTGGTGGGCAGGGGGTATAAGTGCTGCTGATTGGTTGTGAATGCAATCATAAGAATGTGGAAAATGGGCATTCAGTAGTCAGAAATGCAAGAGGCTGAAAGATATCTCAAAAGGCCAATCTTAGGCTGGCCATGGTGGCTCACACCTATCTCAGCACTTTGGGAGGCTGAAGCAGGCGAGTCGCTTGAGCCCAGGAGTTCAGACCAGCCTGGGCAACATGGTGAAACCCTGTTTCTACAAAAAATACAGAAAAATTCACTGGCCATGGTGGTGTGTGCCTATATTCCCAGCTACTTGGGAGGTTGAGGTTAAAGGATTACTTGAGCCCAGGAGGTGGCAGCTGCAGTGAGCCATTACTTCACCACTGCAGTGCCACCTGAGCAACAGAGCGAGAACGTGTTTCAAAAAAGAAAAGGGCCAATCTTAGGTTCTATAATATTAATGTTAGTTACAGGAGTAATTGGGGAAGTTGCAAATCTTGTGGCCCCCAAAATAATGGCTGGTAATCATTTAACTACCCTACATCTTAGCAGACTTCAGGCCCCCTTCATCCTCCTAACCTAGTGGCCTTTCATTAGTTATACAAGGACAGTTTCATTTTGGGGAAGGGCTATTATCATTTAAACTATAAACTTTCTCCCAAAGGTAACTTGGCCCAAGCCCAGGAATAACCAAGGGCCATTTGGAGGACCAAGGGCAGTTTAAAGGCAAGATGGAGTCAGTTATGTCAGATTTCTCTTACTGTCATAATTTTTGCACTGTTGTAACTTTTGCAAAGGTGTTTTCAACTCCATCCATTTTTTGACTGTGTCTTGTAAAATTCACAATCCAGCATTGGTGAACGTCACTCAAGTCCTTTGCTCCAAGTGTTCGTCTCTCTTATTTCTTGATCTTTGTACGAGTGTTCTCTGGAACACTTTCCCACCATCCATCCCATCCAACTTTGCTAATTCCTACTTATCCTTCGAAAAAGTTGATTCCTCTGGGAAAAAAAAAATGGTTGAGGAGGAAAAACTTTTCCCCTACCCTCTTAGGTTTGGTGTCTGGGGACTTGCAGATTTAAACTGACAATACAGATCACCAAGAGAAAAGACAGAATTTATTTACCCATGCATTGTGCATGCAGGAGTGCTCAGTGATGTATAACTCAAAGGGGTGGTTAGAATTTGGGGCTTATATACCTAGCTTGTTAGGGGAAATGAAGAGTGAAGAAAAGTCTTCTATGGAAAGAACAAATAGGCTTCTTTAAAAGAAACAAACGGCTTTTTAGGAAAACCAACAGGAGATAAGGAAGTTTGTGATAATGTTTGTTTATGTAAGTGAGATTGGTGTTTCTATATTCTTTCTGGCCATGAAACTCCCCCAGAAAGGGAATTTATGGTAAGTTTACTCTTTGTCTCTCTTCTGGGAGTAGAGGCTGCCCCAAAGAAAGAATTTGTGGCAGTCCTCATTACTCAGAAGTTTCTGCTTTTAGTCAGATAAAGGAAGCTCCACAAAGACTTCTTTCTGCATCTGTTGACTCTCAAATGTCTTCAGGTTAAAATAACCTTTATGCCAACTCTTGGTTTCTGAGTGAGTCCCCAAGGAACCATAGAAGAGGTTAGGTTTTGCTACTTCATTCTCTAATGCTGCTTGTACCTCCCATTTCATAGTTCTCATTCACTTCACTGTCCTCGCAAGTTTAGTGTCTGTTTTTCCAAATAAATTATACCTTCTGGGAAGGCAGGAATAGCTCTGCCTTTCTGTTTATTAGTGTGAAGTCATCATCTAGAACAGTAGACTAGCACATAATAGACACTTGATAAATATTTGTGGAAGGAATCAACCAAAGATAAGTACCCCACAAGCACACACACATACATACATGGTAATACTCATTCAGATTTTAAATATCAACATGTCTAGTCCTAAAAATAGATGTACTTAAGCCATGTATATTTGATAGTCATTTAGCCTCTCTGAGTATAAGTTTCTTTCTCCAAAGCTAGAACTGATATATACATCATCCTTATTTTAAAGGATTCCTCTGGATGTCAACAAAATAATAATGTGAAAGTTAAGGGTCAGGCACAGTGACTCATGCTTATAATCCCAGCAGCTTTCTTACAAAATTTATTTTTTATAAACAAATCGATCAGAGGGGGCATCATAGAAATTTAAGGGAAGGAAAATAATGGAATATTTAAACAACTTGAAACAGGATAGTTAGAGATTGGGAAGTCAGGCTGGAGGAAGAGTTGGTGGGGAAGGAATAGTGAATTCAGTTTCTACTCACCATTGGGGCAGAAGTGTTGATTCATTTACCCCTGAACTATCCTTTTGTCCCAGTCAACTAAAGATTGAAGGGGAAAGAAATATGAAGCTCTGGGAAAAACCATGTTGAAGGTGAGCCATATACAAACCACCATAATATGCCTGAAGCTACACCCTTTTCTCAATTATAATTCTAGACTTGACCTGTTCAATATGGTAGCACCTAGCTACACATAACTATGGAGTATGTGAAATATAGAGCGTTCAATGTGAGATGTGCTGTAAGCGTGAAATACACACCAGATTTCAAAGACTTACTACATAAAAAAGAATTTAAATTACATCATAATTTTTTTTTTTTTTTTGGAGACAGAGTTTCATTCTTGTTGCTCAGGCTGGAGTGCAATGTCACGGTCTCAGCTCTCTGCAACCTCCGCCTCCTGGGTTCAAGGGATTCTCATGCCTCAGCCTCTGAAGTAGCTGGCATTATAGGCACCCAACACCACACCCAGCTAATTTTGTTTTTATTTTTAGTAGGGACAGGGTTTTACCGTGTTGGCCAGGCTGGTCTTGAACTCCTGACCTCAGGTAATCTGGCTGCCTCAGTCTCCCAAAGTGCTGGGATTGCACACGTGAGCCACTGCATCCAGCCCATGAATAATTTTTATACTGACTATATGTTGGAATCATTTTATTATGGATATATTGATTTAAATAAAATAAAATACACTATTAAAGTTAATTTCCTGTTTCTTCCTACTTTTATAATGTGGCCACTAAAGAATTTGAAATGCTGTATATGGCTCACATTTTATTTCTATTATACAGCACTGAGCTAAAATATTGTGTTAGAAGACTGCCAGAATGTGGTTCCCACACTCCTGAAGATCCTGGGCCTGTGAGTTAAATCACAGGGAGACGATGGTACAGATTCCAGTAAAAGCCATCACAGACAGAGATGCCATCCACTATCACCATTATTTTAAAGCACTGAAAAGAATACCTAACAATACAAAAGTAGAACTGGTACAATCCCAGAATAAAGAGTCTTTCCATTGAATAAATTGTCTCGCAAGAACAACTTTGTATATGGTTCTATTTTGCCCATTTCAATATAGTCCAGGGAGTCCTTTGATATGGAGCAGTACTTGGGAAAACTGCCTTACAGATCTCTAGTCCCACCCTCTGAGTATGCAGGTGAGGAAACTGAGGCACCAAGAGGTACAGTGACTCTCCCAAGATCACACAGGACCTGAACCCAAGGAGTAGACTTCACATCAAATGTAATAAGTGGTTTGAGGGGGGAAGCCTGACTGAATGCTGGGTAACCACATACTTTAGGACTGAAGGCGATGGTGAGCATTGGTCATTCAAATTTCAATTATACAAGCAGTAGGACTATGATGCTGCTAAAGTAGCCACCATTATACCTAGTTTCTTGAATTCATATTTTAGAAGGATAACGCTAAGAGCCTTATCGTTACAAAGTGCAAATGTCTTCTTGCAATTCTTTTCTTATAATCTTTCAATGGCTTGTTTCTGCATACATGATGCATTGGAAACATTTTAGCCTGGTTTGCAAATACTGCTTTTTGAAGTCAGGCTGACTTGCATTGTAATGTTGACTCTACCACTTGCTAGCTAAGGGATCTCTAGCCAGCTACTTAACACCTCAAAGCCCAAGTCTCCTTTGTCAAGTGGAGTTGCAAATCGTGTTGACCTCATAGACATTTGGGAAGAATTAACAGAAGTAATGCTTAAACAGTTCTCAGCATCTTGATTACAGGTTAGCCAAAAGTCTAACTGAAGGTTGTCATTTTTGTTGTTATTGTCATAACTTGCGTCCTACCCACCCTGCCCCTTCATTTCCTGTCACTCCTTAGATATGCCATGAATCTAGGAGTTAACAAGCACTCCAAATTTCCTGTTTCCTGGACACTTCAAGTTTTTACACATGTTATTTTCTCTGTCTATAAAGACTACTCTGTCTTTTAGGATTTAGCCCAATTCTCTAATTAAATTCTGTTAAAGCAATTTCAATGAAATTCTTTCCAGATATTGACAAAATGATCCTAAAGTTAGGCCAAAAGAATTGACATGTAAGCACAGCCAATAAAAGTGGGAAAAAAAGTGTAAGAAGGAGGAAATTGGCCCTACCATATGAAGAGGCACTGTAAATCTACATTTGGAAGGGGAGAGGAAGAGGTAAAAAAAAAAAAAACTGCAACATTTGAAACATGGTGATATTGCAAGACTAGAATACAAAGCCCAGAAAAAAACTAGACAGGTAGATAGATTTAGGTATAGATATGGATATATAGGTGTGGACATAAGTTTTGGTGTAGATATAGATATAAACGTAGGTATAAATATACATAGATATTGATATGGTTTGGCTCTGTGTCCCCACCCAAATCTCATGTCAAATTGTAATCCCCACATGTCAGGGGGGAGGGAGCTGGTGGGAGGTGAAGGTGGATCATGGGGTGGATTTCTCCTGTGCTGTTATTGTGATAGCAAGTGAATTCTTACAAGATCTGATGGTTTTAAAGTGTGACACTTCCCACTTCACACTTTCTCTCTCTTCTCCAACATGTGATGACGGTTCTTGCTTCCCCCTTTGCCTTACACCGTGATTATAAGTTTACTGAGGCCTCCCCAGCCATGCAGAATTGTGAGTCAATTAAACCTCTTTTCTCTGTAAATTACCCAGTCTCAGGTAGTTCTTTATAGCAGTGTGAGAATGGACTAATACAGATACAGATAATGAACGCATGTAAAGTCTGAAGGCCTCAGTGGTATAACGTTATCTAATCACAATCCAGTGAGGTCATTAGGGGACTTTGTTCCATTCTGTCAAATGGGGCACACATTCCCTCCATCTAGTGGCTCTCTATCCTGCTAGATCCTCAAAATCGTCTACTGGATACTCAACATCCATCCAGCAAATGAAGATAAGAGAGATAAATACAGACTAGGCCAGGGGTTAACAAGCTTTTTCAGTAAAAAGCCAGAGAATAGATATTTTTGTGATGCAAAGAACAATGTCTGGCCTGGTAAATTTTGCAGACCTCACATAGCTCAGACTGTTCTGAACTTTTTCTTTTCTCAATTCATATGTGCCAAGGTGGGAAAGAGACAGGGATTTGCTTAACATATGGCATTGTCTCTCCTATAATACAGTATATGAATTTGACATATACTATCAGATTACTCAACATATGAGTATGAAGAAAATTGGCTGTTTGAGAAAAAAAATGGAATCTCACCTCATGCCACAAACTAATTAAAGATGAATTCAATTATCAAATGAAAAAAAGCAAAACTATTTTTAAAAGATAAAAACTGATTTGTACATTTCTTTGGTCACTAAATATGGAAGGATGGTCTAGGTGTGAGTGCAGTTGACAAAATAACAAAATAATTTATGCTATATTTGTGAACATAATTTTCTGCCATCTGAAAGATAAAAAATATAAAGAATGAAATTAAAAGGCAAGCAACAAAGAGGAGGAAAATATTTGTCAGAAATAGGACAAAAGTAATATCCTTATATAAAGAGCTCAAACTAATAAGAAAAGTACCAAAACACTGGTTACAAAAAATGGGAATAAAGACTACAATAGATAATTTATAAAAAAGTAAATAAAAAATATTTTACAACCTCATAAATTATCAAAATATATACATTTAAGGATATAATTCTATCGTCTTTCTCCTCATAAAAGAGATTTTTTTTAAAAATGTTTAGCCAGCACGTGTCTCACACCTGTAATCCCAGCTACTTAGGAGGAGCTGGGAAGATTACTTGAGGCCAAAAGTTTGAGACCAGCCTAGGCAATGGCAAGATCTCATCTCAAAAAAGAAATAAAAATATTGGCTAGGTGCAGTGGCTCATGACTGTAATCCTTGAACTCTGGGAAACTGATGGGAGAAGGATCACTTGAGTCCAGGAGTTCAAGACCAGCATGGGCAACATAAGGAGACCCCATCTCTACAAAAAATAGAAAAAAATGGCGAGGCATAGTGGCAAGAACCTGTGGTCCCAGCTACTCAGAAGGCTGAGGTGGGAGGATAGCTTGAGTCCAGGAGATCAAGGCTGCAGTGAGCCATGATCCTGCGACTGCACTCCAGTCTGGGTGACAGAACAAGACCCTGTCTTTTTAAAAAATGTTTAATGTTGGCATAATTCAGTAAGAAAATCTCATGTCCTACTGATTAAAATAAAAATTTGTAAAAACCTCCTGTAAAGCTTTTGCAGTGGGCACAAAGAACTTTAAAAATATTTTGACTTACCATTCTCACTTGGACTCAATCTGAAAGAAATAATCACAAATGCACATCTACTGTATATACTAACATATTTAACATATTGTTCCAGAGAGGACTACATTTGGCTGCATGTAACAGAAACTGTACTATACTGAATTAACCAAAAGGAGTTGCAGGTGGAGGTTGCAGGGGGCGGTATTTTTCTCATGCAAGAAGAAGCCAGGCATTTGGAAGTCCCAAACCAGATACAGATGTTTGAGAAAATCATCCAGGTAGCTTCTTGCCCTGCCTTCTTTAGGCTGATTTTTGTCTTCATAGTCTCAAGTTCCAGGCAGGAAAAAGGGATAAATTTGAGAGACAAAAGACTCATCCTTGGGAAGTTTTATCTTTTTTATTGATAAAATTATCTTGTCTAGATAAAATTTTCTTGTCTAGATAAAATTTTCTTTTCTAGATAAAATTATCTAGGAATTTCTGGCTCTATTTGGCCCAACTATGTTACTTGGTCCTTCCCATCTTTTAAGGAGGCCAGGGCAGAGAATCTGTAAAACATTGGAACTGCAAATGAAATTTGGGTGTTCTGTTAGTCAAAATAAAGGTAACAGTGGATATTAGATGGGCCGCTCCAAGGGTTGGGCAAACACAAAGATGCACTGCCAAGATCCCCTTCCAAGGAAGGACTTGCTATCTTCCTCCTGGAATCGGGTCCACAGACACCTCCACCCATGAGGTCACAGCTCAGGGGCTGCACAAATATAAAGATTCACTTCATCCAATGTCCCCTTCTCCTTAGAGCATCCTGCGTCTGATGCCTGAGAAAGACAAGGATATAAAAATGCAACCGTCTATCCCACATGAGACAATTCTGATCTGCAATGCTTGTTGCAGAGCTCTCAGCCAGGTTGTGAAAGGATTTGTAGGGCCTGGATTGCAGTTTGGCTTCTTTCTCTGCCCAATCTTCCTTCTTCCCCCCTTCTTTTTACTGGTGTGAATCTCTGGTAATATCTTCACCCCAAATTCCACCTCAGCATCTGTTTCTGGAGAACTCAATCTGCAACAACAAAGTATTGTTTATAATAGTGTCGGGACTAAGGGAAAGCTTTCCCATTGCCCTGTGTGGGTTTGCTGAAAATTTCAGATAAGAGGCAGATTAATAGGAGAAAAGGCATACAATTTTATTTGATCACAGTTTTACATCTGTTGGGGCTGTGTTGTGGGCATAAGAAAGGTAGTCAATGTATGTGGGAAGCTGCTGGTCTCAGTAAACCTGGAAGTGAGTCAACAATGTTGACCAACACTAGATCTATGCAAAAGATATTGGCGATGATGAAGCCTAGCCTCTTGGACATACAAGAGATGAAGAAGGTGGAAGCTAATCCATTGACCCTCAACTCCTTAGACAAAGCCCCTGCCCAACCAGCATACCCCAGCCTTAAGGGTTGATGGTAACACCAAACCCTCTTCCCCAGAGGGATGGTCAGCACTACCATCAGCTCTCAAGATCACAGACTCTGAGCCACGGTGATAACAGTGACTCACACCCCAGTGCCCAAGACCTACAGGATCAGAGTCTTCACATTCACCAGATTCCCATATGGCTCACATTCTCATGAAACTGAGAGGTAGAGACGCATCCTTGTTAAACACAAACCTTCTCATCCACTGGTCCACTGAATAGAAACCTAATTTTGGATTTGTGTCTCTGCATCCCACCCTATTTCTTTCCATCTTGTACTACACTGGTAAGGGTAACCGTGTGTGTGTGTGTGTGTGTGTACGACTGTGTGGGGTATAGAAGCTGAGGGGGATCCTCTTGAAGTTTCACTGGAAAAATCAACTCACAGACAGATTAATTGGAGAAAATGCACACAAATTTATTTAATGTGTACAAATGGGAGCCTTCAGAATGAAGGCCGAAAGATACAAAGGAAATTATCCATTTTCATGCTTAGGTTCAACAAAGCATGGACAGCGTGTAAAAATAGGGTTGGACTAAAAGGGCCTGTTCTAAGACTAGTGGGGAACCCAGCAAGGCCTGTCTGTCTAGATTCTTCTTGGCCTATCTGAGCAGCGTTCCTTCCTTATGGGTGTAGGGCAAGACCCTCTCTGGAATGTGGGTGTCATGACGTACAGTCAAACAAGGTATGTCAGGGGAATTTCATTATAGCCAGTTTTTACACAGATAAGGTAGAGGGAAAGTTAGAGTGATATTTTTAGATTTTATGGCTGGCTTTAGGGAAAAGCAGTTATGGTTTCTATGATCCGCCCTGGGGAAGAAGGATTCTAGTTTCTATGGCTAGCCTCAAGGGAGAATGGGACTGAGAGACACAAGGGCAGGAGACGGTCAGAGAAACTTTTGCTTCTGAGGCCTTCATTTTGGGGTATTGTTTTCTGAGTCCCAACGATAGTAAATACATAGCAAATGAAAAATATTAATAATTTATAGTATAATGAACTATTATGGCCATTGAAATGGGAATTTGCATGAAATTTTAATAACATAAAATATTCATGACATAATATTTAGTTTTAAAAAGATAGAAATTGTGGCACATCTATATAATAGTATACTATGTAGCAATAAATGCTAGAGGAGTAATAATACATGTTACAACATGGATGAAGTTCAAAAACAGTTTATTTAGTGAAAGAAGGCAAACACAGAAGACTATGATTCCACTTACATGAAATGTCCAGAAACACAAATCTATAGAGACAGGAAGGAGTTGTCTGGGGCTTAGGGTGGGAATGGGAATTTACTGTAAATAGGCATAAGGGTCTTATTAGGTGTTGAAAACCTGAATTTTGATGATGGCTACATAACTTGTCAAATTTACTAAAAGTCATTTTAAATGGGAGAATTTTATAATATGCAAATTTTACCTTAATAAAGTTGTTAAAGATTCCAAAGTAATGACACTTAGAAAAAGTCACAATTTAAAAATATATACACCTCCACTATACATCCAACTAGTTGACTTTTATCTCTATCTATCTGTCTATATGTGTATCAATCTGTTAATAGTGGCTATCACTTCATTTTTTGGTTATGGGTGATTTTTATTCTTAGATCTTTTAATATCCACATTTTCTACATCGAGCATTTATTACTTAAAGCAGTAAACTTACAAACTTAAAAAAAAAAAGCCAAAACAAAACAAAATCTTTTTGAAAGGATAAAGTGCTGCCAGGCACAGTGGCTTATGCCTATAATCCCAGCACTTTGGGAGGCCGAGGCAGGTGGATCACTTGAGGTCAGGAGTTTGAGACCAGCCTGACCAACATGGTGAAACCCTGTCTCTAATAAAAATACAAAAATTAGCCAGGCGTGGTGGCACACACCTGTAGTCCCAGCTACTCAGGAGGCTGAGGCAGGAGAATTGCTTGAACCAAGGAGGCAGAGGTTGCAGTGAGCCAACACCGTGCCACTGTACTCCAGCCTGAGACCCTGTCTTAGAAAAAAAAAAAAAAAGATGACATGCAATTCCTTCTCTGTAGATCATCTCCTGCCCTTCCAGAGTGGCTGGAACTTAGTCTTCAACTCCTACAAGCACATGTCAAATCACTGAGTACTTGCTTGTGAAAGATGAAGTTTTCAATTGAGTGATTGTTTAGATAAATCAAGTCTACTGTGTGTGTTTATGTGTCTGTGCACATGATATTTAATTGAATAATGAGAGAAGATCCAAATCCAAAGAGGAGGACCAGAGACCTTAGCTTCCAGAAACAAGAGGTACAGTGTTTATTTGGGATGTTATTCATTTTTTTTTTTAAGTCAAATTCTCACTGTTTTGCCCAGGCTAGAGTACAGCAGCACGATCATACCTCACTGCAGCCTTGACCTCCTGAGCTCAAGTGATCCTCCCACCTTAGCCTCCCAAGTAGCCGGGACTACAGGTGCATGCCACACTCAGCTAATTTTTAATTTTTTTGTAGAGACAGGGCTCACTGTGTTGCCAGGCTGATATCAAACTCCTGGCCTCAAGCGACTCTCCTGCCTTAGCCTCCCAAAGTGCTGGGATTACAGGTGTGAGCCACCATGCCAGGCCAGATGTTAATGATTCTGTCATTAAGAGTTGATAGAAATGTTTGAAGTGACACTTTTCGTTTCTAGTGAATCAGGGCTGAGTTCATCCATGTATTCTTTCCGAGGATTGACCTTTCAAGGGTTGAAGTGAGAGCTTTCACATGAAGTGTTAGAGATTTCAGTTGAGATCAAGGAAGAGAAAATGGCTACAATTGAACACAGTATGCCAAAGTTGACTAAAGGCTGATTACTATTAAACTAGTCTATTAAGTTCAGTTAAAGCTATATTCTCCTTCTAGTGTCACAAATCACTCCCGTTATTTTAGGACTGTGTGTTTAATCAACTTCTATGCAATGCCCCAGATTTGACACTCTGCCTATAGATTGCTCTCTTATCAGAAGAGGTAATCCGACATTCAGATTTGTCCATGTATCACTTCTAAGATGCTGGTTAAAAAAGTACTTTCAAAGTATTGTTATATGAGAAGTTAGCAATTTTGCTTCCAAAAATAAGTTGTATTTTAATATTTTTAAAAAATATTAATGTTCAGGGAAAAGGTAGTGAGAGTACATCATAGAACATTACATGAACACCACACTTTTTCTTTTCTGATATCCTGGTCTCCATTGAACTTTTTCAATTCCTTGAAAATTCATTGCTAATTCACTGCTAATTCGTTCTTTTAAGTGTGAGTTTATTATTATTATTCTCACTGAGGTATGACTAATTTGAAGTCAAATTATATTCATTTTAATGAGCTATCTTTTTAATGCATTTTATGTTGCTGATGCTCTTGTGTTACACAAATGAAAAAGAAAAATTTTATTTTTACATCTCTTAAACACTTTGCAGCAATTAAATGATTACAGATAGCTGAACAATAAATTCTTCCCACAAGCAGAAAAAAGAAAAAGTGCTTTGCCAGAGAGCATTCTAATTAGCTCTCAGTTATCTTTAAAAAAAAAAAAAAAAGAAAGAAAAGAAAAGAAAAGAAATTAGGTCAACCTTTCTGACAATCAACTCAGGTTATTGTCCTCTGAGGTTCATTTTGAAATACAGTTTAATTTTCTATGCACGTTTAGTATAAGAATAC
Organism: Ateles fusciceps; assembly: GCA_036589455.1. NCBI lineage: Eukaryota > Metazoa > Chordata > Mammalia > Primates > Atelidae > Ateles > Ateles fusciceps. The sequence continues at coordinate 34,595 of JAZHEH010002831.1, read as the reverse complement.
TATAAATTCACTATCTTTAAAAAGTTCAATTGCAATCCCATCACAGAAATATAACCAATATTAACATTCTTTTTAAGATAGGGTCTGACTATGTTGCTCAGGCTAGTCTTGAACTCCTGGACTCAAGCCCTCCCACCTCCCTCTCCCAAAGTGCTGGAATTACAGGCATGAGGCACCATGCCCAGCCAATATTAATATTTTGATGTAGCTTCTCACAAATGTTTTAAGTATAGACACAGACAAAAAAATAGTATTTGTTTTTACACAAAGGTTTATTCAACAAATGTTTATTGAGTGTTTAGTAAGTGCCAGTGTTATTTCTACTGGATGGCACCATATTTGCTACACTGCCAGCTCAGCATCCACTATCATTTCAATGTCCTTTCATGTCAATAAATTTGGATGTGGTATATCATTTTAATGACTGCATAATTACAAGTGACTGTAATTTCCAAGATGACGACAGCAATCTTTCCATTCATCCCTCCATACTTTCTGAATCTCACCATGCCCCACCAAGAGGTAGAATCCATGGCCTCTACCTTGAACACGGGTGAAGTTTTATGACTGCCTCGGTCCAGCAGTGACACCATGTGATTTCCAAGAGAGATTGTAAAAGGTGATATGACTTCTGCCTAGCTCTCTCTTAGAACATTCACCTTTGGAACCCAGCCAGCATGTTGTGATGGAGCCCAAGCCACACACAGAATCTGTGTAGAGATGTTCCAGCTGATAGCTCCCACTGAGGTCTCAGGCAACAGCCAGCATCAACTGTCAGCCATGCAATGAGTGAGTCTCCAAATGACTGCAGCCTCTAGCCTTCGAGCACAGCAGCTGATGCCAAATAGGGCAGAGGTGGCTGTACCCACTGAGCCCTTCCAAAATCACAGACGTGTGAGCAAAATACAGGTGGCTTGTTTTAAGCCACTAAGTATCCAGATGTTTTCTTATGCAGCAGTAGATAACAGGAATAGCAATAGGCCTTTGAATGATCATATCACAATTTTTGTAACCAATTCCTTAATTTTGGACATTTATATTTTCACAAAGTGTTTTGATGTTGCTGCTGTTGCTTTTTAATACAAACATCACATATATATATATATGTATATACACATCTGTGAACACAATAGTGTGTGTGACATTATTATTATTATTATTATTGTTATTATTGAGACAGGGTCTGGCTCCGTCACCCAGGCTGAAGTGCAGTGGCACAATCTCAACTCACTGCAACCTCCACCTCCCAGGCTCAAGCCACTTCAGCCTGCTGAGTACAGGCTGCGCCACCACACCCAGTGAATTTTTTTCATTTTTATTTTTGCTAGTGATGGAGTTTCACCATGTTGCCTAGGCTGGTCTTGAACTGCTGAGCTCAAGCAGTGTGCTCGCCTCAGCCCCCCAAAGTACTAGGATTATAGATGCGAGCCACCATGCCCGGCTGCCTCATTTCCTCAATGTTTCCCAGAAGTAGAACAAGAGGCCAAAGGATATGAATATTTTAGGGGACTTGGATGTGAGCTTTGGGCAGTTCAAATTTAATGTAGTTTAGCGGCTCACAAATATGTATGGCTCAAAAATAGTTAAACATGAAATGCGATGGCAAAATCAATCATTACAAATTCTATGACTGAAAAGGAAAGATCACTGAGTACAGAAAAAAAAACCCACTGGTAATTCTATCAAAAAAGAAAGTTCTGGCTTTTAAGTAAAAGATAATATGTTCAAACATTTAAATTTTTAAAAAGTGATTATGCAATCATGAATTTCGAGGGTGAAAGTCTTACTGAAGTCTGTTGCCATATTTGTCAAATATAATCCCCAGATGGTTCCCAAATACCCTTGGTCACTAATATACCCCTCTTCATGGTAAGATAACTTTATCTGATGAATTTTAACTTCAAGAACTTGAAGATACGTATCTTCAAGCCTAGACATTTCTCTTGAGCTTTCTGAAGGCTAAATAATTCTACTGCAGTCTGAAGACCTTGTCCTGAGTAGGGTTTTACCTCTGAATCAGTGTTGTCAGATGAGAAGATCCAATGGCTTAACTGGTTGTGGAGAATAGGAAGACCTGAGTAGCCGTGTGACCATAGCTGATACAATTGTTGCTTTAAAATGCAGAGACAACTTTCAAGGTAATGCTTTTGCATTAAGTGCTGCAAAGTGCCATGGCTGTTCTAAATCTTTACTAATTACGTGTGTGTATTACCTGTCACCTTCCCATCAAAATAATAATAATAATAATATCTGAGGTTTGTATAGTAGTAGTTCACAAGGTGCTTTCACATTTGTTTTCATTGTTTCATTTAATCTTCATAACAAAACCAAGGGGTCGGCATTACTTTCATCACTTTGTACGTGAAGAAAGCAAGTTCAAGAAAGCTAAGTAATGAGGCAGAGACAGCCAGGACTCAACTTAAGATCTTTTAAAGTAGACACCACGGAAGTCTATCCCATCCTTTTCAGTTTGTCTCTTTACTTATGCTAAAACTCATTACACAGCATAGGGATCAACAAATTTTTTGTGGAAAGGGCCAGAGAGTAAACATTTTCAGCTCTGTGGACCAAGTGGTTCAATACTGCAACTACTCAACATTGCCACTGTCGAATAAACACAGCCATGGACAATACGCAAATGAACGGGCATGGCTGTGTTCTAATAAACCTTTGTTTATACAAACAGGCAAAGGATTGATTTGGCCCTCAGGCCATAGTTTGCCCATCCCTGACATAAGGGAGTGAGTAAACACACAGGAATCTCATATCTATTTCTGTCCTTTTAACCACTTTCCTTCCCTTCCCCTATAGAAAACTATCTTTATTAGATGCTTACTGATCCTTCTACAGTTCCTGTTTTTGCAAATACAAGCGTATGCATATATAGACTTTTCATCCTCCCACTGCAACTCTCTTATTCCCTCAGCCCCATGCCCTCTTCAGCACTTTGTTTTCATTACCTGGCATCTGTCCATATTAGTACATAGAGCTCTGACACTCCTTCCTGCCATTGCATAGTACTTCTCTATATAGATATGCCACAGATTAGTCAATCTACTGCTGCCCATTTGTGTGGTTTCCTTGTATTGCTTGAAAATACGACATTTGTTGCCTTTCCTGGTGATTGTGTAGAATAGGTGCCTAGAAATGGGATTGCTGGGAGGAGGGGTCCATGCATCTATAAATCTGTTAGATTGCCAAATCTCTCCCCCGCCACCGCAGATTGGTGGTAGTATATTATACTCCCAGCAGCAACCTATGAAAGTGCCCATTTCCCCAGAACCTCATCAATGGCGTATGAGCCAAACCTTTGGATTTAGTCCACTCTGACAGACAAGAAATGATACTTTGATGTAGTTTTCATTTACATTGATTTTATTGCAAGTGAGAACACCTTTCCATGCATTTAAAGACCAATGATATGTCTCCTTTTGTTTCATAACCTTTGCCCGTTTTTCTTTTGGGTGGTAGGTTTTTCTCTTTCCAAATTTAGGCACTCATTAAACATGAAGGAGATGGACCTCTGTCCCAGTTCATCATTTCTTTCGACTTGATTTATGCTGTTTTATTTTGCCATGCAAAAGTTTTTTAAAAATTTTTATGTAGATAGATGTATGGATCGTAGAGAAATATAGGTGTAGCTATAGATACAGACATAAATATCTTCTAGATTTTGTTACTCTCCTTGTACTGGACATCTGAGACGAAAGTAGGTGAAAAGGATAGAGGTGATGGTGAGAGAAAGATATCAGAGCTTTTATTTACAAGTAACTTTGTATCCAAAGTTCAAATGGATTATCCAGGTATTATTTTAAATGTTAAGACTGGTGGCAGGTACTGGTACAGATAACAACTGAGAATAGAGCAAAATGGCCAGGGAAAAAGGAGGAAAAGGAAACTATTTTATATCAAGAAAATTGTGATGCTAAACGAGTTATAGTAAAGCTGAAACTCATTATATAGACACTTTAAATATTTTTGCAATTGCTTACATATAATTTTGTTGTAAAATGTCTTAAATTGCATATAACAAAGACATTAGTATCACTGAGCTAGTGTTTAGTAGTGCTCCTTTTGAAGGTTATTATTCTGCTATCAGGTTACAAACTTTTTAGAATATTGAGTTCTGTGCTTTTGTTTGGTTTTGTGTGAATTCTCTGCCTAGTACATTCATCTCATCCCTACTCCCATTACTCCAGCAAAGGGGAATCAGAAAACTGAAGTTAGAAAGACAGATAATTTACAGCATTTGCTATGCACCTCAGACACATTTTTGCTATTGAGATGGCATTGTCACCAAGCAGAGGCAATTTTTTTTTTCTGGAGAAAGGCAGGACAGGAGACTGGGGTCGGGGATGCGGCCAGAACTGTGATGTCACAGATTGCATTGTCTCTTGGGAAACTCATCCATCAAACCGTCACCTCTGATTCTATGCAGGGTCACTACGGAAAGAGGCTGCATGCCCCAGTTTGGGTATTCTGAAGTATTAGTATGTAGTGGAGCTGGTGGTGTGAAGCCGATTCATTTTGTTTCAAAGGCCCAAATGGCATGCTGCCTAACACAGGCAGCAGCATCTCCTTAAATATAATGACTCCAAGGCAAACAGCCCCTCATTGCAAAATGTAGAGGTCTGCCATCTGCTTGTCTCCACTGTGATTTATTCATTTCAGGGTTTTAAATGACGTAATAAAAAGGTAAGTCTTCTTTTTAAAAACCAGAGGGGAAAGGGGAATTCCAGATTCATTATAGCATATCTGGAATATATGTAAGATATTTGTCTTAAGTTAGAAGAGGATTTGAATTTATAAAGTATGAATATTATTTTCAAATGCAAGTGTGAATCCTGTCCTGGGAAGATAAAGTAAAATTCATATATTAAAAGAAGGTCATGCATTACAACTTAGCAATTTTATTTGGTATTTTTAAAACATGATTTCCTAAAAAAATGAATTTTCATACAGACAGTAATTTTCCAGATGTTTGATAGTACATATTGATCACTTTTTTGTATTTGATATTCCACCTTTTCTTGATGTTTTCAATCTATTTTCAGTGTTTGGATGAGTTAAAACCAAGCAGCTGCTATACATTGTGAAGGGCTCTTAAAATGAGGTGCCAGATAGATTTGGGAAGCGTCTAGCTTATTTCTACATAACTCGTTTGGAATTACTGTGTTCTGGGAGGGAGCATAAAGAGGCATAAGACTCAGATGAAGTTTGAAGCTGAGGCGTCCCCTCTCTCCCATCCCTGAGGGATAGTGACCAGGGTTTGGAGATATAGGACGAAGCAAATGCACACCTCCGTGCCTCACCATGACCTGTCGTATTCCAGTCGATGAGGAGTCCAGAGGGCTGGGATCCATGCCTCAGAGGATTCGCCTGGCAGGAATGAATGCCAGCAAACACCCCCCGCTTCCATCCCCTCCCCCTCCTCACTCCCCCAGGAGAGGCGCTTCTGCAGAAGTCATTTGGTGTGTGTGCTGATTTTCCTTGTGAGAGGATTAGAGAATAGGGGAGTGCTTTGTGAGAAAAATCCTGGGAGAGGTTGCTGGGGAGAAACCAAACAGAGGGAAGGAAGACTTCAGCTTTCAGAGTCCCCTCAGTCAAGTGAGTCTGAGACCCAGTTGCCTGGCCTAGAGCAGCTGGGGGGTTTTTCCTTCGTCCACGCTAGGAGAAACTGGTAAGGCTCACTTTGTTCTCTACTGCTCTGGGATGCTACTGTAATTGCTTTATTGAAGCTCAGGGGTCACAAGGGAGAGAAGTTGGTTAGCGACTCTGGGGACATCTTGCATTGTCTCTGTCTGGTGTATGAGGACCGCGCTGTTTCAGGCACAAAGGACTGGTAGCCATAGAACAATTTTACTTTTCCCAAACTTGGTTAGCATCACTTCTGAGCAACTGACTTAAAGAAAGTGCATGCCCATGCAGAAGCTATACCCTGTAGAGGAATTCACCTATATATCGGATACTCGGATCTTTAAAGCATTTCCATCTAAATTTGATTAGTTTGTCGGGTACAACTTCAGGAGAGTGAGAGAAAAACCAGGTCCTTCTGGAAATTTTTCAATTGTCTGTTTCCTGTGAGAATGTATTTTTGCCGTTGTACCACCTGTTTTGTAACAAGAGTTGTTGAGTCCTAAGCCACTGTTCATAAGCCAAGTAGTCCTGAGCACAAGTTCTAAACAGTGTGAAAGAAGGGGAGAGTGTTCACACTCAAGTGAGGAAAATGGAATTTGAAGAACTTTATATTCTCTATCTGTATGCAGAGGTGTTCTAATTGGAAAGAATAAATGAGGAACCTGCCCCAGAGTCAGAAAGAATAGGTACATGTTTCCTTCAACATTTCCAAAGAATCAGCTCATGCACACAGCCTTCTTGGGCAAATGTTGCTTCTTACTCCCAATTTCCATTCTATTATTTCTAGAACTGACTTTCATACTTATGTGAAGATACATATAGAATACATTATTTATATTACTTATGTATTTAAAATTTATATGTGTACACACACACATATAAATATATCATTTTATCATATCCTGGCAAACTTGAGCCTGAAGAGTTTAGAAATATATTGATTCAGTCTGAGGCAAATCATCCCTTAAGCAAGCTACAGAAGTCCTTCTGAGAGGGTGTGTTTGGAGCTGGGTGCTGTGTGGAGAAGAGAGAAGTGGCAGACAGATCTTGTTTCTGTGATGGACAAGTCCAGAAGCCTTTCCTCATAGCTGAGAACCAAATTCCTAAAATCCCTGCCCACCCCCTCCCCCACCCCCAAGACAGGGTGGTAATCTTTGTTGTTGTTTTTGCCCTGAGAAAATTTGAGTGCTGCCTAATTTAGGGTGCTCTCTGCATTTTTTCCTCCTCACTAAAATAAAACTAGAAGCTTTGCTAAAAGTTCTGATGATGGATGTTTCGTTTCTAAACTTAACATATGCCAATACACTTAGTATCATTTCCGTTGAATCTGCCCATCATGAAAACACTGATCAAGTAAAATGATTCAACATGAATTACTCAAGTCTGCAAGTGTTACTTCAGTTTACTTAATTCTACAGTCTTAAGATGACGTGATTATTAGAATATTCAAAAACTGAAAATGCATGCCATTTATTTCATTAATAACAACCAGGTTATTTAAACTATAGGTTACAAAGTATCAGTTACAACTATAGGTTATAAACTAAATACAGTTTCTTTGCATGCACATTGATATAAAAGCCTGAAAAATATATGCTTTTTCTTTGAAAATGAAATAATTATTTGCCTGAGATATCCTTTGCCAAAAAAATGAAAGTCAATTCCCTTTCAATTTCAGTTTTTTATTCTTTTCTCAACTGAAAATGCTAATTCAACAAAACGGTGTTATCTTTGCATTTAGGAATTGTTTATGGAATGCTGGCAGTCAATTTGGGAGTCCTGAGTGTGAGATAAGAGTTAATCAATTTATCTGTGAACTGTGAAGTTTTCAGGTGTTGATCAACATTATTCACTATTCTCTGCCCCATGCTCATTCTGGTTATAAAGACTGTTTACCTTCATAATTATATTTGAACCTGAGAGCACTGAGTTTATTAGGATTGATTTTCTTTCCAGGTTGATCTTCTGAAATACTTTAGCCATTTTTCACTACTGCCTTATGAGGTTTTCATTCATCTGGCAAATATTTATGGAGTGCTTGGGTGTCACTAATATGGCCCACATTTGCCATTAGAGATGAAAGCTATGTTTTGTGGAGTTCATTGCAAAGGTAGCCAAGGCTAGAAGAGAAAGACCAACTTGTGCTGTTCTAACAATTGTTTGCCGGCTCACGTGGTTCAGTTGTGAATGTGGTTTCAGCGACAGCGAAAAACTCTAATTGTTCTGAATTATTGATACATTAATATATATTACTGGCTACTTGGAACCTGTGAGCTGAGTTAATCAATAATCCTCTCACATCACACAAGCCCCTCTGTGTGTTATTCTCATCACCGGGCATTTAAATAATTCAAAAGAAAGGTTTCTCGTGAATTAACCTTGTCATGTACAAATTGGGAAAATACGGAACAAAATATTCCAGCAACCTTAATTTTTAGAGCTATAAATTACTGTTTCTTCTCATTTTTTCCTTGATATATTAGTTTTTTTATGCTAGTTGATTTTTGTTAAATGTTTTGATATATCATAATAATACACATAATTTGCAATAATACCAATAAGAAAAAGGAATCATGGGAAAGAAATGAACATGTCTTGAATCCACTGCATACTACACACTGCCCTGGCCCCTTTACAAGCATGTTATCATTTACTCTTCTCAACAATACTGCAAAATAGGTATTATTGTGCCCATGTTAAAGATGAGGGAATGAAGGATCACAGAATTTAAAAATAAAATCATGCCACACTACTAAAGTAGCAAACCCAAATCTGTTCCCTGCTCCACAAAAACACTTTTTAGCACACTTCTATATTGCTCTCTTACCATTCCTGTCTTTCTTCCCAGATCTCGTATCAGTTGGGAACTCCCTACAGCTTACCTTAATGCTTCAGAGAATCTCCCTTGACAGCTTCTGCCTGTTCCCTGTCTTCCTTTATGAGCAGAGAACCAACATATATAACTATGGATTGGACAGGCACTGTACATATTTACATGTAAAAATGGTGTTTGAAACATCAAGGTAGAAACATCATATTAGGTTGAAATACAGAATACAGTATTTTAGATTTGCCCAGTTAAGAGAAATGACAAACTTGGTTTAGTTTGGTTTCTGGCCATGCCTGCCCTGTTTTCCACCAAGTATCCAGTAGGGAGCCCCGGTCTGCATGTACACTGTGACATATTTGTTTATATAGAGATCTGCTTGTATAAAGATCTTGTTTCTATTCCCACTCAGCCTCACTTTCTGCCCCCAGCAGGTGAGCAGAAGACAGGATGAAGTAGTAGAAAAATGCATCCCTTACCCCCATCTGAAGCTACTGGTTAAAGGAAAGAAAATCATAGCACATCATTAATAAAAAGAATTAGAAAGATATCAGTGCATTAGTCTGGTACTCTCATAGTATAGTCATTCATTTATAGCAAAAAAATTATTTAGTCAGCAGTATTTATCCAATTGTCTTGTGTATTGGTTTCCAATGGCTACTGGAACAAATTACCACAAATTATTAAAAAATTAAACAACACGGTCAGGTGCAGTGGCTCATGCCTGTAATCCCAGCACACTGGGAGGCTGAGGCAGGAGGATCGCTTGAGCCTAGGAGTTCAAGACCAGCCTGGGAAACATAGAGAAACGCCACCTCTACAAAAAATAAAAATAAGTTAACTGGGCATGGTAGCACATGCCTGTGGTCCCAACTACTTGGGAGGCTGAGGAGGGAGGATCCCTTGAGGCCAGGAGTTTGAGGCTGCAGTGTGCTATAATCATGCCATTGCACTCCAGCCTGCCCATCTCAAAAAAAAAAAAAAAAAAATTAAAAAACACACACTGATTTTATTACATTCCTGGAGGGCAGAAGCACAAAATGGATCCAAAATCAAGGTATTATCAGGGCTGCATTCTTTCTGAAGGCTCTAGGGGAGAATCTGTTCCTGCTTTTCCAACTTCAAGAGGCCTATGGCATTCCTTGGCTCATGGCGCTGCATGTCTCTGACTCTGCTTCGTTCATCGCATTGCCTTCTCTGACTCTTCTGCCTCCCCTCGTTCCACTATAAGGACCTGTTTAATTACACTGGGCCCACCAGGTGACCCCATTAAAATCTTCCCCATCTCCCATCCTTAGATCTAACCATATTGAAGGATGGCAAAGGATTTGGTTAAACATCCTTAACCACATCTGCAAGGTCCCTTCTGCTGTGTAACATAACACATGCAAAAGTTTGGGAGATTAGAATATGGACATCTCTGGTTGGGGTATTGTTCTGACTACCACATCTTCTTTCAAATTTCTTTCTTTCTTTCTTTCTTTCTTTTTTTTTTTTTTTTTTGAGACGGTTTCTCTCTGTCACCCAGGCTGGCACAAACATAGCTCACTGTATCCTTGACTTCCTGTGCTCAAGTGATCCTCCCTCCTCAGCCTCCTGAGTAGCTGGGACTATAGGCATGCACCACCACACTCAGCTAATTTTTGTATTTTTTGTAGAGGTAGGGTTTCACCATGTTGCCTAAGCTTGTCTGGAACTCCTGGGCTCAAGCTATCCACCTGCCACAGCCTCCCAAAGGGTTAGGGTTATAGGTGTAAGCCACCATGCCCGGACACAAATTTCTTTATATTGACTTGATATGTACTTATTACATGATCGTATAGGCAGTAGGGAGCCATAGAAAGACTTCAAGTGGAGAGATGAAATGAAAATGATCAGGTTTCCATGTTAGAAAGCTCACTGAGAGGGCCCTATGGAGATGGAGGCCCAACTAGGCTGCCTATTGGAATGCAGGAAAGAGAGGTTGAGAACATGACTTCTGATAGAATCTATAGAGAAAAGGAAAAGAAGTTTGAGAAACATTAAGGACAGTGCATTGGCAGGACAGCTGAGAGGAAGAAGTTTGTGACTTGGATATCTCAGGTAGATGATGGGGAGGTAGAGAAGATGGGTGACTCTGAGAAGATGTGTGTATGCTGCACTAGGACCTGGGGATACAACACTGGCCAGAAATACCTTTTCTCCTAAGTAGCTAAAAGCTCATCTATGAAGACACCAATAATAATAATAGAAATAACTCATATTCATTGAGTTCTTTAGCTTCTTCCAAGCACACTACATTTAATTTTGACACCAACCCTCTTTGGTAGACACTAATAACATTATCATCCCAGTTTTCTGATGAAGAAATTGAAGCAAGGAGAGGTTATGTGATTTGCCCAACGTCATGCAATTTGTAAGGAGAGAGAAGGGAGTTGAAGTCAAATCTGGCTCCAGAATCCATGGTTTTAATTCTTAAACTCTACTGCCTTGCTTAGCAACCAATTATAATTTTGTGAGATATTTAGTATGAGAGCTAGCTGTACATTTCATGGGGGTAGGAGTGAACCACAGGGTTAGCAATTACTGCTATCAAGATGAACTGTGAATTTTTCTGAGGAAAATTCCTGTAGACTCCTGGCCATCAGTAGGGTGTGATCCATGACAAGATAAAACATGTATATGGAGCATTAGCCTGGACATTAGGGCAAAATTGGAGAAAGTTCTTATTTCCCTGCTCCCTAAGAATTTATAACCACACTGAGAAAACCATATTGCAATCATAAAAAATAGATGACCAAAAATTAAATGGTTCCAACGCCCTCTGGATAAATATGAAGTGAGAGCATAGTTCTTTTCTAAAAAAGAGTGGGAAAGAACAAGGCAATAAGAAGGTCAAGGCAATAAGAAGGTCAAGGCAATAAGAAGGGATGCAGAGGCACTGTGTACATTAATTGAATGACTCAATGTGCTATGCACTTGCATTGTCCCAGTTAACCCTTCCAACAACACTGTAAAATAATGGCAGAGTGAAATTTGAACCCCAAGGTCTCTTACTCTGCTATGTGTGTATTTAAAGAATGCTGGGACAGAACTCCCTCTAAATAAAATTTTTAAATGCTGTAGGAATCCTAAAATGATGCTTACACTTTGTAAGGTCTTGATACCTTGATGTAGTTGTTCTTCATTATCCTTATCATTGACCAGTTGTTGCATGGAGCTGCCCTGGGTTTGTGAAGATTTCAGTATCACTCAATATAGGTGGGTCTTTAAAAGAAAATCATGCCAAGAAAGATATATATAAACATTTTTTTTTACATTCTCCTTTTATCTTCTTTAATGTTCTGTATCTTTGTAGAAGCTGTAATATGGAATTATAGACTATTCATTTATGGGCTTTAAAAAGCACTGTAGTAATCATTAGGTAATAAATTTCTTACCAATAGATATTACTGAAAGGAATGTGGTTTTTATTCTTTTATAGCCAGATCACCAGAAGATATGAGACCTTGCCACTTAAGTTTGCTTTTAATTTATGTAACAGAAAGACTTATACTTGATTAACCTTTTCTACTACACATGTATTTAACAAACAATTATTTGGTATCTACTATGTGAAAGGCACACATTGTATTCCATTTGTTCCTTGCAGTTCTTGTTAGGAAAGACCCTCTTTACAGTGGAAGAAGGAGAGTCTCAGAGAATGGCACAGCCAGACTTGAACTCTTGTCTTCTGTCTCAGCCCAGAAGACTTACTCCCATGTCCTTTAACCTACTTAGCTAAGACAGATATTCAAAGTCACTGAGGAAGGACTCAAGATTTCTTCATTTGAAACAGCAAACTAGGAGAGTTTCGTTATATCCTCATGACCAAAAGTAGGTATATTTTGGGCCAATTATCTCTGTGGTAAAACCAATATTGATATTTATCAATATAATCTGCAGCTTGCCTTAAAGATAGAGAGGGGATTCCCAAAGTCCATTAGTTGAAAAGATTACTCTCTGGGCTTGTATAATTTGCTTCAAAGTGAGACTTGCAAAAAAAAATGAGATTTATCTCATAGCTCGCTACCCAATCCCTGAAAGACTTAACATTCAAGGTGACATCTGCCCAGGCTTACACACTGCTTACCTGTGTGTTGGCAAAACACTTACTGTGAACCTTCTAAATGTTCTCACCCCACTCTGACTTCACCCAATACTCATGACAAGAAGGGAACAAAGCTAGAATTATTATACCAGAGTACCTGACCCTGGGTTCAATGCTGAGAGTGGGTCACAATTAGTTTTAGTAGAAAATAACATATAATTACTGACAGGTGCCTTGGGGCATGGGAAAATAGCATTTAAAATAATGTTTTTAGTGATATATTGCCTACAGGATGACATCATGCAAGCTTAATGGCAATGCTTGAAGGTGAGAACTGACTATCATATTGAAAAGGAAAGTTTGTTTAGATTTATTCATTCACCATCAGGGAATCATTAGTATGTGTTATATTTCTAAGACTAACGAAACAAGAAACTAAAATCTACTATTGAAACCTAAATAAATAGTTATCGATATTCTGCTAAGATCGGCAAAGCTAAAAGCATAAGCCCTTAATGAAAAATTATTTTATTCAATGACTTTCCAACACAAAGGTTAGATAGCCTTACATTAAAGTAATACTGTATTGTTCTTCCCTATAGTTCTGTACCACAAGGAAAAATTAGTGCTTTATTTTTGCTAATTCACAAATTTGAAACTGATCAGCAAATTTAATTTCCATATACATGTGTAACTTCAAATGTACAGAGGCATGAAGCTACTGCAAACACAAGCTTGCTCACGAAATTGTATCTGATAATATCCATTGCCTTGCCATATAACAAGTGCAAACATTCCAACACTTCTAAGTAAAAGGAAATCATCCGTCTTTTTAAATCATGTGAACTTTACCTTATTTGTAAAGCACTGTATAGACCAAAGAAAAGTGTGGGAAACTGGAACACAATTGGAACATAATAGGCAATTAAACCTTATATTTTCATAACGAAACTGTCTTAAAATAAAAATGATATGCAAATAGGACTTGTTTATCCAAATGTGGGCAGAAGGGCTGTAAAGATACCAGTATGTATTAGAATGACATGAATAATTTATTTTATAATGTAAAATCTAATAAAGATTTAATGATCACCCGTAAGCCTTTAAAATTATCTGAGTAATAGCATTATGGCAGGCAAATACAGGCAGCTATTACAGCTTTACCCAAAACTCTGTTTATAACTCTTTGTATGTTACTTTTTGGAAAGGATGGGTCACAGAATGATGTAATAAATTGTTGCAAAGAAGTTTCTGTCCCAAGATGCCTATTCAGTAAATTCTAGAGCTCAAGCTGCTTTTCTCTAAAACCATGCAATACACACCCTTGCTTTGGGACTGGACTAACCATTTTCTGATTTATAAATTTAATGATTTCAATATTATGGAGCAATTTGAGTGAAGAAAAATTATTTTAAGGGCTTACTTTCCTACAACTATTGTTGCCCTGTTGCTTTTAATTCCATTTGAATGCATGCTATGGAGTAGTTGAGTTAAATCCATGGCATCTTGGTTATTCTTCATGGATGAGTTCCAGTTCTTTGGGTGATACAACTAAAAGCTCACAAGATGCTGTGTATCGTCAATGAAACAATTAGTCTTTGAGCTTTGGGGAAATTACTCAAGCAGCGAATTAATCATTGCGATTCTGGTCCCCCCCTTCACAAATGCTAGGTCTCTGAAAAGACTCCCCCTACACACCTCCCTGTTCCTGGTGCTCTTATTAAAGGTGTAAAATTTCATAAACCTTTAGTAAAACATTATGAATTATCTTTTTGTGCAATACAACTGGTATTTTTTCCAGACATGTATTTTCATAATTAAACATCCTAAAATACAAATCCCATTATTATTTGTTATGTCTAGTCAGTAATTAGACCTCAGCTGGTAGGGCAATTTCAGAACAGAGTTTACCAATTTACATACTAATCCAGCAGAGTCTGGTGGGACATGATTAGCATAGATTCAGTCAACATCTTAATTAGCCCTAATCCCAGCATGCACTCTGAGGTGCCTTTACCCCACTCCTACTCGTGCGAGTCTTGTTTAGCTATTTTCCTTCAACAAATTCCAGCTCTTCCAAACATATTTTCCAATGCTCTTTTTCACAGAGGAGATGGTTACATCTCAAAGTGGTATGCCAGGGGAGGACATTTTGTGTAAAGTCAGGGAAATGTGAGACATTGGGCCAGGCGAGCGGTACATATACAAGTCTGAAGCAAAATCAAGGTACCAGAATTTGTTCTTCTAGAATGTTAAGAGTATACCCACTCCCCTGTCCCACCCGCAACTCTAGGTAGCAAGGTCTGTAAACCATCCAAAATCTGTAAGAATTTTACCTATTTTGTAAGAAGAATATTCCTTATTCCTGTCCATGATCAGGAGCCTATTTCATCTTTACCAGCTTTCATGTCAGGAAATTCCTTATACCTAACTGAAATCCCCCAGATTGCACATTTAAGCCCCCTGCCTTCTCTGTCCATCCATAGTGGAAATGGAGAACAGGTGGCCACCTATGAAAACCTTGTCTTATAGCTGAGGACCATAATTAAATTATCTCCTTTACCTTCTCTTCTTCAGGTTGGATTTTTCCAGCTCCTCGACTTTCCTCCGAGCTCCCTTTCTTCACCTCTTTGATCTTTGTAGTTTTCCTCTGAACTCCTTCCAAGTTCCCCCATACCCCCTTTAATTGTGCTCAGAACTAGGCCGAGTATCTTTGAAATCATTTGAATGGCCAGATTTCCTCAGGATAAATACCAACACTTGAGTGTATCTCCATATCCAATTTACTTCTAGAATCAGTGCCTGCTGTTAGTTAGCTGGCTAGTTTTACTTATTCTTCTTCCATTTTTCAAAAAGTCATTTGATGCTTCTATTTGTGTGCTCTTGCATAACCTAGAGGGGATTTCTTCTATTTGCTTTTTTTTTTTTTTTTTGAAGTTTATCAAGGGCATTTTGAGTTGCAATTATTATTTGCAAAGCTATAAACTATCAGTAGCTCCTGCTAAGGTTTGAAGTCATTTGTAAATTCAGTTTGAGCATTACCAATAAATTATTGCACAATCCTAGGGGAAAGACCTCAATAGGGACTGAGAAGTTCCCAGGAGATTATCACTTGCTAACACCTTCATCCCAGTATTCATCTCTCTGCTTTCCCCGTTCTCTGCCACTCTTTCCCACTTTGACATTTGTCTTGTGACATAGCTTTTCCCTATTTCACTCTTTTTTCTCTCCTTTTTTTTAATTTTTACTTATTCTTTATCTCTCATCATCTCTTCCGTTTTCACTCAACACCTTTCAGCTATCCCCTGCTTGAGATTGTTCCCCAGTCAAAAAATGTGTCTGGTCATAGGAGGAGAGACAATGGAATAAGACAAACATCCCAAACAATTTTCCTTTTTGGCTTTGTACTGACCTATCTGAAATCAGGTCATGTGGGTCACAGAAAAAAGCAAGTCAAAAATACTGACTGATGGATATAATAAAACATCAGGGTGAAGAAGTAAAGATGGCTACTTGACCAGGTGCGGTGGCTCATACCTATAATCCTAGCACTTTGGGAGGCCGAGGTGGGTGGATCACTCCAGCGCAGGAGTTTGAGACCAGGCCGAGCAACATGGCGAGACCTTGTCTCTACAGAAAATACGAAAATTAGCCAGGTGTGGTGGTGTGCGCCTGTAGTCCCATCTACTCCGGAGACTGAGGTGGGAGGATTGCTTGAGCCTGGGAGATCAAGGCTGCAGTGTGCTGTGATGGCACCACTACACTCCAGTCTGGGCGACAAAGCAAGACTCTATCTCAAAAAAAAAAAAAGGTAGGATGGCTACTTGAGCCTAAAAGTGAAAGGTCAGGAATGGTTTGCAGCCTGTTTAGCTCAAGACCTTTCCTGGCCACACAAAAAGAGCTAGTCAGAGTGTTGCTAGGTTCATGTGTAAAAGAACCAGCCGGATTCACCTCCAGACTCTAGCTTGATTTGTCAGGGACCAAGCATGTGTTTTGAATTCCAGAAGGTGTCTCAGCTTGCCTTAAAAGCCAGGGTCTGTATCGATCTCTCTTAGAGGCTTAAGAATCCTTAAGATTATGAAAGGTTTACTCATATACCTTGGGAGATTTTTAAAAATAATTGTACATCTGTGGCCAAGAAGCAGGGGTGAGGGCTTTGACCTAGATGTCTTCATAGCCAAAAATATCTCTTGCTATTAAGAACTACAAAAACAGTTCAAATATCTCATATTGTTGCACTACTTCTTCAGGGGCTATGGATGGAAGATCAAATGCCAAGGATGTTGGGAGTCTCTGTTTGACTGGTTGGTTGATTTGGTTTGTTTTTTATTTTTGTATGGCCACTTGAATTGTGTGTGTGTATATTTGATGCAACTTAAAGTTTTACATTTCCTCACCAATAGCCTACATTCTAGATGTTTAATTAATATGCATATCCTTAATCTCCTTGTTTCCCATTCTAATTCCTGATGGCTTTTCTGAAATCACGTGGGACAAATATACTCTCCCACCTTTTACCCAGCCAGATCCAGAAGTGTGTGTGAGAAAAGACTTTGAAGTTTAAGTTTAGTAACTGCCAGGAGCCATCACAGTGGCTTTGTGAGCTCAAGTTAAGAAAGGGATTATTAATAGAAGTGAAAAATGGTGCAGCCACTTTGGAAATGGTTTGGCAGTCCCCAAAAAGTTAAACATAGGGTTATCATATGATCCAACAAGCACACTTCTAGGTATATGCCCAAGAGAAATGAAAACGTATGTTCACACGACAACATGTTCATAGCGGCACTATTTATAATAGCCAAAAAGTGGAAACAGCCCAAATGTTTATCAGTGGATCAATGGATAAATAAAACGTAGCATATCGCGAGGCGCTGTTTCTCACACCTGTAATCCCGGCACTTTGGGAGGCCAAGGCGGGTGGATCACTTGAGATCGAGAGTTCGAAACCAGCCTGAACAACATGGTGAAACCCCGTATCTACTAAAAAAACAAAAAAAATTAGCTGGGCATGGTGGTACATGCCTGTAATCCTAGCTACTTGGGAGGGAATTTCTTGAACCCAGGAGGTGGAGGTTGCAGTGAGCCAAGATCGCACCACTGCACTCCAGCCTGAGTGACAGAGTGAGACTGTGTCTCAAAAAAAAAAATGTATTCAGCTACTGATACATGCTACATCATACTTAGTGAAAGAAAGCAGTCACAGAGGATCACATATTGTAGGATTCCGTTTATACGGAAATGTCCAGAATAGGCAAATCCATAGAGCTAGAAAGTCAATTAGTGGTTACAAGTGACTAGAGGGTGAAAGGTAGGCGGAAAGGGAGTGACTTGCTAATGAGCACAAAGTTTCTTTTATTGGGGGGTGAATCTCTTCTAAAATTAGACTGTGGTGATGGTTTAGGACACTGGGAGTATATTTTAAAACATTAAATTGTACACATTAGATGGGTAATTCTGTGGTATGTGAATTGTATGTCAACTAAAGTGTTTAAAAAAAAAAAAAGAGAAAAGGGGTTATGATACAGAGCCAAGTGTTCCTAGGTCACTCACAAAATGCTTTTAATTGTTACAGTTTAAAAACAACTAACTCCTATTATCACTTTAATAAAACTCTCCCTCCAGCTGGCACTATTTCAAGATATTATACAAGACAGTGTAGACAGTGTATTTTACAGTTTTAGCTTAGAGATTGTGAAGTACTCTGAGCAAGGATGTGGAATCTGGATTTTAATCCCCAACCTTACCATTCTCGTGCATGTAAGGAGGAGCTAAAGCTGGACCTCTTTGCAATTAATTTAGTTGCCCATTTTGTCGGTAGGATAATAATAATGCCCTTAGCAAGCTCATAGAATTATGTTAGAATAAAATTAGATGTGTGCTATGATAGTCTTTTAAAGAAAGCTATGGGAATGTGAAGAATTATTGCACGATCAGCAGTATATATTATAAATATCAAACCTATGTATATTGAATATGTTAATATTGAGCTTGAATTAGGAGATTCCTGTGGTCCTGTTGATCCTAACATTGTACGAGTACACATCGATCCTCCCTACACACTCATATACACACCACAAATACACAGTCACACCCAAATGAAATATGAATGAACATTTATATTGGATATAACTGGTTTGTGATATGTCCTATATTACTTTTTTAAAATCGCAACTTCACTCATGAGAGCTACGAAATGCAAAACTGTGGTTTTAACTATGGAGTTAAAAGAGTTTTTTGTTTTGGGGGGATTTTTTTGTTGGGTTCTTTTTTTTGAGACGGAGTTTTGCTCTTGTTGCTCAGGCTGGAGGGCAATAGGGTGATCTCGGCTCACCATGACCTCTGCCTCCGGGTTCAAGCAATTCTCCTGTCTCAGCCTCCCAAGTAGCTGGAATTACAGGCATGTGCCACAATGCCTGGCTAATTTTGTATTTTTAGCAGAGACAGGGTTTCTCCATATTAGTCAGGCTGGTCTCAAACTCCCAACCTCAGGTGATCCGCCTGCCGTGGCCTCCCAAAGTGCTGGGATTACAGGTGTGAACCACTGGGCCTGGCCAAAAGAGTTTTTAAAAAGAACAAAAAGGCAAAGGAAATGAGAGATCCAATTATGCCTCCAGCTTTATAAGAATTGTAAATACTGTTTTAATAACTTCTGGAAGAGCATCTGAAACAGCAAAAGTAAGTAGCGTTTTCATTCATGACTGTTTACAGAACTCTTTTCTGAACAAGTTGCAAATTTGGGGCAAATAGATTTTCTTTGAGAAAGTTAACTCGTTGTCCAAAATTGCTTTGACTCCAGATGCCAAGACAAATTTTTGGAGAAATGTCATATGGTTCTGTAATAGTAATACTCTAAACTCTATGGAGACAGCATATTCTTCTACAAGTAGGAAAAATATATTTTTATTAGATATGAAAAATAGATTTTTGCTATAACTCTATTTTGAAATATTTGAAGACACTATTTTGCTATAGCTCTTTTTATTTTGAAATAGTTGAGGACAGAGGTTGCAAAAGTAATGCAGAGTTCCCCCTGTACCATTTGTGCGGCTTCCCCCAATGATAACATCTTTCATAACCACAGTAATGTCAAAACCAGGACATTGACGTTAACACAGTACTGTGAAAAATAGATTTTCATAGTGGCAAAATTTCCCTTAGAAATTGGACTACAAATTATCACATCATTTCAAGTCTCAAGTGACAGTTGAATCAAGCTTTTATTATTAAAGGGTGTAATTTGATTATTTTTGTAAACAAGTGTTGCCCTAAGTGTTTTTGTTTTTTAATTACATGCATTGAAACATGGATAATAGTTCATTTCAGCTTATATTTGTATCCAAAAATACTAATAAGCTCCACTTCATAATATATAGTACTATTTTTAAAAACTCTGTGTCACTTTCAAACAACACTTAGATCATTAAATTAGATTCTCATTGTTCCCTCAGAGGTGGCAGGCATTATTAAAATGTATTCTGCATATTTTGTTTCTGTAATTATGTCTAGTCAGTGTGAATTGATGCTGTAGAAAATACTTAATTAAAAACACATATTTGAGATATAAGTGGAAACAAAGGAGAAACTTCTCGTAGTTTGACTCTAAATGACAAAAACTGATAGAAAGTTAAAATATTAGACAAGACCAGCATCCCGGGGGAGAAAAAAAAAGTGTTAATAGATAGAAAATGCAAAATGTCTACAGAAATATTCTGGCCTTAAAACAAAAGAAGGGTCTTCGTCATTGTGTTTTCTTTTTCCCCTGCAGAATTAATTCTGAAAGATGTGGAGATCTCATAAATGTCTCCAAAGAACAGTTCATAGCACCCAGGGAGTGAGGCTTTCTAAAAGAAATGCCTTCCCATGCCGTGTAAATGGCATGTGTCAAGGGGGAAAGGCCCCAGCACTGTGGTGATTGAGCAGGGGCTGCTGTGGGCAGCTTCCTTTGTGTCCTGATCATTTACATGACTTAACACAACAATGTGCTCCATCGTCAATAACACAAGACGCTTTGCCATAGCAACAGTTTCACAATGTGGCACAGCCTCAGTGGTGTCCCTGAAACAGAAAAGTTCCCTAAAGAAACACTCCTTAAGAATACGTTCAGAGAATTCTTTATCCTACTAGCACTTGTTTCAAATTCCATTGGGTTTAGGTTTTATTTGCACAGCCCATCTTTCCTTTGGTCTATGGAGCAAGCTTTGGGTAGAAGTTGGGAGAGACACGACTGTGGGGTCAGAGGGTGGGAATACGTACATGGCTGTGATGGAAATGGAATTGTTGAGAAACATTCTCAGGAAACTGTTAATGCTATCCAGAAAAACTCGGGAATGTAACATCCATCCCGAAGTCATTGTTGGTTTCCTTGAAGGTCTGTAATAAATGGTCCTTTTAGTGTTTGTACGTCCTGTTCTCTTTCCATCACAACATGTGCATATACGACAGTATAGACACACTTTAGACAATCATAAGGACATGAACTCCACACTCAATGGCATTGTCCAAAAGACACAGCACATATGTTATCAAAGCTGTGATTAAACTCTAATACCTTACTCTTATTTTAAGGTCATTTTCCGGCAAGGTACAATTTTCCTGTTAAGAAAGTACATATTGTCCCCTGCCCCCTCTTTTAAGCAATAGCACTTTCTACAAGTTTGAATCTAATAGAGTTGATCTAGTAAAACTTTCACTTAAGACAACTTAAAAGAAGAAGAAAAACAAATAATTTAATGATAAGTGGTAACAGGTGAATTATAACATTTGCTTATGTAACATACAGTGGTGTTTTACCTATAGGAGATAATTAGAGCGCTTTATAAGTTTAACTGGCTCGGTGGAGAAATAAATTGTTTACCTCTGACGTGTTTGACTTTCTGAAAGATGTGCCTTCTGTGGTATATGTGCCATGTTGCCCCCTTTCCTCATCTGTTCCCCTTTGTTGATTTCTGGGAAGTAGACATCCCTTAACACTGGAGCTGCCTATAGTGATAGATGAGACTCTGAATCTGTGCACCTGACTCCATAGTAATCTATAAATTAGTGATGAGCTGGTAATTAAAGATCCTAAATGTTCCTGCTTCTCAGGGAGCCACAGACCCCAGGGGTCGCCAAGCAATGAAAGATCAAACTGGACTCACCAGTGAAAACACAATTAATTATTTATACACATCAGCGTTTGACATTGGTATCATTTGAATCAAGAGATCCTTTGTTTGCTACGTTGCTTTATTGATTTGCACTCCAAAGACTGTAAGTTTGGATGCACCCTTGTTCAGGCAAAGGGAGATGAGTAGATAGTGATGAAAGCTGAGCACTGAGTGTCAAATTTTATGCACATGTTAATATAAAGAAAGTGATGTTATATATTACAGTGATATTTTAAGGAGTTTTGAAAACACAAAGGTTGTGTGTGGGTGCAACGTGAAAAGGAAGGGGGGATAGAGAAGCAATTATAATTCTCATATCAGTCCAGTAAAGGCAAATTAATTTAACCAGAGCTGGGAGAAGTCTCAAGAGAAAGGCCTTCTGAATAAGACCCCACTGAAGAAACTTAGGCAACACCAGCGAGGAGTAGCTCCCTCTCATGTCTCTTGGTTACTCTGCTGTCCTCTAAAATGATTTCCTGAGTGCAGCGGGACTGGTGAGTTTCATTGCAGAAACTTCAGGTCCTCTATCGTAGGCATTTTATGCATTAAATTGTCCTCCTGAGTTGGGGTGCCTCTAATATTTAGCCTACTCAAAAGGCTGAGCAGGTTCAGTTCTTTCTGTTAACCTGGGAAAGAGAAATAAAAATCTTTATTTTTGTATGTTCTGTAATTTTTAAGGGCTTTTTTACAGTCAAAGGGCTGCCATTTGAATGCTGCGGATTTCGTGGGCCGCTGCTCAACAATGGGGAAATTTCATTAAGCTGAGCCAAAGCTAATTTTGAAGCAGTTCTAGACATTCCCTATTAAGTAGAGAGAGGATTTGATTCCTTATCCTTCCTTTCATGCTTGAGGAATCTCAGAACCCTTGACAAAGCAATGACTGCCATACTGGCTGAAAGCAAAGGAAGCCCTATTCAAATGGTTAGCATTGCCTCCCAGATGCCAAAATTCCCAATTTTTTTTAGAAAGTTCATCACTCAGAACTATTAAGAATTTTTCCACTCTTTGGTAGAAGAATAATAGGTCGCAGATTTATAGAGAGGTCTTCCTCTAGTCAGTTCCAATGCTTCAATTGCTCACTGTCTCAAAGGATGGCAAGTAAACATGTGTAATATTTAATTTTTATGTACAAGTAAAGACTCATAATTTTCTGGACCACACAGAATCTCTGTACAAGTTTTGGATCTAATCTCTGCTTCTGTACTAATTCCAAAAAAGTAAATGAAGTCTGAAGGCATTTGGCAATAGAACTAACCAATTTAAACTCTGTGCTTTAGCCTACAACCCAAAAGTCAATGTTTCATAAATATTTGAACATAGCTATTGGAACTCCCCCTGGCTATCTTTTGAGTTGTACTTTGCTTTTAGATGAAGAACCATATCAGAGTATCATTCTCCCATAAAATCTGTAAAATAATGTTGAAATAGTCCCACATTACAAAAAATTAAATTCCACAAGTTTATTGCCCTGTGGATATTGGGCAAAGTGACTGATGCTCGTGTTATGGATTAATCAGGTTATAACCAAAAATTTCCCTTATATTCATCCTTGGTTCACATACTCCACTATCAGCAAAGTTACCCAAGACTCTAAGGTAGAGGGCAAATGGGGTCTGGTAGCAACATTGATTTTGTTCACTATCTAAGTGGCTGGTTCTGATCATCATCATATTATTATGCTGTTTTTCCTTCTAAATTGTTACCACCTCCATAGATCCAGCTCCTGTCCTATAAAATATTCAGTTACTGGGTGGGTTATTGTCTTTGTTTGGGTTCTCCTGGATGCAAACCTTGAGACAAAATTTCAAGGGCATGTAATTTATTTGGGGGAGAGAGACAAGGAAGAGAAGAAAACCAATAAAGAACTGGTTATCAGGTAAGTGACCACCATGGGCAACTGAAAACTTAATCTTATTGGGGAGCTCTAAGATCCAGTGGAAATATACTCCTTCAGAGGTATCCTATCTGAGGAACAAGGGAGCGGGGGTATTAAAACACCACCTTTGGTCAGTCACTGCGTGAGGCCTGCAAAGGGGTAGAAGTTGGAGACATTAATTCTCCAGGCACTTCTGGCCTGCCATGTGCAAGCAAAATTGGCTCCAGCACCAGAGAAAGTTCTCTGGTTAAAAGTCATAGAGACTGGCAGTTGGATGTCAGGCTACTGGGCATAGAAATGGAAAGCCCTAAGGGAATATGAGCAGAGAATTGACCTATCTTGGTTGATATTGTGGAGAATCAACTTTGTTGTCTACAGCCCCAAAGACAACAAACACACTCCACAGGTCCCTGCAACACCCTTGTCAATATTCTTCCACTAGGAAACAGAAAAATTTTCCATGAATTGTTTTTCTTTGTTTGTTTTTTTAAATATATATCACCATCTACTTCCATTGTATGTGATTTGTCATCTGGATATGAGAGCTTAAAGAGATTCGTTTACCTTTCCCAGACCCAGTTCTAACTTAGACAAAGGATAAACCGGAAGAGTAAGGGGCATGGGGAATCTGAATCTAATGAAACAGAATAGGCCAGAAAGGGTTCAAATCTAGCCTGGAAACTGACCATTGGCATTTGGCAGGTGGATGTCTCTCCCTATTTGCAGGAGGGGAGTGAGTTTGCACAGACAAGTGAAGAGGGGTGACAGTAGGTCCAGCAATTAGTGACAGATGGAGAGTCACATTGTCAAGCTGTTGACATTGAAAAGAGCCAACAGGAAGTGGCAGGTACAGACCATTGGCAAAAGGCCATAGGAAGAGGGCCAACCTGACAAGTGTGGGCATGAAAAGGAGGGAGGAGAAGGTTCTTTTGTAATTTGTTTATCCACAAAATGGTAGTGGCTTTATCCCCGACAAAGCACAGGTCGATAATGTCAACATTGAGATTGGAAGGGGAAGCCTGGAATTCAGGGGCATAGTTCAAGTCACAGAAAAACTAATGAACAGGGCACAAAGTCAATGACACAAGCACAAGACGCTCTATGATTTTAGTTAGAACTTCTCTTGATTATAAATATCCAAAAATTGTTTTACTCTAAGAAAAAATGGCAAATGTGTAGTATGCATGTGTGTGTGTAGAATGCATCAGTTATTCAATGCTGCATAACACACCATCATAAAATTTAGTGACTTAAAACAACAATCTTTAGCCATGATTCTGTGAGTCAGCAATTAGCTGGATTCAGCTGGGCAATTCTTCTGCTTGGCTCACTTGGGGTCACTCATGTGTCTGAAGTCAGCCGGCAGGTGATGTGAGGGCTGGTGGATCTAGGAAGCACCAGAGGAGATGCTTCTGTGTGATCTACATGATCAATCTCTGCTCCACTTCATCGTGCATCCTCCAGGTGGCCAGTCTGGCCCACTTTATATGTTCAAGAAAAGTTCCCCAGCAGCCAGGAGCTCAAGCCCCCAAACCACAAACACTTTAACCCTCTGCTTGCTTCATGTTTGCTAATGTCCCATTGACCAATAAGAGTCATATGGCCACACCTAGATTCAAAGAGTGGATAGATTTCACTTTTTGACATAATTTGTGGCAATTCATGTGATCCACTATCAGAGGGCAGTTGAAGCTATACAGAAACAGGAATACAATGGTGGAATGACCTCTCTGCTTCTTACTGCTTCTGTTCTTTCTCTTTACCAACTTCAGTCTCATGAGCTAGCTGACTCGACAAGGCAGGAGCTCTGGGTCACTTTTAGCTCTTGGGATCATATCCTCACTGTATCATAACCTGAGAGGAAAGTACTCTCTTCTGTCAGGCCCAGTTTGGAAAATCCTGCAACTAAAGCTGATTGGCCTGGTTTGCATAATGGGGGATGAAGATGGGTGGCTCATATTGAGCGCAGATGATGGGAGATGAAGGGGGAAGAACTGTTCCTCCCATGTTTTCTTTGCCTTTCTCTGGCTTAATGTTTGTGTTTCCTAGATTTCATTTTTTCTCTTTCTTGGTTTTCTCTTTCACTTTTTTCTGGAACACATACTGGAAAATATTACATGGCAGGCAATTTTTTTTGAGGTCTTGCATATCCATCCTTCCACTGTCCAACTAGAAGGAAAATTTGATTTATTTCCCCCATAGGGCTTATCCTTTAAGATATTCTTGTAATTTCCTTGTTCGTTGTGTGTTTCTTGTCTATCGTTTTTCTATCCTGCTATGCAAGCACATCAAAGGCAGAGTTTTTTGTCAGTTTATTTCACTGATGTCTCTCAAGCACCTACACCAGTGTATACAGCAGGCACTCAATCAATATTTGTGGAATTAATGAACAAATCAGGTTGAGTTTTCTGTAGCACATGCTCTTATTGTCACCCTTTGTCCCTCCAGTTCCCACTGCACTGTGGGTGTTTGAGGGTTTTGTGGTTTTTCACATCTCCAGTGCCTTGCCCACTCTGGCATGTGCGAGAGTCCCATAAATCAGGGGACCCCAGCCTCTGGGCCATGGACCATTACCAGCCCCAGTCTGTGGCTTGTTAGGAACCAGGCTGCACAGCAGGAGGTGAGCGGCAGGTGAGTGAGCATTATTGCCTGAGCTCTGCCTCTTGTCAGATCAGCAGTGGCATTAGACTCTCATAGGAGCACGAACCCTACTGTGAACTGTGCATGTGAGGGATCGAGGTTGCCCACTCCTTATGATAATCTAATGCCTGATGATCTGAGGTGGAACAGTTTCATCCTGAGACCACCCTCCACCCACCCATCCTGGATTCATGGAAACATTGTCCTCCATGAAACCAGTCCCCTGGCGCAAAAAGGTTGGGGCGATCACTGCCATAAATTGTTCTTGAATGAATAACTGAATTACTAGGGAAAGCAAAACTAGCTAATGCTATTTGAAGGAAAAGTTCTTCTCAGGACAGAAATGTTTTCTGTAATATTTAAATTATATTCTCAAGGTAGAGGAAGTATATGAATAAATTTATTATATAGAATGAGACCAAATTTCTTTTGCTTGCTGCTATATTTACATATAACTATATTAGTGTCTCTATATCTAGAATGCCTCTAGGTAAAGATTCAGTTGACCCAGCTGGAATTCCATCTTTGCCAGAACTATGTCTGCTCTGAAAAATCTTCGGCCTTTCCAATCCTGTGTATAAGCAAGTTGTCTATAAATATTTGTTGTCTGAATAACCATAGAAATGATGCATAGATCCTTCTAATGTTTCACAGAGGGGTTTAGTTAACTGAAGCTAAAGAATAGTTCTATTAAAATCTTGGTCGAATTCTCTCTTATTCAAGTAGAATGCTTTGCAGGGACAAATTATACAACGTAATTTTTTGGCAATTTTCTTTTGCATTCCTGTAAGCACAGCCTTTAAAATGGATTGCTGGGAAGAATTTTGTTTTCCAAAAGTGATCGATAGATTTTGGCAAAAGGCCATAAAACTTATCAATGTATTTTACCCCTCCATCAACAAAATAATTAAATTTTGCTATGCTTTCCAATTTGAAGGGATTTTTATTTTTCAGATTTCAACTCTTTGAGTTTTCATTAGAAAAGCAATGTTTTCCTTGTTTTAAGAAATACAGGTTTTTATTTCTACCTTTTTGATCAACGACGTATAGGAAAGTTTAAGGAGGCACAGACCTCATCCCCAATTATTAAGAGCAGATGTTTTCTGAGAAATGTGCTGTGGATCATCGTAGCGTTAACAACACTCAGTGTGGACAGAACTTTGGTTACTGCACCAGAGTTTATTTCTAAGTCGCAGGCAGAAATACAAGACAAGACATGGGAATTGCTGAACTGGTCTTGCCCAAGTTAACTTAGAGTCTAAACCAGTTCATGCCTTAATGAAACTACATTTTACTCATTAATTTACACATTTTAAGGGTAATACATAAAGCTGGGAAAACAACTAATACTTTGGAATACAAATTTAGGAACCAGGGGGTGATCTGTCTGTACAAAGAGCAAAGGTAGCTATGGGGAAGTGTATGAGGCCTGGGAAAGCAGGAAGCTGGGGACAGTAAAGCATCTGTGCCTTCTTCAGCCATCCTTATTGAGCACCAACAGCATATCTAACTGCTATTCTGGATGCCCAGGCCACAGAATTCAATTAATGAGTCCCTGCCTTTGTTTAGCTTATATTCTAATGGAGGGAGATGGACAATAAACCAGACAGTGAGGGGTGCTACACATACAAATAAAACAGAGTATATAGCAACCGAGGCCCTCCACAAAGGAGAGGGAGCAAGGAGGTTACCCTTTCAGATAAGGTGTCTAGGAAGGCCTTTTGGGAAAGGTAAGAATTGAGTAGACACCTGAAGGAACTAAGAGTCCAAATCGTGCTCAGACATTCCTAAGGCAAGAACTATAGGCAGAAAGAACAGCAAGTGCAAGGGCCTGAGATGGAGCCTGTGGCATCTGTGAAGGACTGATGTGGCCTTGGAGTAGTGGAGAGACAGTGGGGTGAGGGGTAACTGGGAGAGGACTAGGTCACGGCAAGGACAGCCTCTTAGAGCTTTGGGAGCATTGCGTGGACTTTGGCTTTCACTCATGTGAGATGGGAGCCAATGAAGAAGTCTTGAGCAGAAGAGTTCAAAAGAATGACCGCTTTTAAACAGGCTGGGAAGAAAGTGCAGGGGAATACAAGGTAGGAGCAGGCACCCCAGAAGAGGCTCCAGCAGTAATGCAATCAAAAGACGAAGCAGAAGGACATGAAGAAAGGCTATCAGATCCTGGGTGTTTTCAAGGTGAAGTCAAAAGGATTTTCTTATGGATTGGATGCTGGATTTGAGAGACAGAAAACAAACAAACAAACAAAAAACATGGATATCTACAAAGATTCCAGACTGAGCATCTGGTGATCCTTATGGCTGGCTCTTAAATGTCCTTTCTTTTCAGGTATGGTCACATGTGTTTACAGGACCAGAGATGAGACAGATATGAGCCAAAGTATTATAATTTGACTAATCATGGTATTCAAATTCAATAAAATGAAATGAAGAAAATGCCAAAACTTCCAGTGGAGAGGAGCATCACACACAGCGGACAGTTGGGGTGGGTAGGGGAGAGACAACTGGGGGGTGGGGAGGGCGGGCAGGGGTGGGAAGGGATAACATGGGAGAAATGCCAGATATAGTATGCACCAAAAGTAAAATAAATAAAGAATAGGGAAAAAAAATAAAAAATAAACTAAGTGCAAAAAGGAAGAAAATGTAGCTTAGCAGCCAAATTAGCTAAATCAATTAGAAGGAGTAAGTTCAACATGAAGTAACAGAACCTACTATGATGGTAAATTGCAGTAATAAATTTACAGCATCTCAAGCCTGAGGTCACTATTGGAGTAGCTCATTCAGTTTTCATTCAAACAATAAAGCAATTGGAGCTTAGGAAAACAAAAAATGACCTGGCACAGTGATTCATGCCTGTAATCCCAGAACATTGGGGAGGCAGAAATGGGAAGGATTCCTTGAGCCCAGGCGTCAAGACTAACCTGGGCAACATGGTGGGACTCCGTCTTTTCTAAAAGTTTTTTTGTAACATTAGCTTGGTATGGCGGCATATGCTTGTTGTCCCAGCTACTCGGGAGGCTGAGATGGGAGAATCACTTGAGCCCAGGAGGTAGAGGCTGCAGTGAGCCATTATTGTGCCAACGCACTCCAGCCTGGACAACAGAACAAGACCCTGTCTCAAAAAACAAATCATGAGGGGATGTGAAAACAGATGATATGAGAACAAATA
This sequence comes from Ateles fusciceps, assembly GCA_036589455.1. Taxonomy (NCBI): domain Eukaryota; kingdom Metazoa; phylum Chordata; class Mammalia; order Primates; family Atelidae; genus Ateles; species Ateles fusciceps. The sequence goes on along the minus strand of JAZHEH010002831.1, from coordinate 5,228 downwards.
GACTAATTGGTTGAATAGCCCAGAAGCAAGTGGACTTAGAGGCATAATGACTGTCTTCAAATATCTGTGGGGACTGTCATATGAAAGCAGAATTAAACTTGGTCGATGTGCTACAGAAAGTTAAACTGGGTCCTATAGGTAGAAACTACTGCAAGAAACACCTTAGCTCAATGGAAGGACAGTTTTCCATAACAGACACTGTTAGTACTCGCCAACATCTGTGAACTCATCTCCATCTTGGGAACCCCTGATATTCTATATATTTTAACCCCTTGCTATCTAAGTGGGGCCCTGTGCCTATGTCAGTCAAGCCAACAAAAAAGATGGGTAAACTTGGTATGTGCTACTTCCAGGCCTGACCTCTAAAGCCCCCTCTTTGAGCTCTTCCACACATTCTCTGTCCCCTTGCTGCTAGCCAGATTCAGAGGGTCCTGGGGAGGACTCTGAGGTCTTATAAGATGGTAGGTGGAAGAAGCCAAGGTCTGGAGAAAGAGTCAGCTGAACGGGAACTGCCCGGTGCATTGTGATATGAACATGAAATAAACCCTTATTGTGTCAAGCCATGTAGATTTGGGGGGGTCTTTTCTTCTGCAGCTGGATTCATTTACCCTGACTGATACATCTAGTAACTTTTACAGCTGTCCAGCTATAGAAGGGGGATTGCAAGGAAGATAATGAGTTTTCTGTCCCTGGATTTGTTCAAGAAACACCCCACTTAGACATGAAACTCTCAAGGTTGTAGGGGCAAAAGGAAAGCTTCCCTTCACCCTTGGAAGGTTTTTTGAAAAATCAACTCACAAAAAGGGAGATTAAGAGAAAAGCCATATAAATTTATTACTACCATGGGCAGGGGGACAATTACAGACTGAATGCCCAATATCCCAACAGAGTACAGATGCTTATAAACTCTGCTTCTTAGGAGAGAGGGAGATGGGGAAGTGTGGGATGATATTAGGGATTAGCAAATTATTTTCAGGGAAATTCAATGGGCTTGAAGAACACACAATGGTCTAGGACAAAGTTTGTTCGGCCTGCAGAGCAGACAATGGCTTGTGGCAAAAGTCTGTCTAAGTTTGTTAATAGACTTCAGCCTGCCTTCCTGCAATAATGAAAACTCAGGGAAAGGACCAGAGATAATTGTTTTCTTCTTTGTTAGGTCTGGATTTCAGGCAGATAAGGAACTTCAGAGAAAAATTTCACCCTGTACTTTGGGAGAGGTAGAGGATTCAGAGACGGAAGGGGCAGGTTGGGGGAGGGGAGAAGCAGTTGTTCTTCTTGGTTGGTCTGTCCAGTCTTTATGTAGATGCGGGGGAGCTCTCTTCTTTTATCTGTTGATTTCTAAAGGCCTTTAATTCAAAATACTCATTATACCAGGGAGCCATATTTTGGGAATTTCCTTTTGCTCCAAGGTTACAATCAAGCTAGAGATAAGTAACTTGACCAAATAATTTGAACAGTACTTTTTAAAAATTTCTGCTAAGGTACCCTTATCAACAGAGAGATATGGCTTTTTATCCCCACATAATAGGAGTTATATGTCTCCAGTGAATTTTCTTTGAACTTTTTTTTCATAATTTTATCTTAAATATGAATATAGTTTCTGTGTTTTGTCTACAACCTATCAGTTTATTTTCATATACTTTTTAAAGTTATAAAGTACATACTATTACTGAACAAGACTTCTTTGTTTTAAATTTTTCAGTCAGGTTGACACGTTAAGTGTTCAAAAATTAATATTTTCAAAGTCAAGCTATACCAAAATTAATAAATTCATATGTGAGCACTGTTTCAAATGAAATATAAAATCAGAATTCAAATGAGCACACATATTATTTTTCATCAAGCTAAAGTTTGAAGATCTATTCCCCATGCCAGTTAAACAGTATTCCACATTGCACGGTTCATATTAAAAATTATAATGGCAGCTAGGGTCCTTTGAAAAATGCTAGAGATTTCTTATCTTCTAGGTTTCTTTTATAGAAATTATTTTCATGGCTTATTTTACTAGATGGATACAAATTGCAACTCTGTTATTGTGCCTGCTTACAAAAAAAGAGGTTGCTGTAAACATGGTATGATTCACAAAACGAAAACCATGCTGACATTAGTGGACACACATGTTTTACTTGCTCACATGTTGTAATGTGATCCAACTAGAAGGAGGGTATATTTCTCCTTCAGCATTTTCCCACATCTTCCCTTCAACCAGCCCCGCCAGATGGATGGAAATGCAGAGATTGTGTTAAAAGCTGCAGGAGAAGCTAAGATGTCTAGGCTGTACTTGAGAAAAGGGAAAAAGAATGTAGGTGCCTCGAGACATCATTTTCTTAATGAGCTTTCTCTTTAGTAGATGTTTAGGCATAAATAATATCCACTTACATGCATCTACTTAGAGGGTCCTCATGTACACTGCTAGGGGTAGCTGCTTTGCTCCTATGGGGAAAGTTTGCCCATAGATTTGGAAAACTTTATCTGATATTTTAAAGCCATTTCTTCATACTTATTTTAATATAGGTCTTGGGCTAGCTTTCCTAATTATTAATTTACATTTTCTTTTTAAAGGGAAAGCAGGAAGAATGTGTGAAATGACAAAGTTGTAAACTTAAGGAAATATTCAATATTTTAATAAAATAAGACTATTCCATGTCCAGCTAGTGGCCAATATGAAGGCTTGGTCTCCTGCTTGTAGTGGTTATGCCTTCATATTCAAATGTAATAGTAACATGACACTGGGAAAGAAGGCAGAGGATCATGTGCAAAAGTAATAAAAGCCAGGCCACATGTGGCTTTCATCACTTTTTCCCACAACTCAGATCTCAGTCACGTGATCACAGCGTAACAACGTGGGGAAGCTGGAAATAATGGTCTTCCCCTGTGCCCAGGAAGAAAAACAAAATATAACAGAAGTTACTGGACATATAACATTGTCTCTGCCACACCTTCTAATGCAAAAAAAAATAAAATACTTAACAATTAAAGAATTCTTACTATGCACTTACAAACTCAATGAGGTAGATGTATTTTAGATCCTATTTAGCAAATGAAGAAATGGAAGATCATATATGTTAAGGAATTTTCTCTCCTGGCATCACTCATCTTACTCTTTTCTTGGTCTGAAATAAATTTGCTTTCTCACAATATTGTTTGGCTTGGAATGAGTTAGAAAATATTTCAAAGCATAATGCAGAGTTTTGGATTGTATGTTTTAGTTAGTGGATTATAATGCCTTTAACAACACAGATTTCATTAAAACACACACACACACAAATTCAAACACAATTAGTTCACGCGTGATTAATTCTTTGGCATAATAATGCCATCAAGAATCCTGGTATGTCTCTGTTTTCCACTCTGCCTATCCTCAGCAAGACTTATCCAAGTTCACAGTCACTGGGGCATTGTAACAACACCATAGCTACGAAAATAGATACTAAAATATACAGATAGAGGAAACTCTCATGGAAATCTTTCTTACTGTTGGTATGCATGTGTACAGACATGAAATCTGTGAAACTGGATTCATGGCAGTGGAATCTCATATTCTTTCTGCCAGAGGTGATGGTTTTAAAGTCAGAACTGGAACAGTTGGAGTCTGTGGCTAGAGATTATTTAGGAATTTTGTCCATTCCCTTTTCATAAAGATGGTAGCCATACAGTGATGTGTATAAGATGAAAGCAAAATTGAATTTTGATACCTGGAGGAAATGCCTAAAATGAGAAATGAAAAATCTTATTCTGGTAGTTCTTGCTCTTCTTGTACCTACGTATATGACTATTCTGATGCTCAGAGATTTCACCCTAAACCGCACTTGAATGGCGATGACTGCTTGTTCGTACTTTCCCACACAAAGGGCTGGTATTGTTTTGAGTGGCCACTACATGCTAGGGACACGTGGAATCAGGTACATCTCAAGCACACTACTAACCCCCAAAATAGATAGCCTACTTATTTGTGGCACTGTGAGCAGAATGTGCCTTTTACTCTTCCATTTTCAAATTATAATATTATCCTTTCAGGATTTTTTATTTCTAACTTTTAGCACTTTTTAATTATCAACCATTTGAGAGTCTAATTCTCCACTTGAAGTTAGAGTTGAAAGGCACACAATACTCTTAAGAGTTTTCCGGCAGTGATGTTGACCTTCTCAACCTCATATATTCCATTTGTGGGAGGAGTACTGGAAAAGATCAAATCATGACTAGAAATAAAAAGTAGTGCCTCTTTTATAGAATGGGATGCTAAATAAACAAACTAATAAAAATTTCAAAAGTACAGATGTGGTGATGGTAACAATACTTGATCAGGAACTAGAAGACTTAGATCTGATTTCCTGGCTCTGCTTCCTCTATCGCTTAATGTAGGTGAACACTGAACTGTTTTCAAAGAGTAAAGGTTCCTGTCATACCTACCTCCTGGATGGTTGTGCAGCTTGAAGGGTGTGGGTGAGGTGGAGCAATACCATATATACCCTAATTCACCATGCAAAGATTTGGTCATTTGTATATCTTATACACAAGTACTATATCAGGATTATAGTGAGAGAAGCAGCCTATTACATCCTCCAATTAAGACATTGTTCAAATCAAGCAAAAAAGATAGCCTTCTTTTTCATTTCTCTGATATAATTAGAGAATCCCTGCTCCACACCTTCTTGTTTTGCAAAATGACCTGTGGAAAAATCGTTAGGTGGAAAAATAAATTAGGTAAATGCTGTTTCTAGCCTTCCTCTCAAAGAATCACAATATATGTTAATATTTTCAAGGCTCAGAGAAAACTTGCCATTTATTTTTAAAAAGAGATTACTTAACTCATTTTCCAAACCTAATTGACAAAGAATCCTCTCTTTCCCTCTGATCATTATTAATGTCCCTTGGCTCCGTTCTAAAGGGAGAAATGGCACACTTCTCTCGTTTCGGGCAACATGCAAAAATGAGCTTCTGGGCATTTTTCTCCTGAACTTTAAAACATCTGTATTGAGCAGAAATGGAGGCGAAAATTTCCTTTCCCTATGGTTTTCCTTAACAACAAATACGTAATGAACGTGTTACACACACACACACACACACACACACACACACACACACACACACACACACACACACACACACACACACACACACACACACACACACACACACACACACACACACACACACACACACACACACACACACACACACACACACACACACACACACACACACACACACACACACACACACCACAT
>JAZHEH010000283.1:0-126652 GCA_036589455.1 Ateles fusciceps | reverse complement strand
CGAGGCCCGCGGAGGAAAAGCAAGACCTCATAACTGAACCAAGTAACTACACAACATAACATTACCATTGCTATTCTTATATCAGACAAAGCAAACTTTAAAGCAACACAGTTAAGGAAGACAAAGAAGGACATTATATATGATAAAAGAACTAGTCCAAGAAGAAAATATCAAAATTCTAATATATATGCACCTCACACTGGAGCTCCCAAATTTATGAAACAACTATTAATAGACCTAATAAATGAGATAGACAACAAAACAACAATAGTGGAGGACTTCAATACTCCACTGACAGCACTAGACAGGTGTTCAAGCACTAGACAGGTCATCAAGACAGAAAGTCAACAAAGGAACAATGGACTTAAACTATACCCTAAAATGAATGTGCTTAACAGATATTTACAGAACATTCTACCCAACAACTATAGAAATACACATTCTATTTACTTGCACATGGAACACTCTCCAAGATAGACCATATGATAGACCACAAAACAAGTCTCAGTAAATTAAAGGAAATTGAAATTATATCAGGTAATCCTCAGACCACAGTGAAAAAAATTGGAAATCAACTCCAAAAGGAACCCTCAAAACCATGCAAAACCATGCAAATTAAATAACCTGCTTCTGAATTATTATTGGTTCAACAATGAAATCAAGATGGAAATTAAACCATTCTTTGAACTGAACAATAATAGTGACACAACCTATCAAAACCTTTGGGATACAGCAAAAGCAGTGCTAAGAGGGAAAGTTTATAGCATTAAATGCTCTACATCAGAAAGCACAAGTAGACAACCTAAGGTCATGCCTCATGGAACTAGGGGAAAGAAAAAGAACCCAAACCCAAACCCAGCAGAAGAAAAGAAATAACAAAGGAAGAGAAGACTCAGATAAGTCCAGTTAGAAACAAAACGGAGGGATCACAACTGATAGTACACAAATACAAAAGATTATTCAAGGCTACTGGGAACACCTTATGCACATGAACTAGAAAACCTAGAGGAGATGGATAAATTCCTGGAAATATACAAGCCTCTTAGATTAAACAAGGATGATATAGAGTCTCTGAACAGATCAATAACAAGCAGTGAGATTAAAATCGTAATTTTAAAAATTGTCAAAAAAAAGTCCAGGACCAGATGGATTTACAGCTGAATTCTATCTGACATTCAAATAATTGGCACCAATTCTATTAACACTATTCCAAAAGATAGAGAAAGAGGAGAAGGAATCCTCCCTAAATCATTCTATGAAGCCAATATTACCCTAATACAAAAACCAGGGGAAGGACATAACAAAAAAAAAAAAAAGAAAAGAAGAAAACTATAGACCAATATCCCTGATGAACATAGATGCTAAAATCCTCAACAAAAAAAATACTAGCTAATCAAATCCAACAGCATATCAAAAAGATCAAGTGGGCTTCATACCAGGGATGCAGGGATGGTTTAACATACGTAAGTCAATAAATATGATACACTACATAAACAAAATTAAAAACAAAAGTCACATGATTATATTAAAAGATGCAGAAAAAACATTTGACAAAATCCAGTACCCTTTTATGACTAAAACCCTCAGCAAAATTGACATAGAAGGGATATACCTTAAGATAATAAAAGCCGTCTATGACAAACCCACAGCCAACATTATACCGAATGTGGAAAAGTTCGAAACCATTCCAACTGAGAGCTGGAACAAGACAAGGATGCCCACTCTCACCATTTCTATTAAACATAGTACTGGAAGTCCTAGCTAGAGCTATCAGACAAGAGAAAGAAATGATGGGCATCAAAATTGGTAAAGAGGAAGTCAAACTGTCACTATTCACTGATGATACAATTGTATACATAGAAAACAATTCATCCAAAAAGCTTCTAGAACAGATAAATGAATTCAGCAAAGTTTCAGGACACAAAATTAATGTACATAAATCAGTAGCTTTGCTATACACCAACAGTGACCAAGCTTAGAATCAAATCAAGAACTCAACTCCTCTTCACAATAGCTGAAAAAAACCCCAGACTACTTGGGAATATTCTTAACCAAGGAGGTAAAAGACCTCTACAAAGAAAACTACAAAATACTGCTGAAAGGAATAATAGATGATCCAAACAAATGGAAACACATCCCATGTTCATGGATGGGTAGAATCGATATTGTGAAAATGATCATACTGACAAAGCAATCTACAAATTCAATGGGAGAAAATGTTCACAATCTATACATCCTACAAAGGACTAATATCCAGAATCTACAAAGAACACAAACAAATCAGCAAGAGAAAAACAAACAGTCCCATCAAAAAAGGGGGCTAAGTATATAAATAGACAATTCCCAAAGAAGATATACAAATGGCCAACAAGCATATGGAAAAAATGCTCAATATCACTAATTATCAGGGAAATGCAAATCAAAACCCCTATACGATACCACCTCACTCCTGCAAAGATGGGCATAGAAAAATAATAATAGATATTGGTGGGGATGCAGTGAAAAGGGAGCACTTTTACACTGTTCATAGGAATGTAAACTAGTACAACCAGCATGGAAAATAGTGTGGAGATTCCTTAAAGAACTAAAAGTAATCTACCACTTGATCCAGCAATCCCACTACTAGATATCTACCCAAATAAAAGTAAGTCATTATACGAGAAAGATACTTACATGCATGTTTGTTGTGGCACAATTTGCAATAGTAAAAATATGGAACCAGCTCAAATGCATATCATTCAATGAGTGAATAAAGGAAATGTGATATACATATAACAATGGAATATACACCATGGAATACTACTCAGCCACAAAAAAATGAAATAATGGCATTCACAGCAACCTGGATGGAACTGGAGACTATTATTCTAAGTGAAGTAACTCAGGAAAGAAAACCAAACATCATATATTTTCACTTATAAGTGTGAGCTAAGTTATGCGGCCACAAAGGCCTAAGAATGATACAGTATGCTTTTGGGACTCAGGAAAGGGTGAGGGGTGGCAAGGGATAAAAGACTACACATTGGGCACAGTGTACACTGCTCGAGTGATGGGTGCACCAAAATCTCAGAAATCACCACTAAAGAACTTATTCATGTAACCAAACATCACCCATTCCCCAAAAACCTATTAAAAAATAAAAATTAAAAATAATGAAAACGATAAAATAAAAATGAACCGTACCAAGGATGGAAGGCATAGAGATAATCATTGCACCTAAAGAAGAGACAGAGCAAATGGAAAAGCAGCAAGAAGCAAAGCTTTCCTGAGATGAATGAAGGCCTAAGTCAGCAGATGGAAAGATTCACTAGAGACCAGACTAAATTTACTTTCGAGTGACTAACTTCTAAACACATACAGTTGATTTTCTTACCTATACAAATAAAGAAAAAAAATATTATAGGTATCCCGACGTGTTTTTTATTTTTTCAAAAAGCTATTTGTCTACCAACAAAATCAGCCTTATCTCAGCTTTCTCCCCTGCAAAACTGTGAATGGACTACATGAATATGAATGGACTACCTGTTTACTCTAAGACATACATGTAAAACCAAGTGATTCAGAAATATTAAAAGTAAAAGAATAAACAAAAATGAACTAAGCAAATACAAACAAAATGAAATCTGAGTTGTCAAAATTAACATTCAAGGCAAAAAATGGAATCCAAAGCAAGAAGCACTGAAAAGACAAAGAAAGACAATGTTTATAATTGTTTCATGATTCCACTTCTCATAGTAAACTTTTTTCTTAAAGAGTCAAATAATATAAGACTGAAAATAGGTAAATAATAATCAAAAATATAAAATGCATTTCATTTACATTGATAATCAAAAACTATCTTTTACCCAAAAACAGTTAAGAAACATCTATGGAGAAAAATACAAATTTTAAATGGAAAACACAAAAAAAAATCATAAAAAGAAACATTATTTTCCACAATGAAAAGACCTTGTATTAAAAACATGTTAATTATTCCCAGATATGTAAATTTGATGCAATTCAAATCCAAAGCACATGGATAATTTTTGAATCTTCACAACATGTTTTTAAAGTTTACACAAAGGAAAGGATGAATTTGCACTACTATACAATGAATCATATTAAAATATTTTGACAATAGAAAGAGCGAAAATAGACATATCAATGAAACAAATTGGAAAACCCAGGAGGGTAAACCAGTATGTTTAAATATTTGGTATATAATAACAATGACATTAAAATGTACTTGGGATAGATGATTTAATAATGGTGATGCCATAAATGGTGAACATTTTCTAAAAATATAAAGTTAGATTTACATATTGCAAAATGAAGTGATTTCAGGAAAATTTTGCTATCTGCTCTTTGGATAAGAAGACTTTTCTAAGTCTAAACATGAAGAAAGAAATTACGTGGATAAAACATGACAGATTTGATCACATAAAATTTAAGATATTGGTATGTCAAATAGCACCATAAACAAAATTAAAAGTAATAAATAATAGTCACAACACATACCAAAGGAAGATCATATATATTATATATAATTTAACATATATTGTGAACTCACAAATCAGTAAGGAAGAATAGCATACACCAATAAACATATGGGAAATGGAAATTAACATTTCATAAAGTAGAAACACACGAAACAAAACACAAAACAAGACCAAACTTGACAGCTGAAAATCTGTTTCATAATGATTGGATTATATTACCCTGTAATTGTGAGTGTAGTGAAATAGACACATATAATTATTCATAGAAATATAAATTACACAATATTTTTGAAAAGCAAGTTGTTATATGTACCCACCATCCCAAAAATGTGCAAAAATGTGTTTATCTTTGGGCCTGCAGTGCAATTCCTAGGAATTTATGAAGAAGAAATAATGAGACATTCTTAAAAGAGTTATAATGGTAGTAATAATAATAATCCTCAATATTTATTGAGAGCTTATAATATAGTAGGCACTGTGCTATGCGTGGTCTATTTAATGTCCATGACAAACTTATAAGGTTGTTAATATTTTCAGTTCCATTTTACAGATGAGCATTTTGAGGGTTAGAGAAGTTAAGTGACTTGTCAAGATCATAATGCCAGTGAGTGACAAATCCAGAATTCAAACACAGACCCATGTAATTTCAGAGCCTGAACTTTTGAACTATCCCCCTATTGCTGTAAATAATATAGTGCTTAATAAATTATGGTTTATGCATATGAAAGAATGCCATATGGCCTTTAAAGTTATAGTGCATATTACATAATAACAGGAATATGCTCATAATTTACTGTTAAGTGAAAATGTTTTACATTTTAGAGCACATATTTTAAAATGTATACCACTCTAACTATACAAGAACAAAGAATGCCTATATTTTTGCCTATGGATAATAATGGAAAAAGCAAAGACAAGATCAAGCTCGTTCGGTCCATTTTTCTCACTGCAGTGGGCTCATGCTTCTGATACAATGCAGGCAGCTGAGATCACACCCACTGTGAGCAGGCAGCTGAGATCATTGGTAGTGGCTTCCCTGGAATCCCCATGTATCCATGTTTTCTGAAAGCAGTCTCTTGACATCCTTTACCAGAGAATTTCCAGTGGTTATATAAGCTCTTAATTCCCTGAATCAGTCTCTCTCTGTATCTCTGTATATGTATGTAAAATATTCAGAGTGATTTCTGCTTTTATGAATGGACACTGATTAATACAGGATTTAGTATTAGGAGATGGTGATAAACACCTGCTAAGTGATACCAAAGGCACCATAATCTCCTGAAAGGGATTTTACATTGTTGTATGGAATAATCTTTAGTTTTTCCTTAAGTTCCTCATTAGCAGTACCTCTGTGTTTCACTAATAACAGGTCTGTAGTAACAGCTACAAAGAAAAAAATTGCTAGTGCTAATCGACCTTATGTCCTTAAAAAAAAAAAAAAAAATCCACTCAGAAGTGTTGTACCTGGACAGAGGTGTTGAATTTGAGTGACTTCAAGACCCTGATAAGAGGAGCAATTTGTCTTACTCCATTGAAGTTTGCAATAAATAGAACTGGTTTGTTTCTTATAATAATTAATCATTTTTGTTATTTATAGGAAATATATTAAAATAGAATTAAATTGAATGTCAGATTAAGTGTGATTCAAACTATGTCAAGCTGAAAGCATAGAATAAAGGGCCAAAAGAGAACAGCAGTGTGAGATTGTAATAATAATAATACCTTGGATTTATATAGCTCTCATCCTCCCACAAGCACAATGTGAATATGAACAGCATATATAAGTAGATGAAGAAGTAAATGCAGTTTGGGTTTCTCAAGTCTGGATTTAAAAGCTGTGAGAGAACAGACTAGCAAATGGAGAATCAAAATCTTAAGACCAATTTGAAAAAACTCCTCATGGAAACACAGATTTCAAAAATGTGTTTGCCATTCCTATTAAAGGGGCAGCATTCTCAAAATAAAGCTGAGATTTGTATGTCAGAGAAGGGAATGAAAATAAATGAACAAATAAAAGATAACATATTAGTGTAATCATCACTTAGGTATAAAAATTAAAATGAGACCTTGTCCATGAAATTTTCCTAAATTGCCTCAGCTACTAATGATCTCTGAACTCCTGAAAGGGTTTTGCATTGGTTTCATGGGCCACAAACTACAAACTTCAAACAGATTACCTTGTAATAGAATTATTTATGTCTGTTTCCTAGATCTCTCACCAGAGCACTAGTTCTCAAACATAGTGTTCTTTAGAATCACTGTAAAAATGCATTTAAAAACTAGATGTGAGTGCCTTACTGTCAGAGATTCAAATTCAGGGAGTCTTGGATGGGCCCAGGAACATGCATATCTATAAGGTCTTCTGGTAACCTGGTATGGAAGTTTCGTGTCTAGATTGTAACCCCTTTGAGGACAGGGACCTTGCTCTATGTCACATCAGCATCTACCACATCATTCATATCATTGAAGCATTATACACAATGCTATGCATATAATTACTCAGTAAGTATTCATAAAATATATTAGTAAACATGAAATAACTAAACATACCAAGTTATCTATTTAAAGGATAGAAGAGCTGGGTGTGATGGCTCACACCTGTAATCCTATCACTTTGGGAGGCCAAGGCAGAAGAATTGCTTGAGGCCAGAATTTACACCAGCCTGGGAAACATAGTGAGACCCCTCTCTCTCTCTAAAAACAAGACAAAAAAAAAACACTTTTTAAATACCCAGGAGTGGTAGTATGCACCTGTAGTCACAGCCACTCAGGAGGCCAAGGAAGGCTTGCTTGAGCCCTGGAGTTCTAGGCTACATTGAATTATGATGGTGCCACTGTACTCCAACTTCGGTGACAGACTGAGACTCTATTCCAATAAATAAATAAATGATAAAAGAAGCAATATACTCTTCACATGCTGTGTTCACAGAAAGCTAATCCGATGGACTAAAATGATAGAAGCGTTTCTGTAGGCAGGTGTTTCTTAAGCTGAATTTTGAAGAAAGAGGGTATTTAGAAAAGGAAAACAAAAGGCAGGGAAAGCAGAAGAACGAGTAATTATAAAGAGGTAAAAATAAAACTGGCTAGCAATGTGCAGAAAGCAGAAACTGGACCCCTATCTGTCACCTTACACTAAAATTAACTCCAGATGGATCAAAGATTTAAACATAAAACCTAACACCATAAAAACACTAGAAGAAAATGTAGGCAAAACCATCCAGGACATAGGCATAGGCAAGGACTTCATGACTAAAACACCAAAAGCAATGGCAATAAAAGCCAAAATAGACAAATGGGATCTAATTAAACTCAAGAGCTTCTGTACAGCAAAAGAAACCATCATTAGAGTGAATCGGCAACCAACAGAATGGGAAAAAATTTTTGCAATCTACCCATCTGACAAAGGGCTAATATCCAGAATCTACAAAGAACTAAAACAGATATACAAGAAAAAAACAAACAATGCCATTCAAAAGTGGGTGAAGGATATGAACAGACACTTTTCAAAAGAGGACATATATGAGGCCAACAAACATATAAAAAAATGCTCATCATCACTGGTGATTAGAGAAATGCAAATCAAAACCACACTGAGATATCATCTCACGCCAGTTAGAATGGCGATCATTAAAAAATTGGGAGACAACAGATGCTGGAGAGGATGTGGAGAAATAGGAACACTGTTACACAGTTGGTGGGTGTGTAAATTAGTTCAACCATCGTGGAAGACAGTGTGGCGATTTCTCAAGGATCTAGAAATAGAAATTCCATTTGACCCAGCAATCCCACTATTGGATATATACCCAAAAAAATGTAAGTCATTCTACTAAAAAGACACATGCACACGTATGTTCATTGCAGCCCTGTGTACAATAGCAAAGACCTGGAACTAACCCAAATGCCCATCAATGATAGACTGGACAAGAAAATGTGGTACATGTACACCATGGAATACTATGCAGCCATAAAAAAAGATGAGTTCGTGTCCTTTGTAGGGACTTGGATGAATCTGGAAAGCATCATTCTCAGCAAACTGACCCAAGCAGACGTATGTCTCACTCATAGGTGGGTGTTGAACAATGAGAATGCGTGGACTCAGGGAGAGGAGCATCACACACAGGGGACAGTTGGTGGGGGGGGTGGTGGGAGAGACAACAGGGGGTGGGAGAGGGGGGAGGAGGGGGGTGGGGAGGGATAACATGGGGAGAAATGCCAGATATAGTATGCACCAAAAGTAAAATAAATTTAAATATATATATATATATATATATATATATATATATATATATATATATAGGGATATGTTTAGAGAACAGTCATTAGAAATTCCTGTATCTAGATTTTCTTTTTAAAGTCAGAAGTTATAGATCCCCTTTAATTTAATACGGGATCAACAGGTTTTCACTCTGATCTTCTCCTATAAAATCCTAGTGATCTGCCTTGTAGTAATATGACTTCCAAGTGTCTTCAGTTTAAAAATTCAAACTCCTTGGCGTGACAGACATAGCCCTTCATGACCCAGTCCTTCCATATATTCTATCCTCCCAAATACACACATGTGTGCATGTTTGTGTACATATGCAAGTGCACACACACACACACACACACATACACACTCAATTACCTGCTTTTGAATTTCACTAAATTGCCTGTATATCTTAAAGATATAGTGGCTCTGTGCTTTTTCTCCTCCCATACCCTACCTCCTGGCCAGAGTAACTCTTCACTTCAAAACTAGAATCAGGATCACATCGTCTACAACCTGTTCTTGACCACACATCAAGGTTCCTCCCAGCACTAAATTAAAGTTCTTCCTCGATGCTGCCATAGTTTTCTGTGCAACCTCAATAATATCATATATTACATTGTATTATAATTTAATCCAGCTTTTCTCTACAAATATATTGTCCTACATGAACACACACAAAAAATAAGAGAATATCTACAACTTGGACAATCCTCTCTGTGGTAGACAGACTTTCATTGCCCCCAGTAATCCCCATTTCCTGGTCTTTGTGCCTTTGTGTGATCCCCTACCCCTGAGTGTGGGATGATTTATGGGCTTTTTGTAATGAGTATAATACAGTAGAAGTTATAGGATTCCACTTTCAAGACTAGGTTATGAAAAGACTGTGGCTTCCATCTTTGGTACTCTCGCATAGTCAGTCTCTCTCTCTCTCTCTCTCTCTCTCTCTCTCTCTCTCTCCTCTCCAGGTGACATGTTTTGAGAACACTCAGGTCCATGTGATGAGAAACCAAGGCCTGCCAGCAATCACATAAATGAGCTTGGAAGCCAATCTTTTCAGTCCAAGCAACAGCTATGTAAAATTAGAAGCAAATTTTCTAGTCCAAGTCAAGTCTTCATATTATTGCAGCTCTAACCAATGACTTCACTGTAACCTCATAAGAGACCAAGAGACCTCCAATACAATTTTGAATAGAAGTGGCAAGAGTGGACACCGTTGTCTTGCTCTCGATCCTTGGGAGGCAAGTATTCTGTCCTTCAGTATCAAGTATGGATTTACCTGTGGGTTTTTCACAGATACCCTTTATCACGTTGAGAACATGTCCTTCTATCCTCATTACATGATTTTTTTTTACTTATGAAGGATGTTGGATTTTGTCAAACACCTTTCTGCAACTACTGATATAATCATGAGGTTTTTGTTTTTATTATATTGATATGATGTTTTACATTAATTGAGTTTTGGATGTTAAATTTTTTGTTACTGGGACAAATTCCATGTGATCATGTATGTAATTCTGTTTATATGTAGCTGTATTCATTTTCCTAGTATCTTATTGATTTTTGCATCAACATTCATTAAAAGATATTGGTCTATAGTTTTCTTCTGATATCTTTGGCTGGTTTTGGTTTTCAGGATAACACTGGTCTCATATAATGAATTTAGAGTTTTTTCCCACTTCTTCTACTCTATTAGAAAAGTTTGGAAGAATTAATAATAATTCTTGATTAAACAGTTGGTAGAATTCAGCAGTAAAGCCTACTGGGCCTGGACTTTTATTTATAAGTAGTTTTTGATAACTAATTTAATATTTCTTACTTGTTATATGCTGTGTATCTATTTGAGTTCTTTCTTGGCCAATCTATCTAAAATTATGTTAACTTTGTTGATCTTTTCAAAGAACCAATTTTTTTGTTTTATTGATTTTCTCTGCTTTCTATCCACATTTTATTAATTCCTGATCTAATATTTATTATCTCATTATGCTTCCTTTAGATTTAGTTTGCTCTTCTTTTTCCTATTTGACATAATTTTCTTAGCCCAAGATAGCTTTGCCCCCACCAACTTCCTTTGTGCTGTTATTGGCAAATATATTCCATTTCTGTATATTATAGGCCCAAAAAATACACTATACAATTATTGTTTATGCAATTTTTTAATTGGTTAGGAGAAGAAATATGCATTTATTCTATATTCTATAATTACATAATTACCTACTCATGTTTTTTATTTCTTTCTGTGGATTCGATTTACTGTCTAGAGTCATTTTCTTTCATCCTGGAGAGATTTCTTTACTTTTTCTAGTGAGGTGAGGCCTGTATGCTAGCAACAAATTGTCTCAGTTTTTGTTCATGCAGTAATGTCTTTGTTTCACCCCTTCATTTTTGAAAGACAGCTTACTGAATATTGAATTCTTGGTTAACAGTTTGTTTTTCTTTGTGTACTTTCAATATGTTATCTCAATGCCCTCTGGCCTTTATGGTTTCCGATGAGAATGATGAGAAGTCAGCTGTTAAACTTACTGGAGTTTCCCTGCATATGACAAGTCACTTTTTTTTTTTCTTTTTTTTTTTTGCTGTTTTAAAGATTTTATCCTTGCCTTCATCTTTCAGCATTATTACTGTGATGTGTCTATTTGTGTATCTCTGCATTTATTCTACTTGGAATTTACTGAGTTTCCTGGATGTATAAATGTTTTCTTTTTTTTTTATTAATACTTTTTTTTTTTTTTTAAGATGGGGTTTCACCATGTTGGTCAGGCTGGTCTTGAACTCCCGACCTCAGGTGATCCGCCCGCCTTGGCCTCCCAAAGTGCTTGGATTACAGGCGTGAGCCACCACACCCAGCCTTAAATGTTTTTTTAATAATATTAAATACATCTAGGGAGTTTTCAGCCATTACTTCTTCAAATTGTTTTGTTCCCCTCCCTCTCACCCCTTTTTCTGGCACTACCATTATGTTCATGTGGCTGTGTTTAATAGTATCCCATGTTTCTCTGATTACCTTTTTCTATTTTTTATATATGTTTTTTAGATTACATAATCTATATTGGTTTACCTTCAAGTTCATTAATTCTTTTTTTCTGCCAGGTCAAATACACTGCAAGTCAAATACTAGAGGATGAGACACTCTTGTAAATTATTATTTTAGTTATTGTACTCTTCAGCATTAGAATTTCCATTTGTTTCATTCATATAATTTTTATCTCTGTACTGATATTCTCTATTTAATATTAAATTGTCATATTTTCCATTACTTCTCTTCTTGTTTTTATTTAGTTCTTTGAATATATTCATAATCGCTACTTTGAAATCACTGTCTGTTAAACCTGGTATCTGCTCACTCTCACATTTTCTGTTGCCTGCTTGTTGTCTGGTACATGAGCCACTACTCCCTGTTTTATTGCATGTCTCATAGTTTTGTTGGAAAGTGGACATTTTAGATAATGCATTGTAGGAATTCTGGGTACTGCCTGTTCCAGGTCTTGCTATTTTAATTTGTTTGCTTATTTGTTTAGGGACTAACTGGATTATTTTAGTGACACCCCTATCTTCTGTACCTTTCCAGGGAATAGTAAGCTTCTGATTTTGCTCTAAGGTGGCACAGCTTTGAGTATACCCATATTTACTCTAGGATGACATTAGTTTTGTCAGGGCTCTATTTGACTGTTTATTTCTCTGATCAAACCCAGCTATTTGATTGACTCAACTCCACTAATTGTCTATTGATTGCTCTATTGCTTTCATCAGTGCCCTGGGACATAAATTGTTCCACAGACTAATTTAATAAAGTTTGGGCTCTTTGAAGGGATAGTTTCTGAAGTCGGTGTTTGAGGAAAGCTCCTCCCAGCTGTCTCTAAAACTCCTCCCAGCTGTCTCTTTCACCGGTTTTCTCCAGCAAAGTAGTCACCTTACAGTTTTGCCCATATCACTAATACCTCTACCAGTCTCCTCCCAGTTGTTTTTTACAACTTCATCTGTTTCTGAAAGCACCCTTTAAATTTCAGTCTCTTTCTGACAAAGTCAATTCAATTCTTTTGAGAAGAAATTAGGAGCTATCTGTTTTTAGGGCCTGTTTTACCTCCAGGAAAAGTTTCTGAGCCATGATTCTGGAGCTGAGTGTAGGAAAAATTGCATGCTTCTTTCTCAGTGACACCCCCCATACACCACACACACACACACACACACACGCGCTTTAGGAGCTGAGTGCTTGGTACAGGGGCAAGACAGTAGCCTCTGAAATTTTCAGCTTTCCACTCCCAGCATGCAACTACCATTTTATGAGCTGATGCAAGCGCAGTTAGGGTCCCAGAATTCTCACTGACATTTCCCCAAAATAGAGCTTCTGTTGCATCCGTGAAAGCTGGACAGAAGGGACCTCTCAGCTTTCAACTCTGCTCACCCAGTACATAACCTCATCAATAGGAAGCTAAAGACAAAATGAAAAATGCTCACAGGAAGATAGTCCACCAACTTGGAGCTGGGGGAGAGAGCCCTGTGTTATTGGTTGCACCAGTCTGGAGTGGAGTCCTCACTGGGAGACTCAGATTGGGGTGGGTAGATAGTAGGTATTGACTCAAATACCACAGACTCTTGCTGATTTTATTGAGTTTTAGTAGACTTTCTTAAATAAACATTTTTCATATGTTGTATGCCCTTAGAACAATTTCCAGAGACTTTAAATAATGATTTTTAAATAATTTTCACTAGTTCTTTGAGGAGCAGGTCCACAGTGCTCTTTACTATTATATCCAGAAGTGAGGAGAACTCCTCTGTCTTTCCTTCTACAGACAAAGACAACCTAATTCAGCCTGGAGCAGGCTCAGGATAAATTATACTGTATAAATTTGATATTACCTTATGACATCTACTGAGAGTGATCCTTTTTTATGGAAAAAAAATTACAAAGAAGAATTGAGGCCCTTCCATAAACAGAGTGTAAAAAATATTATGATGAGTGAGACTGGGGAACAACTTGACCCTTTTTAGGTCAAAGAGGCTATGCTTACATTACTTGTCCATTCTTTGGGAAAAATAACAAATTGTCCTTTCCCAGAAATAAAAATAATTGATATGTTTCCCAGAAAACACTGAGTTTCTGAAAGTATTGTTCTCAAAATTTCTAGACACCATAATAAAGATTAAATGTGCTTCTCAACTTTGAAATGTAGTCTGAAATTCCAGAAATATTTATTGGGAACCTACTATTTGTAGACAACTATCATTAAACATTCTGTGAAAATAAAAATGAAGTCAAAGACAGGAGGAACTTGTGAGATAGGAGAATAAAATGATACTTTTGAAACAGCCAGAAAAATCATTTTTAAACAGTATTAATAAATTCAAGCAATAGACCACTCAATAAATGGTATGGCAGGTATGAAAAGTATGTTCTAAGCATGGAAATTTAGTGAGGGAAGGCCTCTAAAAGGAGGCATGTTCTGATGTGCATCTTGAATGAGGTAACACAGAATAAGGTTAATGTGGTTAAAAAGTTACAACTAATATTTGTATGGCAGCCAAATAATCTAATCATAATTTATCTGTCTGCATTTATATTTATTTGCAGAAGAGCAATACACTGCTTTATTACAGAATAAATAGTAATTTAGATCCCTTTTAGAAGTTTGAAAAGAAAGTAAATGAAATGATGGTTTTATTAAGTTACAGGCAGTTTTTCAAATAAACACAGTGAGACATTCGTCCTATCCCGGTCATTTACAAGCTAGTAACTTCAGTATATAAATTTTGCTTAATGACACTTGCCAGGTATTTAATTATTGGATGTTACATAAAATGTGTAAACATTTTTACTTTTAAAAACCTAAAATCCTGTCAACAGCCATATTTACAATATGCCCCTCCTCCCTTTTAATTCAGAAACCATAGATCCACCTCAGTTTAATTCATGATGTACAGGTTTTCACAGCTAACAAATAAACAAACAGGAATACATACTGTAAGTGTCTAACAACATCTCAATAACGTTATGAGATTCCAACAGGTTCAATTTACTGCAAAATGAAATTATGAAAGGGATAAAAAATGAAAGATTTTATTTTTATAATAATGAAAGAGAGCAAAATGGATTATTTAGGTCCCTGCCTTCATGGAGCCTGAACTACAGTTTGAAACGTGAGTAATTCAATTAATTGGCCCAAAATAACACCCAAGATGCATGCTAAACTTCTTCTCCAATCCACATTCATCCCATCCCCAAGTCCAGACTAACTTCCATTATAGTATAGTAATGAAGAGCGTGGTCTCTGGAGTCATACAGATCTCAGTTCAAATCCCAGATTTGCCATTTGGTGGCTGTATAAACTTAGGTAATTTATTTAACCACTCTCTATTGTAGCTCCCCCATATGTAAAATGGGAACATTAAAATATGTTTAATGAGTTTAAATGGACTAAGTTACACATCAATAACGTATTTTTTATGTACAATGCCAAACATACAATGAATGTTCAATAAAATAGCGTGAGGCACTTAATAAACATTTGGTGACTAGACTGAATAAATCTAACTGCCCAGACAGATACTTAACTCAAAGAAAAACGTTGTGTTTTCTTTAGAATAAAGTGGATGAGAACTGTGGTATTCATTCAGTCGGGTGAGAATTATACCAGAACTAGATTGCTGGGCAACCTGCAGGGCTTCACAACCAGTTAATCACAAATAACCACAATATGGTTATTGTAAGAGCCTCTGCATCATGTTTTCTTTATGACACACAATCATTTTAATTTGAATACTCCAAAGACCCCTGCTTGTAGCCTCCTTCTAGTCCCATCATAATGGGCAGCACCATCATAATCTGATCTTCACTCTCTGCTCAGGAAACCTCTCCTTGCTTCAAGCCAATCCTGTTTCTGGGTTAATGAATTGGGAGTTCCAAAATTAAAGGGTTTTTTTTTTTTTTTTTGAGACTGAGTCTTGCTCTGTTGCCCAGGCTGGAGTGCAGTGGCGTGATCTCGGCTCACTGCAACCTCCACCTCCCAGGTTCAAACAATTCTCCTGCCTCAGCCTCCCTACTAGCTGAGTGCATAACACCAGACCAGGCTGTTTTGTATTTTTTAGTAGAGATGGGTTTTCGCCATGTTGGCCAGGCTGGTCTTGAACTCCTGACCTGAGGTGATCCGCCTGCCTCTGCCTCCCAAAATACTGGGATTACAGGCATGAGCCACCATGCCTGACCTGAAGGGTTTTTTTTAAAAAAAGACTTTTTAAAATTAAGATAAAATTCACGTAACATGAAATTAATCACTTCGCCTACCTTAAAGCCTACAATTCAGTGCTTTTTAGTATATTTGAAATATTGTACAACCATCACCAATTTCTAATTCCTGAGCATCTTTATCACCCAAAAATAAACCTCGGGCCTATTAAGTACTCAGTACCAATTCCCCACTACCCCAGGCCATGGTAAGCATTAATCTGGCAGAAGGTGAAGGGCGAGTAGGCACATAATATGGTGAAAACAAGATCAAGCCAGAGAGAGAGTGAGAAGGAAGGTGTCACATATTTTTAAATGACTAGATCTTACAAGAACTCATTCACTATCCTGAAGACAACCCGAAGGCATGAGGAATCCTCCCCAATGACATAAACACCTCCCACCAGGCCTCACCTCCATCACTGAGGATTACAATTCAACATGAGATTTGGGCAGGACAGATATTCAAACTACATCAATCTCTATAACTATTCTTATGCCAAAACCACACTATTTGATTACCATAACTTTATTTATGGAAAAATGTGCATCTTCCCATTTTGTTTTTCCTTCTCAATATTATTTTTGGTACTTTTTGTTCCTTGCAATTCCATATGAATTTTAGGATAAACATCAATTTCTGCCAAAAAAAAAAAAAAGGCAGTAGGATATTTAACAGGGATTGCATTGACTCTGAGGATAAATTTGGGGGAGCATTAACATCTTCCAATCTATGAACACAGCATGTCTTTTTAGATTAGTCTTCCTTAATTACTTTTCACAATGTTATGTAGTTTTCAGCATTTATGTTTTGCACATCCTTAGTTAAACTCATTCCCTAATTATTTAATTTTTAGATCCTCTTATAAATGAAATTGTTCTTCATAACTGTATTTTTTGAATTTTATTGCTAGTATATACAACTGATTTTTTTGTAAATTGATTTTGTTTTCTACAACTCTACTGAACTTTCATTAGCCTTAAGAGTTTTATTTTGTTGTTCTATTTTTGTGTGTGTGTGTTCCATTAGGGTTTTCTATACATAAGATCATATCAACTAAAATAGATGTGGTTTTACTTTTTCCTTTATAATATGCACATTTTTAATTTATCTTTTTTGCCTAATTGTCCTTAAATTTCCAGTATAATGTTGAATAGAAGTGGTGAGAGCACAGCATTGCTTTTTTTTCTGATATTAAAGAAAAGGTGGTCAGTGTCATGTTAACTGTAGATTTGTCATGAGTGTCTTTTTTTTTTTAAGTGACCAACACAGAGAAGAAGGCTTTATTTTTCTTAACACTATCCTCAAACATATTGCATCTTAGGGACCTTTCTCCAGCCCCAAAGACATCTTGACCATCTCCCATAGCTTTCAGACATTTCCAACGATGAGGGAAAGTCTCTTTTTTGTAATTGTCTTATTTTTGTATTAAAAAGTGCCTTCTAGTTTAAATTTTGATTTCAGATTTAGATCTAGTAATGAGCTTCTCTTTGTACCTCAAGCTGAGGCTTAGGGACATGTGGGAGAAAAGAGATGGTTCCACTCTTTCCTCTGCTTCCTTTTCCCACTTTGCCTCTTCCAGATTTGGAGCAAGAAAAAGAAGGGGGAGAAGTTGGTTCTCTGAACTACTCTTGTTATTAATATTTAGGGTTCTCTTGGCTAAGGCTAGCTGGCGATCAGTACGGACTCTATGGCACATGTAAGAGGGTGGAATGTTTCCATGGGTTGGCCTGGGAGCTCTTTGGGAGGTCCACTGGGTGCTGAGCATTGCACAGCTACCGGCTATTGCAATGTTCTCTAGATTGCCTCCCTCTGACCTTCCAACCTCCTTCCCCAAGGGTTACAGTCCCAGGCTCCTACAGCTGAAGTTCGCCAGAGCTATACCACTTTTACATACTAACTTGAACATACTAACTTTAAGACAGACCCCAGCCTGGTACCTTTTTCCATTGTCCATGTAACTAAGGAAAAACATGCTCTGGCCAAGAAGGAGCAAGACATTATTTACTACTGGGGAGGGGACGGGAGGGGAGGGCAGTGGAGGGAAGGGAAGGGAAGGGAAGGGGAAGGGAAGGGGAGGGGGAAGGGGAAGGGAGAGGGGAAAGGGAAGGAGAAGGGGAGGGGAGGGGAGGGGAGGGGAGGGGAGGGAGAGTAAAAGAGAGAGAGAGAAAGAAAGAAAAGAAAGAGAAATTATCACCAAATTCTTCTAATTAGGAATTTATATACTCAAGTCCAGAGGAAACTCATATACAGAAAATGTTTGAGAAGCCCTCAGAATCTCTGGTCAGGAGTATTTTTGAAAGTTTTTCTTTTATGAGGACTGGGAAAGGTGGCTATTTTTTTCTGATGAGCAGAAAATAGCACAGTGGAGGAGAAGGAAGAAACAGGAAAACATATCTCAACAAAAAGAACAAAACAGAACTTCAAAAATCAACCCTAGTGGAATGGAATATACAAAGATAATCCAAAATAACTTTCATAAAGATGCTGCACAAACTCAGGAGGAAAAGGCATGAACAAAGTGAAGATTTTAACAAATAATAGAAAATTTAGAAAAAGAGCCAAATAAAAAATAAAAGCTGAAGAAAATAATAATTAAACAGAAAAATTCACCAAAGGAGTTCAACAGCAGACTAGATTAAGTATAAGAAAGAATTGGTGAACACAAAGAGGAGTAATTTGAAATTATAAGTCAGAGGAGCAGAAGGAAAAATAATATACAATAATAAAGAAAGCTTAAGGGACTGATGGGACACAATCAAATTGATCAATATATTTATTAGGGAAGTCCCAGAAGGAGAGTATACAAAGGTCCATAAAGCTTATTCAAATAAATAATGGCTGAAAACTTTCCAAATATGAAGTATAAAAAGAACATCTAGATCTAGCAAGCCCAACATAACCCAAAAAAAGGTGAACCAAACAAGTACATGCTGAGAAACATGATACTCGAATTGTCAAAAGTGAAAAATAAAGAGAGAATTTTGAAAGTAGCAAGAGAAAAGTAACTTCTCATATGCAGGAAATATCCATAAAACTATCAGTAGAATTATCAGCAGAAACCTTGTAGGCCAGAAAGAATATGAGATAATATTTTCAAAGGGCTGGAAAACACACACACACACACACACACAAAACTCTGCCAACCAAGAACACTACACTTGGCAAAACTGTCCTTCAAAATAAAGGAAAACAGAAAAATTTTCTCAAACAAAAGCAGAGGGAGTTTACTTCCACTAGACCTATCTTAAAGAGAAATCCTAAAGGAAGTTCTTCAGATTAAGGCAAAGAAAAGCTAAAGAACAACACAAAAGCATATTGAAAGTGGTAAAATAACTGCAAAAATATGTTCAGAGATACACAATATAAAAAGTTACTTATAACACCAATAGCAAAAAGAGTGATAGGAGAAGAAGTAAAAGTGTACAGCTGTCATATGTAACTTAACTTGTAAGACACTTCAACTAGGATGTTATTACTTTAAGATATTTTATGTAAGTCACATAGTAATGCCCAAAAAATACCTCTATAAGATACATGTCTTAGTTAATTTGGGTGGCTATGGAAAAGTACCACAGATTAGGTAGCTTATAAACAATAGAAATTTATTTCTCAAAGTTTTGGAAGCTGGAAGTCTGAGATCAGGATGCCAGCATCATTAGATTCTAATTAGAGCCCTTTCCCTGTTTGCAGACTGTTGTTGTTGTTGTTGTTGCTGCTGCTGCTGCTGCTATTGTTGTTAGGTATCCTCACATAGCAAAAAGGGAAAAGAAAGCTCCCTGAGGTCCCTTTTATAAGATCACTGCTCCATTCATGAGGGTTCTACCCTAATGACCTAATTACCACCCAAGGGTCCCATCTCCTAATACTATCACATTGGGGGTTAAGATTTCAACATATGAATTTGGCAGAGACATAGCATTCAGTTGATTGTAATACATAAAATGAAAAGAGAAAGAAATAAAATCACATCACTACTAAATAATCAAGGAAATTCAAAGGAAGACAACATGAGAGGAAAAGAGGGACAAAGGAACTACAAGATAAACAGAAAAATGGCAATAGTAGAATCTTTCCCTATTAGTATTTGTTTTAAATGTAAATGGATTAAGCTTTATAATTAAAAAGACACAGGGTTGCTGAATGGATAAAACACAAGATCCAACTATATGCTGCCTGCAAGACTCTCACTTTAGCCTTAAGGAAACACAATGACTAAAAGTGAAGGGATAGAAAAGATAGCCCATGAAATAACAACCAAAGTAGAGCAGAGGTGGCTGTATTTATAGCAGACAAAATAGACTTTAAGTCAAAAATTGTCCCAAGAGACAAAAAAAGACACTGTATAATGATAAAAGTGTCAATTCACCAGGAAGCTATGACATTTATATATGCATTCACCATCAAACGCCTAAATATATAAAGCAAGTATTGACGAACTAAAGGGAGAAAGAGACAGCAAAACAGTAATAGCTAGAGACTTCAATATTCCATTTTTCAAAAACTAAATAGGACATCCAGACAAAAAACAAAGAAAACAATTGACTTGAACAACACTGTAGACCAAATGAACATAATAGACATATGCTGAACATTCTAGCCAACAACAGCAGAAAAGACATTCTTATCAAGCACACAGGAAAGATCAAATATTCTCTAAGATGTACTGGATGTTAGGACCACAAAAAGTCTTAATAAACTTAAAAAGTTTGAAATCATACCAAGTGTCTTTTCCAACCACAACAGAATGACACTAAAAATCAATAGCAGCAGGAAAACTGAAGAAATTCATATATATGTGGAAACTAAACAATACATTCATGAGCAACCAATGGGTCAAAGAAGAAACAAAAAATGAAATTAGAAAATATCTCAAGACACACAAATATAAAAATACAACATACCAAAACATGTAAGATGCAACAAAAGTAGGAATAAGAGAGAGGTTTATAGCAATAAATACCTAAATCAATAAAGATCTCACTTTACACCTCAAAGAATTAGAAAAGAAAAAAATCCCAAATTTAGCAGAAGGAAGGAAATAATAGCAACTAGGGCAGAAACAAAGAAAATAGAGAATAGAAAACAATAGAAGAAACAAACTAAACTAAAAATTGTTTTAAAGATAAACTGTATTGACAAGCTTTTACCTAGACTAACAATAAAAAAGAAAATTCAAAAAAATTAGAAATGAAAGAGTTTATGCACATTACAACTCATGCCACAGAAATTAAAAGAATCACAAGAGACCACAATGAACAATTATATACCAAAAAATTGTATAACCAAGAAGAAGTGGATAAATCCCTAGAAGTACAAACCACTAAAGGTGAATCATGAAGAAAGAGAAAATCTGAACAGAACTATAACTAGTAAGGAGATTGAATCAGTAACTAAAAGCCTCCCAACCAAAACAACAAAAAAGCTCAGGACCAGATGGCTTCACTGATGAATTTATCAAACATTTAAAGAAGAGTCAATGGCAATTCTTTTCAAACTCTTACAAAAACTTAAAGAGATAGGACTATGTCAAAATTTATGTTGAGTCTAGCATTACCCTGATGTTAAAGCAAGATGAGGACACAAGAAAGAAAACTGCAGATCAATATCCTTGATGAAAACAGATGCAAAAATCCTCAACAAGATACTAGCAAACCAATTCAACAGTCCATTCAAAGGATTATACACAACCACTAAGAGGGAGTTGTCCATGGGATACAAGGATGTTTCAACATAAAAAGAAAATCAATTAATATGATACATCGCATTCACAGAATAAAAGATAAAAATCATATGATAATCTTACTAGATACAGAAAAGTCATTTGAAAAATTTAACACTCTTTCATAATAAAAACTGTCAGGAAACTAGGAGAGAGAAATTATCTCTATGTAAATAAAAAGCCCACAGCTAACATCTTACTCTATGGAAAAAGCTGAAAGCTTTTCATTTAAGTTCAGAAACAATTCAAGAATGACCATTCTCACCACTTCTACTTAACACAGTACTGGAATTCCTAGATAGAACAATGAGGCAGGAAAAATGAAATAAAAAGCATCCAAATGAGAAGGAAAAAGGTAAAATTATTTTTGCATATGACATAACCTCATATGTAGAAAACCCAAAGATTCAACAAAATAAAACTGTTAGGGCTCATTAACGAATTTAGTAAAGTTGGAAGATACAAAATCAGTAATATAAAACTCAGAGGCATTCCTATACACTAATAATGAACTATCCAAAAAGGAAATTAGGAATGAGATTCCAATATAAGAGAATCAAAAGGAAGAACATACTTAGAACTAAACTTAACCAAAGAGGTGAAGACTTTGCACTGAAAACTACAGAACACTCATAAAAGAAATTTTAAAAGACACAAGTAAATAGAAAGACATACTGTATTCATAAATTGGAAGACTTAATATTTTCTATCCTGCCCAAAAGTGACCAAGAGATTCAATGCAATCACTCTGAAAATACCACATTTTTTTACATAAATGGAAACAAATTTTCAAATTTATATGTAACCACAAAGGACCATGAATAGCCAAAGTAATATTGAGAACAAAGATGAAAGCATCACAATTCCTGATTACAAAATATATTATACAGCAATAGTAATTAAAACAGTATAGTACTGGCATAAAGACAGATACATATACTAATGGATCAGAATAGAAAATTCAGAAATAAATCTATGAATATATGATTAACTAATCTTCAAGAATGCCAGGAATACATAATAGAAAAATAATAGCGT
Source organism: Ateles fusciceps (assembly GCA_036589455.1). NCBI lineage: Eukaryota > Metazoa > Chordata > Mammalia > Primates > Atelidae > Ateles > Ateles fusciceps. Next base: position 103,948 of record JAZHEH010000283.1, on the reverse strand, counting down.
CTTCAACAGATGGTCTTTGGGAAACTGGATATTATTTACACATAAAAGAATAAAATTAGGAGGTAGCTCTTTAGTTTAATTAGATTATATTTGTCAATTTTAGCTTTTGTTGCAATTGTTTTGGTAATTTCATTATAAAATCTTTAACCCTTCCTATGTACGGAATGGTATTTATTGCCTAGGTTTTCTTCTAGGGTTTTTATGATTTGGGGTTTTACATTTAAGTCTTTAATCCATCTTGACTTAGTTTTTGCATATGGTGTAAAGAAGGGATTCAGTTTCAGTTTTTTTGCATATGGCTAACCAGTTTTTCAAGCACCATTTATTAAATAGGAAATCCTTTCCCCATTGCTTGTTTTTGTCAGGTCAATTTTTATCGAAGATCACATGGTTGTAGATGTGTGGTCTTATTTCTCAGGTCTCCATTATGTTCCAATGGTCTATATGTCTGTTTTGGTACCAGTATCATCCCGTTTTGGTTACTATAACCTTGTAGGATAGTTTGAAGTCAAATAGCATGATGCCTCCAGATTTGCTCTTTTTCCTTAGGGTTGTCTTGGCTATGTGAGCCCTTTTTGTTCCATATGAATTTTAAAGCAGTTCTTTTTCTAATTCTGTGAAGAATGTCGAATGGTAGTTTGATGGGAATGGCATTGAATCTGTAAATTACTTTGAGCAGTATGGCCATTCTCACAATATTGATTTTTCCTATCCATGAGGATGGAATGTTTATTTATTTGTTTGACTCCTCTCTTTTTTCCTTGAGCAGTGGTTTGTAGTTCTCCTTGAAGAAGTTCTTCATGTCCCATGTTAGCTGTCTTCCTAGGTATTTTATTCTTGTAGCAATTGTGAATGGTTCATTCATGATTTGGCTCTCTGCCTGTCTATCGTTGGTGTATAAGAATGCTTGTGCTTTTTTGCACATTGATTTTTTTTATCCTGAGACTTTGCCGAAGTTGCTTATCAGCTTAAGGAGTTTGGGGGCTTTCTAAATATAGGTTCCTGTCATCTGCAAACAGAGACAATTTGACTTCCTCTCCTTCTATTTGAATACCCTTTATTTTTCTCTCTTGCCTGATTGCCCTGGCCAGAACTTCTAACACTATGTTGACAAGGCATTCTTGTCTTGTGTCAGTTTTCAAAGGGAATGCGTCCAGATTTTGCACATTCAGTATGATATTGGCTGTGAGCTTGTCATAAATAGCTCTTATTATTTTGAGATATGTTTCATCAATACCTAGTTTATTGAGAGTTTTTAGCATGAAGGGATGTTGAGTTTTATCAAAGGCCTTTTCTGCATCTATTGAGATACTAATGTGGCTTTTTGTGATTGGTTCTGTTTATGTGATTATCTTTATTGATTTGCATATGTTGAACCAGCCTTGCATCCCAGGGATAAAGCCGACTGGATTGTGGTGGATGAGCTTTTGATGTGCTGTTGGATTCAATTTGCCAGTATTTTTTTTTGAGGATTTTCACATCAATGCTCATGAGGTATATTGACCTAAAGTTTTATTTATTTATTTAATTTATGTATTTATTAGTTGTTGTTGTTGTGTTTCTGCCAGGTTTTGGTGTCAGGGTGATGCTGTTCTCATAAAACGAGTTAGGGAGGAGTCCCCTTCTTTTCAATTGTTTGGAATCATTTTGAACTCAGTGGTACCAGTTACTCTTTGTACCTCTGGTAGAATTCAGCAGCAAATTCATCTGGTCCTGTGCTTTTTTTGGTTGGTAGACTATTTATTACTGCCTCAATTTTATAACTTGTTATTGATCTATTTACAGATTGGTCTTCTTCCTGTTTTAGTGTTGGGAGGGTGTATGTGTCCAGAAATTTACCCATTTCTTCTAGATTTTCTAATTTATTGACATAGAGGTGTTTATAGCATTCTCTGATGGTAGTTTTATTTCTGTGGGGTCAGTGGTGATATCCCTTTATCATTTTTTATTGTTTTTATTTGATTCTTCTCTCTTTCTTCTCTATTAGTCTAGCTAGCAGTCTATCTTTTTTTTTTTTTTCAAAAACCAACTTCTGGATTCATTGATTTTTTCCAAGGGTTTTTCATGTCTCTGTCCTTCAGTTCTGCTCTGGTCTTAGTTATTTCTTGTCTTCTGCTAGGTTTTGGATTTGTTTGCTCTTGTGTCTTTACTTCTTTTAATTGTGGTGTTAGGGTGTCAATTTGAGATATTTCTAGCTTTCTGATATTGGCATTTGGTGCTACAAATTTTCCTCCTAACACTGCTTTAGCTGCATCCCAGAGATTCTGGTACATTGTCTATTTGCTCTAATTGGTTTCAAATAACTTCTTGATTTCTGCCTTAATTTTGTTATTTACCCCAGGAGTCATTTAGGAGCAGGTTGTTCAATTTCCATGTGGTTGAGTGGTTTTGAGTAAGTTTCTTAATCCTCAGTTCTAATTTGATTGCACTGTGGTCTCAGACAGTTTGTAATGATTTTTATTATTTTGCATTTGCTGAGGAGTGTTTTACTTCCAATTATTTGATCAATTTTAGATGGCACTGAAAGAATGTACATTCTGTTATTTTGGGGTGCAGAGTTCTATAGATATCTATTAGGTCCACTTGATCCAGAGCTGTGTTTAAGTCCTGAATATCCTTGTCAATTTTCTTTCTTGTTGATCTGTCTAATATTGACAGTGAAGTGTTAACATCTCCAACTTTTATTGTGTGGGAGTCCAAGTCTCTTTGCAGGTCTCTAAGAACTTGTTTATGAATCTGGGTGTTCCTGTATTGGATGCATATATATTTAGGATGGTCAGCTCTTCTTGTTGAATTGATTCCTTTACCATTATGTAGTATCCTTCTTTGCCTTTTTGGATTTTTTTTTTTTTAATTTAAACTCTGTTTTGTCAAAGACTAGGATTGCAACCCCCTGCTTTTTTCTGCTTTCTATTTGCTTGGTAATTTTTCCTCCATCCTTTTATTTTCAGCCTATGTGTTTCTTTGCACATGAGATGGGCCTCCTTAATACAGCACACTGATGGATATTGACTCTTTCTCCAATTTGTCATTCTGTGTCTTTTAATTGGGACATTTAGCCTATTTACATTTAAGGTTAATATTGTTATGTGTTAAATTGATTCTGTCATCATTATGCTAGCTGGTTATTTCGCACACTAGTTGATGCTGTTTCTTTAAAGTGTCATTAGTCTTTATATTTTTGTGTGTTTGGTAGTGGCTGGTACTAGTTTTTTCTTTTCCATATTTAGTGCTTCCTTCAGGAGCTCTTGCAAGGCAGGCCTGGTGGTGACAAAATCTCTCAGTGTTTGCTTGTCAGAAAAGGATTTTATTTCTCCTTTGCTTCTGAAGCTTAGTTTGGCCAGATATGAAATTCTGGGTTGAAAATTCTTTTCTTTAAGGATGATGAATATTTGGCCCCCACTCTCTTCTGCCCTTAACATTTTTTCCTTCATTTAAACCTTGGAGAATCTGATGATTATGTGTCTTGGGGTTGATCTTCTCGTGTAGTATCTTAGCGGGGTTCTCTGTATTTCCTGAATTTGAATGTTAGTCTATCTTGCTAGGTTGGGGAAGTTCTCCTGGATAATATCCTGAAGTGTGTTTTCCAACTTCGTTGCATTCTCCTCATTTCTTTTCTTTTTTATTTTTTCTTTTAAGAAAGAAAAAGAAAGAAAAGAAAAAAGCGAGAAAGAGAGAAAGAAAGAAAAAAAGAGAATGAAAGAAAGGGAAAAAGGAGAAGAAAAAGAGGGAGAGAGAACGGGAATCTTGCTCCACTGTCCAGGCTAGAATGCAGTCTAAAAATGGGTATTAAAAAGCTCTTTTATACCAATAATTGTGTTACACAATGGAGACAGGAAGGAACAAGTGAGGAAAAAAACAAACAGCCAACCAACACTTCATTTAAACCCATGAAATGCTATGTAATTGCTGGGGGAGTGATCTACTCCCAACCATGTGGTCACTTTTAGAATGAATGTGATGTGTTACTGAAAAAAAAAAAATGTATGTTTTGTGGATTTGGAGAGTTCTATAAATGTTTATTAAGTTTACTTGTTCGAGGTATAAGTTCAAGTCCCAGATATCCTTGTTAACCTTCTGTTTCATTGATCTATCCACTATTGACAATGTAGTGTTAAAGTCTCCCACTATTATTGTGTGGGAGTCCAAGTCTCTTTGTAAGTCACCAAGAACTTGCCCTATGTATCTGGGTGCTCTTATATTGTGTGCGCATAGACTTAGGATCATTCACTCTTCCCATTACATTGATTCCTCTACAATTATACAATGTCCTTCTTATCTCTTTTGTTTTCTATTACTTTATTTTTATCAGAGATGAGAATTGTAACTCTTGCTTTTTTTTTTTCTCTCCATTTTATTGGCAAATCTTCCTCCATACCTTTGTTTTGAGTCTCTGTATATCCTTGCATGTGAGATGGGTCTGGATGCAGCTTACTGATGGGTTTTTCAGAATGGCTGATACTGGTTGTTCCTTTCTGTATATAGTGCCTCTTTCAGAAGCTCTTGTAAAGCAGGCCTGGTGGTAATGAAATCTCTGAGTACTTGCTTGTTCATAAAAAATTGTATTTTTCCTTCACTTATGAAACTTAGTTTGGCTGGATATGAAATTCTGGGTTGAAAGTTCTTTTCTTTAAGGATATTGAATATTGGCCCCCACTCTCTTCTGGCTTGTAGGGTTTCTGCTGAGAGATCTGCTGTGAGTCTGATAGGCTTCCCCTTGTGGGTAACCTGTCCTTTCTCTCTGGCTGCCCTTAGTATTTTCGCCTTTGTTTCAACCCTGGTGAATCTAATGATTATGTGCCTTGGGGTTGCTCTTTTTGAGGAATATCTTTGTGGTGTTCTCTGGATTACCTGGAGTTGAGTATTGTCCTGCCTTGCTAGGTTAGGAAAGTTTTCCTGGATAATATCCTGAAAAATATTTTCCAGCTTGGATTCATTCTCTTCGTCACATTCAGGTACACCTATCAAACGCAGATTAGGTCTTTTCACATAGTCCCATATTTCTTGGAGACTTTGCTCATTCCTTTTTGCCCTTTTTTCTCTAATCTTGTCTTCTCGTTTTATTTCATTAAGTTGGTCTTCGACCTCTGAAATCCTTTCTTCTGCTTGGTCAATTCGACTGTTTAGACTTGTGCATACTTCACGAAGTTCTTGTATTGTGTTTTTCAGCTCCATTAATTCACTTATATTCCTTTCTAAATTGTCCATTCTCGTTAACATTTCGTCAAACGTTTTTTCAAGGTTCTTAGTTTCCTTGAATTGGGCTAGAACATGTTCTTTTGGCTCACAGAAGTTTCTCATCATCCACCTTCTGAAGCCTGATTCCATTGATTCCTCACATTCATTCTCCATCAGGCCTTGTTCAATTGGTGATGAGGAACTGCAATCCTCTGTAGGAGGAAAGGCATTCTGATTCCGGGTGTTTCAGCCTTTTTGTGCTGGTTTCTTCCCATCTTTGTGTCGTCTGTGTAATTGCTGACTTTCAGATTAGGTCTCTGAGTGGACATCCAGCTTGTTAGTGGTGAAGTTTTTTCTGTTTCTTAGTTTTCCTTCGGCAGACGCCCCTCCCCCACAGAGCTGGACCTTCCCGGGTTCAGCTGTACTTGCTGTGAAACTCTCAATCCTCAGCAGTTCCAACTGCTGTTTTTTTTGTGTGTGTGTGTGTGTGGAGGGGGGACCAGCCTTCCCCTGCGGCGACCCACTATGCCGGCTGAAACAGCAGCGTTGAGATTCGTGGCGCTTTTCTGCCCGGGGAATCTCCCAATCTGCTTCCCCACTTCAGTCCGCTTTTCAATCAGCTGAATTGGAGACTCTGCCTTCCCGGAGCTCCAACACCAACCAAAGGGCACTCAGTCCTGTATACTCCGGACTGAGCACCGCCGCGCCAGGGCGGCTGCAAAACAGCAGCGCCGGCCAAAAGAGTCGCGCTGGCAACCCGTGGGGCTCCTCCGCCGGGAATCTCTTGGTCTGTGGGCAATAAAAATTCATCTGAAAATGTGGCATCCACTCACTCTCTGCGCTTTCAGTGGGAGCTACAATCCTGAGCTGCTGCTAATCGGCCATCTTGGATCTCTCTCCGCATTCTCCTCATTTCTTTTAGGGACTCCAATCAGTGGTAGGTTCAGTCTTTTTACATAGTCCCATATTTCTTGGAGGGTTTATTCATTCCTTTTTATTTTTCTTCTTTTTTCTCTAATCTTGTCTGCCTGCCTTATTTCAGCAAGATAGTCTTCCATCTCTGACCTCCTTTCTTCCATTGGATCCTTTTGGCTATTGATACTTCTATACGTTACACGAAGTTCTCATGCTGCATTTTTCAGCTCCATCTGGTCATTTATGATCCTCAGCGAAGTTTGTTATTACCCAACTTCTGAAGGCTACGTCTCTCAATTTGTCCATCTCATGTTCTGCCCAGTTCTGCACCCTTGCTGGAGAGGTGTTGTGATCATTTGGAGAAGAAGAGGTCTTTTTTCATGAGTTTGCCTAGTTTTGATCTTTAAGGTTGGTGCCACTTGGATAAGTTTTTTGTGGGGACTTTTTTTGTTGATGCTGGTTTTGTTGCTTTCTGTTTGTTTGTTTGTTTTTCTTTCAATAGTTAAATACCTCTTCTGTAGAAATGCTGTGGTTTGCTGGGGTTGCACTTCAGGCCCTATTCATCTGGTTCACTCCCACGCCTGGAGATGTCACTTGTGGAGCCTGGAGGACAGCAAAGATGGGTGCCTCCTCCTTCATCTGAGATCTCTGACCCCAAGGGGCACTGACCTGATACCAGTAGGAACATTCCTGTATAGGATGTCTCACAAGCCCTGTTGGGGGGGTCTCACCCACTTGGGTGGCACGGGAAGTAAGACCCATTTAATGAGGCACTATAGCTGTCCATTGGTGGAGGGGGTGTGGTGCACTGGGGGAAACCCACTCATCCAGCATGCCCGGATTCCTCAGAGCTAGCAGGAGGAAAGACTCAGTCTGCTGGTCAATGGAGACTATGGTCACCCCTCCCCCTAGGGGCTCAGGTCCAGGGAGATCAGAGTTCTATCCCTGAGCCCTGGCTAAAGTTGGAGTTCCTGCAGGGAGGACCTGCAGCTGCAGTGTTGGCTGCTGCCCCTTCCCCAAGGAGCTCCTACAGCTTAGACCACAGGCAGCCACAGCTGTGGTTATGGCCTCCCCCTCCCCCAGAAAACTCGGCAGGCTTAGGCTGATTCATTCTAGCCAAGTGAGTGTTGAGAATCTGTGTGGCTTTGTAGTTGAGGCCCAAGGCCCCAGTGGTGTGGGCTCCCTAGTGGAATCTTCTGATCCATGGGTTGCACAGCTCCATAGAAAAGCATGGTTTCCCTGGCTGGGTAGCACACTCATTCACCACCTCCACTGGCTGGGAGTGGGGCCTCCCCTGCCCTGTGTGACTCTCAGGTGAACCACCACACCACACTGTCTTCCTTCCTCTCTCTGTGGTTCATGCCAGCTGCCTAGTCCATCCTAATGACAGAACCTGGATGCCTCAATTGCCAGTGTGGGATTTGCACTCTGTTTTGGATCTTCTTGATGGAAACCTCTGATCACTGCTGCTTCTAGTCAGCCATCTTGGCCCTGCCCCTCTCCAGAATTTCATTTTTTCAAGTTGAATAGCATTTCATTATGTGTGTGTATGTTCATATCACATTTTCTTCATCCATTCATCTATTTATGGACATTCATGTTGATTCCGTATCTTGGCTATTGTGAATACAGTTGCAATAACCAAGATATGGAATCAACCTTGGAATCAAGAGGGGTGCAGATATCTCTTAAATATACTGGTTTCCTTTTCTTTGGATAAATTCCTAGTTGTGGAAATGCTGGATCATATGGTAGTTCTATTTTTAATTTCTTGAGAAACCTCCATACTATTCTCCACAATGACTATGCTAATTTACATTCCCATCAACAGTATATAAGAGTTCCCTTTTCTTCACACACTTGTCAGTATTTGTTATTTTTTGTCTTTTTTATAATAGGCTCAGATTTGAAGCATATATAGTTCACATTCAGCCCAGATTCAATTGGAAGAATACTGGAGTAGAATCAAAGTAGTACTTGAAAACGAAAAATCCATTTTTTAAATAATCTATAATAAAAGGCAATTTTGAAATAAAACTGAGGATTGAAAAGAATAGCATAGTTTTTCTAGTTATAGAGTTCATAGTTTGGTTCAAATTTCTAGCATGAAAGAAGTAAAAATGTTTTGGCTTGGGCCTGCTTTCACAGATTTTGAATTATGGAGGATAATGGAGGCCTCAAAATGTTTACCTTGAGAGCACTTTTCAAGACCTAAGTTCCCCCAAAATGGCTATTTCAGGATTAGAGTCCAGTCTGCTATGTGAAATAAAACAGCGTCTGCTCTCTGCTCAAAGTCTACAGATGATAAGAGATGGTGGACTCTTACAGAGCTCTTCACTGAGCAGTTTGGAAACTAGGAGATGGTGTACAGTCAGGCTTGGAACTGACCTTTCTTAATAAATACCTGACACAGAACATTGACAAGCATCATCTCAAGTTCTTTGAAGAGTAGTCAAGCATGCTGATTCTACATTGCAATGGCTCTAAATGGCTTCTTATTCAGGAGTTGTACCACTCTGTACAGAGCCATAGAAATATGAAATAAAGATTGGTGCAGGGGATGACAGGGATATGTGTATGCCAGCATGGTAGAACGGACTTTTTCTTAATAACTGCTTTAGCAAGTACAGCCACCATTTGAATTCCCCTCCACTCTGGGTATAAGAAATTGGGAGAGAAAATAAAATATATATTCTTATAAAATCCAGAAGTTGAGGGAAGAAAGAAAAAGGAAGACCTGACACTGTGTGACAATGTAGAAAGTTTATTCTCAGTGTGTTCCCCATTCCCACATTAAATCCCTTCTCAAGGATTAAACTCTATTCAGAAGTTCACTATCTACCACTCCTTAGCTTGGCATTCAAGCACATCTATGCTACTAGGCAGCTGTGACATTGAGAACATAATTTCAGCCATTCTAGATCTTATTTCCTTCATATGTAAGAAGGAGAAAATAATGAAATTTATGTTGTAGAGTGCTTATAAGGATTCAAGGAGATGATAAAGCAACTGAAAAGTACCTAGTCCCATGTCTGACATATAAAACATACTTAGTTAAACGTCCACTGAATCTAAAGTCCACTTGATGAACGTATGCCTCCTCAGATGTTACTGAGCATTGGCGTTATGTGTTCTCCCATTATAACATGCATGCATTTGAGCAGAGTTTTTCACTGTCTCAGGTTGAAGGACTCACTAATAATGGATACTTCAGGAAAGAAACAGAGCAATAAAGGTTTCTGGTGCAGTGATGGGGGAAGGGAATAATAGCCTTTCCACTTTGGCTATGAAGAGAGAGTAGTAAACTAGCCACAGGTGACCTGTCAGAGGACAATGTTCTAAGTATTGTATTAAGACCAAGGTTTATGAACCAAACTGAAAGTAAGATACCTGGCATCCCTAGTAATGTCAACCAAGCTAGATTCATCCTATGTTTATGGAAGATTGTTCATGCCAGTAATCTATCTCCTTGGACACCATCAAAGATAAGACTTTATACTCAACAACAACAACAATAACAGTAAGAATTTGAGGCAATAAATGAGTAAATGCTCTTGCTTTAGACATTGTACTAAAAGTTTTTCCATGTATTTTCTCATTTAATCTTCATAAACACTTTATGAAGAAAGTAACATTATTATGACATTATTATGCATTTTTTACAGGTGAAGTAACTGAGGCTCAGTGAGGTTGCATATTTTGACAAAGATCATATAGAAAGGAAATGATACAGCTGGCATTTAAGCCCAGATCAGTCTGACTCCAGAGTTCATGCTGTTAATTATGACACAAACAGATTCTCAGTGGGACCTTTTTGTTGCTGTACCCATTATTGCAACATACTAATCTACTCTAAAATCAGTGACATAAAAATAATTATGCTCACAGATTCTGTGGGGTCAGGAGTTTAGAAAGGTCACAGTCGACATTATTTTCTCTGCTCCATGATAACTGAGACCTTACCTGAGAAAACTCAAATGATTTAGGGATGAAACAGTTTGCATTAGAGGATCCATTTCAAGATTTCTTTTTCACTCACATGTCTACAGGTTGATGTTGGTTGACAACTGAGACCTAGAACTCATCTTGGGCTTTCAGCTAAGATACCTATGTTTGAACTCTCCATGTGACCTGAGCTTCCTTCATCATGGTGGTCTAAGAGTAGCTGGACTTTTTACATGGTGAATCAGTCTCCAAAAACAAATGCCCCATGGACAAGATAGAAAATGCTTTGTCTTTTATTATCTATCCTTGTAGGTCACATAGCATTATTTCCATTTTTCTTTAATATTTGAAACAGTCATAAGCCTGCCTAGATTCAAAGTGGGGGGAATTTAGACTCCACTGTTAAAATGATAGTGCCAAGATCACATTGTAGAAGAGCATGTGGGATGAGAGATATTGTAGTTATTTGGAAAATATAATATCCCACACACCCTCCACCTATATTTCAGTATAGATTACAGGCAAGCTGTTGAAGTGACTTTGTCAATGGCTGGTCTATTTCTCAGATCAATTTCTTTGTACCTTGATGTGTTTTGTTGGGTGCATAAACATAGCATGAAGCACAGAAAGAACGTTTACTGCTTTGCCCTCAAGAGAAGAAATACAACTTACGTAAAAATGTTCCAGGGCATGTAAATATTGGTTTCAGCTGGTTTTTACACCAGAAAACAATCACCTTTCAGAGTCTATTCTCTGTTTTAGACTGTGCTAGTAGCCAAGATATTTAGCAGAAGTAAATTATATAATCTCTATTCCTAGGGCTTGGTAAGATTTGCACAGTACTGGACTAGAAATTAGACTATTTCTTTGCTACTTCCCCCATGATCTGGGGCAAATCAGTTGTCTTGTCAGAACATCACTTTATTCCTCTACCAAGAGGAGAATCTGCCTTAACCTAATACACAGGCTTTTGGAAGATGACAAGAGCTCACATTTTAAAAGAATGAAGAACTAAGTTAATATGAAATATAATCATCTTTGAAAAGAAGTATGTTTCCAACTCCAAGCACCATACAAAATAGATAACAAACTTTAAAGAAAATTAGCAATAGCTAATTCACAAACTACTGGAAAGAATGCCATATGGATTCTGAGGAAGTATCCAGGAGTGAGGGCTGCATGAGTAGAAAACCAAAATATGGTAAGTAGATGTATTATTTAACTACTGTTGCATAACAAATATCCCCAAAACTCAAAGGCATGCAAGAATAATCATTTATTCTCATGGTAATGGGTCTTTGGATCACCTGGATCTGTCTTATCTAAGTTGGCTAGATTTGGCTCCAAGCTATTGGTCAGATCCATGTCTGCCCTGTGTTTCTCTTATCCTCCTTTTACCAGCAAGGTACTCTAAGCAAGTTCAAATTGTAATGGCAGAAGCACAAAGGAGCTATCCTCAACCAGATAAGCACATTTTCAAGCTGCTTCTAGCAATATATCCGCCATTGTCACATTGGCCCAAACAAGTCATTTGGCCAAACCCAACATCAAGGGACAGAGATGTAGATCCTGCCTATCATGAAGTTATTGTAAGGATGTGAACATACAATATCATGACCAGGAAGTGAAGAATAACGAGCAATAATTCAATCTAACAAGTAAGAGAACATAAGAAAGGGCAGTAAAAACTGGAGCCTGAGTCCACAGAATGCATGGGGCATGGGGGTGAAGAAGACAAGAATTGCAGGGAAATAAGTTAACATAAGACGTGTAACACAAGGCTACCTTATAGATGTTTCTGATTTCCATGACATAGTGTTTGGAAAAGTTTATCTTTCTCTTTGTTTATTTAAAAGGGGAATCTGAATCAATGTGATATATCTTTGTTGCTTATATATGCCCTAACAAATCTTTTAAAACTAAATAAGTTACCAAGAAAAAAATAAGTATTTGATGATTTCAGTTTAATTCCTGGGGCCATCCTAGAACCATCTGTGAGGTGAGTCTTGGCAAAGGAACAAATTAAATAATGGTGTCATTAAGCAACATGCATATTCATGCAGATGCTGTTGTTTATACATTCTTTTCTGTCATGGCTAAATAAAACATGGCACCATTTATGTGCAAAACACCATACAATGATTCTGCCATATTCCTAAATGACTGAAGGAGTGTTAGTGGATGCGGGCTTTCCAAGTCCCTAGGAATTAGATTGGTGAGCTACCCAAACTGAAGGTGGACTGGTGGGCTCCATTGGATTGGAAAATGAGGGTTAGTAGAACTATGAGCCCAGGGAGGAAGAGCATCTGTAAGACACAAGGGCCTAGACAAAGATGAATCAAAGGCCAGGTAGGCCACAGAAATAAAAAACCCATTGATAAGGATGAGGCAAAAGAGGAAAGAGCTAATATTACTGAGTGTCTACAATATACCAGGTAGCATGCTAGGTGTTTCATATATATATATTATAATTCTCCTTGTCACTACTATGGTTTTAATAACTGTCCTCTCCAAAACCCACGTTGAAACTTAATCCCCAATGTGGCAGTATTGCGAAGCAGGGCCTCTAAAAGGTGACATGAATGAATCTATTTATGGATCAACAAATTAGTGGGTTAATGGGTTATCATGGGAGTCAAACTGGTGGCTTTATAAGGAGAAGGACATGAGCTAGCACACTTAGTTCCCTCACCATGTGATGTCCTATGTCACTTTGGAACTCTGCAAGAGTTCCCGACTAGCAAGAAGGTCCTTGCCAGATGCAGCCCCTCAACCTTTGATTTCTAGAATCTGTAACAGAAATACATATTTCTTCTTCATAAATTACATAGTTTTAGGTATTCTGATATAAGCAACAAGAAAACAGACTAAGATAATTACCTGATGAGATATATGGTATTTCATCTCATTTTACAGATAGAGAAACTGACTAATTGAAGTAAAATGGCTTGCTTAAGTTCATACCATCTTGTATACTGCAAAACTAAGCTTGGTCTCTCTGAATACATAATTTACATTCTTTACATACTCTGAGTTCGATATGTTTTCATCAAAGCAGGTTATCTCCTCACCAACAGGACTGAGGTATTGGGGAAATGGCTAGGCAAACAGTACACAGTAGGTTCACAGGAAATAAGCAAAAGATGGGATAGGGTGAGGTGAGATGGGAAGCAACAAATAGGAGAAGCCAGAGAAAAAAGTAGCAAAAAGAGTAAAGAAGAGCCTTAAATTGTCTCCCTCAACTAGAACCAATCCTGAATGAAACTGGCCTGGAGTCTTGAAGAAGACAAATAGAAACATTAGTCTGAATACTCAGCACCTTTGGCTGGCCAGCTGTGCCCTGCATTCAAAGCATTATTTGTCAGAGGCTCTTCTTTGACAAGACCTTTATAGATATTAACACAACTAGTTTATTTGGTCTTTCAAACTAGTGAGTAGCTTGTGTAAATATTAAACTGGAGATAAATGTCATTGTGTGAACTCCATGTCCTTTCCTCTGCTGGCCCACTAAACATTAATGTTTGCAGACAAAAAAAAAATGTTTACAACTGCTTATTCTAGGAAAAAAGCACTAGAAGACTAATATTTGTGTTAGGAAGCCTCTATACTTGGGCCCTGAGGAGAAGAATATCAGATAGAGCTTCTCTTTTTCTGGAAAGCTGGGGTGCCTTTTGAGAGCACAGGCTAAGAAGTAAAAGAAAAGAAGGCCAGCTCAATACCAAATACAGAATTTACAATAAAGCTTGTATGAGCCAATTGGGTGTTGATTGGGAAATCTTAAATTATAGGAATTAACTAGATAAAGCATTTTCTGCTTACTAGCAAGGCTGACCACACATACAAATGATCTGAGTTTGGGATTTATCAATTGATTTTGGGCATTTGTTAGTGAAAACAAAAATCCATACCAAAGATTCAGTTCTTCAGATTGAAAAGCATTTTGATCTCATTAAAATGTAAACATCTTTGAGCAGGGTAACTCTTTCTATCAGTTAACTGTTATGAGCTATGCTTTTCTGAACTCTTTCATCTAAAATAGAGGTCAGCAAACTTTTTCTATAAAAGGCCAGATAGCAAATATTTTTTTATTTTTCATGACTATCCAATGCTGCTATTGTAGCACAAAAGCACCTGTAGGCAGTGCGTAAAATAGAATGTCAAATATTCCAATAAACCTTTATTTACAAAAAATTGAGTCACATTTTTCTGACCCCCTGATCTTAACAGAATTTCACTGAGAAGGAAGGCTAAAAACCATGGGTGGTCTTTAGTCTTTAGACAACAGAAAAATTAGGGGCTGCCCTACAAGGCATCCAAGTGAACAAAAGCCATTATAAGAATCACAGGCCATTATGAGTCCACCATGTAACCAAAATCCAAAAAAATCTGATGAAGGGTAAGGAATTCCTTGCCATTCAGAAGATTTTTACAAAGGAACGATGATTTCACAAAGGGTAAGACCATAGCATAGAGGAAATCATGCTTACCTTCTCCAGGCCATCTCTTCACCCTAGTTTTCCAGTGAAGCTCAATGATAACTCTATATCCATTAACATACTTTTCAACAATCTTAGAGAAAAAATCTGTTTGACATTTTATTCCCACTAAACTCCTGTTGGTGGCTACTTATTGTAATCTCAAAAAAGTATACATTCATCAATAATATGGTGAGTTCAGGATTCTAATCATTCTTAACTTGATCCTGGCTAATGAAAATAAAATTATGTACTCACAGTTAATAAGCCAATGAGTATTCTGCCAGGCACTGAGCCTATCTCTTATGCTTTTACCATAGGTATAAATTGATTCCAGACATAAAGATATGATTATCAGAATTAGCCTTATTCAAAGATAGCAGAAGTAGTGAAGTGAGGGGGGTGTGCTGAGGCTGTGTGATAGGTGGCATAAAAAGGCAAGCTTTGAGTTTCAGTTTCAGATCATACACAAAGAGCTTGAAATTTGTCATTCTGTCCTTAAAACAATCAAAGGCTGAATAAACAAACAAAACCAATGACATTACTTGGACCCATATGAGAGTTGAAGTCACAGAGCAAGTCATTACCCCCAAATCTGGAAAGACAATCACATCCAGAGAAACATAGTGCCCCAAAACTTGCTTAGCTGTTACAGAAGCCACAGAAATTCTTAATCTGGTAGGGAAACTTAAACGCTCATTTAGACTAAATCTGAAGGCTGAGTGCGGATGACCTTGAGAGTGAAAAACTTCTGTGGTCATAGGGGAGTTCCTCACATATATGTGGGCTTTCACTCCAGGAGTTTACCAAATTCTCACAGTGAGGATCTGAAAAAAAAATTATCTTATGGTCCTTGTTGGTACTTATTAATAAGTAAATTATACTATTTAATAGAGTTTTTAAAAAAGCATAAGTGGCATGCCAAGAGAGGAGTGAAAATGGAATCACATAAAATACTCAAATAAACCAGGGAAGGCAAAAAAGAGAGAGAAATAAAGAAAACATGAAACTAATAGAAAACAGTTGCAATGGTGATATATATTAATCCCATTATAACAATAATAAATTAAGTTTGAATAGTTTAAATATACCAGTTAAAGACAGATTGTCAGAGTAGATTTTTTAAAAGATTCAAATATTTACTTATAAGCTGTCTATAAGAAAATCACTTTAAATATGAAGTCTCAGATATGTTAAAAATGAGGGGGACAGAAAAGGATATACTATACTAAAACTAATAAAAAGAAATCTGAAGTTGTTATATTAATTTAAGATAAAGCAGAATTCGGAACAAAAAAGATTATCAAGGATAAAGAAGGACATTACACAATGATAAAAGAGTCGAGTTCTCCCAGAAGACATATGCTATTGTTTAAATATTTGACCCTCCAAACCTCATGTTAAAATTTGATCCCCAGTGTTGGAGGTGGTGGCTTAATTGGGAGGTATTTTGATCATGGGGCGTATCTCTCATGAATAGATTAATCTTCTCCCTTGTCAGACAGTGAGTGAGTTCTCACTCCATTAGTTCCCTTAAAAAGAGACTGCCACTTCCCTCCCCCTCTTTTCCCTGGTTTTCTCACCAGGTGATCTCTGCACATACTGGCTCCCTTTTGTCTTCTTGCCGTGACTGGAAGCAGCCTGAAGCCCTCACCAAAACTAGATGGTTGCCACCATGCTTCTTGTAAGGCTGTAGAACCATGAGCCAAATAAACCTCATTTCTTTATAAATTACCCAACCTTGAGTAATTCTTTATAACAACACAAGCAGACTAAGACAACATAACAATACTTAAGATGTATGTAAGTCACAAAAGGATCAAAATCCATGAGGCAGAAACTAATAGAGCTAAAAAGAGAAATAGACAAATCCACCATTACACTTGGAGACTTCAACACCCCTCTGTTAGTAATTGATAGATTAAGCAGGCAGAAAATCAGTAATGATATAGACAAGACAAATCAGTATGGCATGACCAATTTACTTGATCTAACTGATATTTATAGAATATTCCATCCAATAGTAGCACAATACATACTCTGCAAAAACTTACAAGGAATATTCAGCAAGAAAGACCACAAATTCTGGGCTGTAAAAACATATATAAAATTTTTAAAAATAATATAAAGGATGTAAAGTATGATCTGAGACCACAACAGAATTCAACTAGAAAACCAATAATAGAAAATATTGCTGGAAAATGCCAAAATATTTAGAAATTAAACAACACACTTTCAAATAGTTCATGGGTCAAAGGAGAAAGCTCAAGAGAAATTAAAATATATTTTGAACTAAACATAAATAAAAAGACATCAAACTATGTAGGATACATTTAAAGCAATACTAGGAGGTAAATTTCTAATATCAGTTACATACCTTGTTTTAAAAATACATAATAATGGAGGCATCATGCTACTTGACTTCAAACTATACTACAAGGCTACAGTAATCAAAACAGTATGGAACTGGTACCAAAACAGATATATAGACCAATGGAACAGAACACAGGCCTCAGAATAACACCACACATCTACTACCATCTGATCTTTGTCAAACCTGACAAAAACAAGCAATGGGAAAAGGATTCCCCTATTTAATAAATGGTGTTGGGAAAACTGGCTAGCCATATGCAGAAAACTGAAACTGGATTCCTCCTTGCGCCTTATAGAAAGATTAACTCAAGATGGATTAAAGATTTAAACATAAGATCTAACACCATAAAAACCCTAGAAGAAAACCTAGGCAATACCATTCAGGACATAGGCATGGGCAAAGACTTCATGACCAAAACACCAAAAGCAATGGCAACAAAAGCCAAAATAGACAAATGGGATCTAACTAAATTAACGAGCTTCTGCATAGCAAAAGAAACTATCATTAGAGTGAATCAGCAACCAACAGAATGGGAAAACATTTTTGCAATCTACTCATCTGACAAAGGGCTAACATTCAGAATCTATAAGGAACTTAAACAAATTTACAAGAATAAAAAAGCCACCTCAAAAAGTGGGCGAAGGATATGAACAAACACTTTTCAAAAGAAGACATTTATGCAGCCAGCAAACATATGAAATAAAGCTCATCATCACTGGTCATTAGAGAAATGCAAATGAAAACCACATTGAGATACCATCTCATGCCAGTTAGAATGGTGATCATTAAAAAAATCAGGAAACAACAGATGCTGCAAATGAGGTGGAGAAATAGGAACACTTTTTACACTGTTGGTGAGAGCAGAAATTAGTTCAACCATTGTGGAATACAGTGTGAAAATTCCTCAAGGATCTACAAATAGAAATACCATTTGACCCAGCAATCCCATTACTGGGTATATACCCAAAGAATTATAAATCATTCTGTTATAAAGACACATGCTGACATATGTTTACTGCAGCACTGTTCATAATAGCGAAAACTTTGAACCAACCCAAATGTCCATCAATGATAGACTGGTTTAAAAAAATGTGGCACATATACACCATGGAATACTATGCAACCATAAAGAAGGATGAGTTCATGTCCTTTGCAGGAACATGGATAAAGCTGCAAACCATCATTGTCAGCAAACTGACACAAGAACAGAAAACCAAACACCACATGTTCTCACTCATAAGTGGGTGTTGAACAATGGGAACACATGGACACAGGAAGGGGAACATCACATACCAGGGCCTGTCAGGGGGTGGGGACTAGGGGGAGTGATAGCAGGGAGGTGGGGGGCTAGGGGAGGCATAGCATTAGGAGAAATATCTAATGTAGATGATGGGATGATGGATGCAGCAAACCACCATGGCACATGTATACCTATGTAACGAACCTGCATGTTCAGCACATGTACCACAGAATTTAAAGTATAATAATTACATATATATATATATATATATATATATATATAATACTCTAAGTTTCTACCTCAGGAAACTAGAGGAAGAAGAGAAAATTAAAGTGAAGAAAAGGAAGGTAATCATAAATATTAGAGTAAAAATCTATAAAATTGAAAATAAGAAAAACAATGAAGAAAATTGACAAAACCAAAACTTGATTCTTTTGAAATGAGCAATAAAATTGATCAACCTCTAGCAATGAAACTAAGAAGAAAAGAGAGAAGACATAAATTAACCATGTCATGAATGAAGGATGAGTCAGCGCTACAGATTCTGCAAACATTAGAATTATAAAGCTATGAACAATTAAATGACCACAAATTTAATAATTTAGAAGAAATGGGCTCAATCCTTGAAAGACACAAACTATCAAAACTTACTCAATTAGAAAATGATAATATAAATAGCTTTCTATTTACTAGAGAAAATAAATTTGTAGTTTACACAATTCCAATTTTTAAAAAAAGAATATACCAGGACCCAATAATTTCATTGCTGAATTTTGCTAATTATTTAAGGCATATATAATAAACACTACACTTTTCAGAAATTACAAAATAAGGGACCACTCCTCAACTCATTACCAAAATTGAACAAAAAGTCACCAAAAACTATAGATCATTTTCTATACTCAGCACAAATCCAAAAATCCTAACAAATACTAGCAAATCATGTCCAGCAATATATTTAAAAAGCACACATCACACTCAAGTGACGTTGTTTCCAGGAATGTGAGATTGATTCAATAATCTTAAATAAATCAGTGAAATTCTATATATCAATAAACTTAATTAGAAAAAATAAATGGATACAAAAAAATAATTCATTAAAATTTCAAACCCATTTATAGCAATAGTGAAAAAACAAACAAAAACTAGGAATACAGGAAAACTTCCTTAACGTAAACAAAGAATACATGAAAAATCTACAGCTAATATTGTACTTAATATTGAGAAACTAAACTCTTTCTGCCTAAGATCGACAATGAAGGAAGGATTGGAAACCAGTATAGTAAGTCAAGGAAAAGAAAAGATATACAGACTGGACAGGAAGGACTAAAACTGTCTTTTTTATAGAAGATACAATTGTCTATGCAAATGGCCCCAAAGAGTAAGAAATAAAAAGCTGGAAATAAAATCAGCCATAGCAAGATGGTAATATACAAGTTCATTGTTCACAATTAATTGCTTTCATATATACACGGAATAAACAGCTGGTATTTGAAAATTTTGAAAAACATCATTTACAATAGCATCAAAAATTAATGATGTTTTTATATATAAACCTACAAAATATATGCAGGATCCTTAGCAAAACCTACAAAATACAGATGAAGAAAACCAAAGAAGTATTAAATAAATAAAACTGAAATATATAAATGTTCATGAATTAAAACATGTAATAATATTAAAATATTAATTCTTTCCAATCAAAATCTTTCAGCAATCTTTTTTTTTTAAAGTTTTATCTTATTTTTAACTAACAATGATTGTATATAATTATGGGGTACAATGTGATTTTTTTTGTGTGTATATATTGCAAAATTATCAAATCAGGCTAATTAACATATCCATCACCTCAAATGCTTATTGTTTTCTTGTGGAGAGACATTTAAAACCCATTCTTTTAGCTATTTTGAAATACATAATACATTATTATTTATTTATTTACTTTAGGTGCATACTATATCTGGCATTTCTCCCCCATGTTATCCCTCCCCACCCTCCCATCCCTCCCCACCCCCCCACTGTCTCTCCCCTACCTCCCCTCCAACTGCCCCCATGTGTGATGTTCCTCTCCCCCTGAGTCCATGTGTTTTCACTGTGCAACACCCACCTATGAGTGAGAACATATGGTGTTTGGCTTTCTGTTCTTGTGTCAGTTTGCTGAGAATGATGGTTTCCAGATTCATCCATGTCCCTACAAAGGACACAAACTCATATTTTTTATGGCTGTGTAGTATTTCATGGTGTACATGTACCACATTTTCTTTGTCCAGTCTATCATTAATGGGCATTTGGGTTGGTTCCAGGTCTTTGCTATTGTACACAGGGCTGCAGTGAACATACGTGTGCATGTGTCTTTATACGAGAACAATTTATAGTTCTTTGGGTATATACCCAGTAATCGGATTGCTGGGTCAAATGTAATTTCTATTTCTAGATTCTTGGGAAATCGCCACACTGTCTTCCAGAATGGTTGAACTAATCTATGCTCCCACCAACTGTGTAAGAGTGTTCCTATTTCTCCACGTCCTCTCCAGCATCTGTTGTCTCCAGATTTTTTAATGATCGCCATTCTAACTGGCATGACATGATATCACAGTGTGGTTTTGATTTGCATTTCTCTAACGACCAGTGATGATGAGCATTTTTTCATATGTTTGTTGGCCTCATGTATGTCTTCTTTTGAAAAGTGTCTGTTCATATCCTTTTCCCACTTTTGAATGTGGTTGTTTGTTTTTTTCTTGTATATCTGTTTTAGTTCCTTGTAGATTCTGGATATTAGCCCTTTGTCAGATGGGTAGATTGCAAAAATTTTTTCCCATTCTGTTGGTTGCTGATTTGCTCTAATGATGGTTTCTTTTGCTGTACAGAAGCTCTGGAGTTTAATTACATCCCATTTGTCTATCTTGGCTTTTTTGCCATTGCTTTTGGTGTTTTAGTCATGAAGTCCTTGCCTATGCCTGTGTCTTGGATGGTTTTGCCTATATTTTCTTCTAGTGTTTTTATGGTGTTATGATTTATGTCTAAATCTTTGATTCATCTGGAGTTAATTTGAGTGTAAGGTGACAGGTAGGGGTCCAGTTTCTGCTTTCTGCGCATTGCTAGCCAATCTTAAAAAAATACTGGCAAACAGATTGCAACAGCACATCAAGAAGCTTATCCATCACGACCAAGTGGGCTTCATCCCGGGGATGCAAGGCTGGTTCAACATACGCAAATCCATAAATGTAATCCATCACATAAATGGAACCAAAGACAAAAATCACATGATTATCTCAATAGATGCAGAGAAGGCTTTTGATAAAATTCAACAGCCCTTCATGCTAAAAACTCTCAATAAAGTAGGTATTGACGGAATGTATCCTAAAATGATAAAAGCTATATATGACAAACCTACATTATTATTAGCTGTAGTCATGATGTTGTGCAATATAACATATTGACAATCTGATTTAAAATTTATTGAAGGAAGCAAAGTTACTAGAATAGCCAACACAATTTTGAAAAACAAATTTGGAGAATACACATTACTCAATTTCAAGAATTACTAAAAAGTTCCAATAATCAAGACAGTGCAGCATTGTTGAAATTATAGATATATTAATCAATGAAACAGAATAGAGTGCCCAGAAGTAGGCAGGCACAAATATAGTCAACTAATTTTTGACAGAGATGTAAAGGTAATTCAATAGAGAAAGGGTAGTCATTTCAATAAATTGTCCTGAAACAAGTTATAAATCAACATGTAAAATAATGAATAAATAAGGCAGGACACAAACTTTACACCTTAAAAATTTAACTCAAAGTGGACTATACAACTAATTGTAAATTGCACAATTATAAACTTTCTAGAAAAAAATAGAAGAAATGTAATGTTATCTTGGGGCTTGATAATGAATTTATATATAACACCAAAAGCATGAACCATTTTTTAAATGCTAAGTTGAACTTTACTGAAATGAAAAAAAAAAAAATTTCTCTGTGAAACACACTGTTTAGAGAATGAACAGATAAACCATATACTGTCGAGGGGGGAGGATTACAAATTATGTATCTGCTATAAAACTTGTAGTCAGAATATACAAATGAGACTTAAAAGTCAACAATAAAAAAAACAACCCAACTAAAATATGAGCAAAAGATTTGAATAAACGACTCATGAAAGAAGATATACAGATAGCAAATAAGCATCTAGAAAGATACTCAACATAATTTATCCTTAGAGAAATGTAAATTAAAGCAACAATGAGATACCAATACACACCTACTAGAATGGCTTAAATACACACAGATGCACGCACACACAAATGTGACAAAACCAAATACTAATGAGGACGCAGGAATGCAAAATAGTACAGCCACTTTAGAATACAGTTTGGTCATTTCTTATAAACATTTTCTTGCATATGAACAAACAATCATAATCCTATGCATTTATCCAACTGACTTGAAAACTTAGTCCCACAAGAACACCTCATGTGAATGTTTGTAGCAACTTTATTCTTAATTACAAAAACTGGAAGTAACTAATATGTCCCTCATTATGTGAATGGATAAACAATCTATGTCATACCCAGAAGTGGAATACTATTTAGTGATAAAAAAGGAATGTACTATAAATCCATGCAAGTGTGAATAAATCTTAAATGCATATTGCTAAGTGAAGAAATCAGTGTGAAGTCTGGCCAGCTGTGGTGGCTCATGCCTGTAATCCCAGCACTTTGGGAGGTCGAGGTGGGCAGATCACCTGAGATTGGCAGTTCAAGGCCAGCCTGATCAACTTGGAGAAATCCCATCTCTACTAAAAATACAAAATTAGCCAGGTGTGGTGGTGCATGCCAGCTACTCAGGAGTCTGAGGCAGGAGAATCGCTTGAATCTGGGAAGCGGAGGTTGCGGTGAGCCGAGATCATGCCATTACACTCCAGCCTGGGCAACAAGAGCAAAACTCCATCTCAAAAGAAAAGGCTACATCTCATATCATTGTATTTACATAATATTCTGCAAAAGGCAAAACTATAGATAGGGACATACCAATGGTTGCAAAGAATTTGCAGAGGTGGGAATAGTCAAGTAAGTGAAGCACAGGAAATTTTTTAGGATGGTAAAATTACTGTATATATACTGTAGTGGTGAACACATGATAGTGTGTGTTTGCTGAAACTCATACAAACTTATAGCATAAAGAGTAAACTTTAATGTATACGAATTAAGGAAAAACTCATTTTGGGGATGCAAGATGGAATGCAGACTGTGGCAAACTATCTAACTGTGTACAAACGTATGATATAACCTCATGGAAGAGGAGAAAGGTTAAAGCTGCTAATCTAAGTATCTTTGGAAATGAATGGGATCTATAAGACTAAATGCAAAAGGAACTATTTATAAGCACTGCACTCAAGTTGGTAAAGCTGTTTCCAATGGAGGTATGGATTAACAATTCTAAAACTTCTGTTAATGTATACTGGGATTAAGCAATAAGAAATAAACAGATGTTGGAATCGAGGATTCTCAGTACTAAAGGGAGGTTGCAGATAAAGCAAAGGGAGGAGACTAGAATGATCCATATGATAATAGATTAGAATCAGTGACATTGATATGAACACAAGTTTAGCTAAATGTGGAGATACATACATAGATAATTTAATATAGACAGATATAAATAAAAGTACATACAGTAGTTAATATACACACATAGGTTTCCTAGCTCTGGTAGTTGAAAGGGCCTCAAAACAATCTAAAGACACTAGCAACAATATGCACAACCAGCCCCTCAGATCTTAGTTTCTAATACTATTGTCCAATAAAAGAAACCTGGGTCCCTTGGAGAAATAGCTGATTCAAGGGCTAGAGCAGGGAATATACAAGATGAACCTGGAATATCACAATGCCAGAAAAGAAGGGAAAAAGTACTCAGATACACAGACAGACACACACACACACACACACACACACAGAAGGGAGAGTATCAGAAGGACATGGGAGCAAATTAAAAGAGTTCACAATGGCCAAAACTGGAAAAAATTGAGGAACAAATGAGTTGCTATTACTGGAATATAAAAAGTATAAAATAAATATCCATGAGTCTATACTGACATAAATAAATGATTGACTAAAATATACATGAAAGAAAAACAGAGAAATCTCCCAGTCCAAATTCCAAAAACAATGTGTAGATACAGTTGTCTATCAGGATCTGTAGGTTCCATGTCCATGGATTCAGTCTATTGCAAATGGAAAAAATAAAAATAACAATACAATAAAAACAATGTGAATAGAAACCAGGCAAGATGGCCAAATAGGAACAGCTCCAGTCTACAGCTCCCAGCAAGATCAATGCTACAGGTGGGTAATTTCTGCATTCCCAACTGAGGCAACTGGTTCATCTCATTGGGACTGGTTAGACAGTGGGTGTAGCCCACAGAGGGCAAGAAGCAGCAGGGTGGGGCATCACCCTCAGCCAGGAAGCACAAGCAGTCGGGGAACTCCCTCCCCTAGCTAAGGGAAGTTGTGAGGGACTATGTGTGAGAAACTGTGCACTCTGGCCCAGATACTATGCTTCTCCTATGGTCTCTGCAATTTGCAGACCAGGACATTCCCTCTGGTGCCTATGCCACCAGAGCCCTGGGTTTCAAGCATAACAATGGGTGCCCATTTGGGTAGACACCGAGCTAGCTGCAGTTTTTTCATACCCCAGTGGTGCCTGGAGTGCCACTGAGAAAGAACTGTTCACTCCCCTGAAAGGGGCTGAAGCCAGGAAGCCAAGTTGTCTAGCTGAATGGATCCCATCTGCACAGAGCCCAGCGAGCTAAGATCCACTGGCTGGAAATTCTTGTTACCAGCACAGCAGTCTGAAATTGACCTGGGATGCTGGAGCTTGGTGGGGGAGGGGCATCTGCCATTACTGAGGCTTTAGTGGGCAGTTTTCCCCTCACAGAGTAAACAAAGCTCCTGGAAGATCAAACTGAGTGGAGCCCACCAAAGCTTGGCAAAGCCATTGTAACCAGACTACTTCTCTAGATCCTCCTCTCTGGACAGGGCATCTCTTGAAGAAAGGCAGCAGACCCAGTCAGGGGCTTATAGATAAAACTCACATCTCCTTGGGTCAGAGCATCTGAGGGAAGGGGTGGCTGTGGAAGCAGCTTCAGCAGACTTAAATGTTCCTGCTCTGTCGGCTCTGCAGAGAGCAGCAGATTTCCCAGCACAGCACTAAAGCTCTACTAAGGGACAAACTACCTCCTGAAGTGGTTCCCTCATGCCTGTGCCTCATCACTGGGAGACACTACCCAGCAATGGTCAACGGACACTTCATCCAGAGAAGCTCTAGCTGGCATCTGGCAGGCAACCCTCTGGAACTAAGCTTCCAGTGGAAGAAACAGGCAGCAATCTTTGCTGTTCTGCAGCCTCCACTGGTGATACAGCAAACAGCGTCTGGAGTGGCCCTCCAGCAACTCCAGCAGACCTGCAGCAGAGGGACCTGTTAGTAGGAAACTAACAAACAGAAAGGTACAGCATCAACATCAACAAAAAGGACGTCCACACAGAAACTCCATCCAAAGCTCACCAACATCAAAGACCAAAGGTAGATAAATCCATGAAGATGAGGAAAAACCAGCACAAAAAAACTGAAAATTCCAAAAACCACAAACGCCCTCTTCTCCACCAAAGGAACACAACTCCTTGCCAACAAGGGAACAAAATGATGGAGAATGAGTTGGACAAATTGACAGAAGTAGGCTTTAGAAGGTGGGTAATAACAAACTCCACTGAGCTAAAGGATCATGTTCTAACCCAATGCAAGGAAGTTGACAACCTTGAAAAAAGATTAGAGAAATTGCTAACTAGAATAACCAGTTTTGAGAAGAACATAAATAACCTGATGGAGCTGAAAACAGCATGAGAACTTCATGAAGCATACACAAGTATCAATAGCCAAATCGATCAAGCAGAAGAAAGGATATCAGTGATTGAAAATCATGTTAATGAAATGAAGTGTGAAGACAAGATTAGAGAAAAAGAATGAAAAGAAATGAACAAAGCCTCCAAGAAATACGGCCCTCATGTGAAATGACTAAGCCTATGTTTGATAGGTGTAACTTAAAGTGTCAAGGAGAATGGAAACAAGTTGGAAAACACATGTCAGGATATTATCCAGGAGAGCTTCCCCAACCTAGGAAGGCAGGCCAACATTCAAATTCAGGAAATACAGAGAACACCACAAAGATACTCCTCAAGAAGAGCAACCATACGACACACAATCGTCAGATCTATCAAGGTTGAAAAGAAGAAATAAATGTTAAGCATGGCCAAAGAGAAAGGTCGGGTTACCCACAAAGGGAATCCCATCAGACTAACAGTGTATCTCTCTGTAGAAACCCTAAAGCCAAAAGAGAGTGGGGGCCAATATTCAACATTCTTAAAAAGTATTTTCAACTTAGAATTTCATATCCAGCCAAACTAAGTTTTATAAGTGAGGGAAAAATAAAATCCTTTACAGAGAAGCAAATTCTGAGAGATTTAATCACCACCAGGCCTGCCTTACAAGAGCTCCTGAAAAAAAAGCACCAAACATGGAAAGGAAAAACTGGCAACAGCCACTGAAAAACTTACCAAATTGTAAAGATCATTGATATGAAGAAATTGCATCAACTAATGGACAAATAACCAGGTAGCATCATAATGACAGAATCAAATTTACAAATAACAATATTTACCTTAAATTTAAACTGGCTAAATGCCCCAATTAAAAGACACAGACTCGCAAATTGGATAAAGAATCAAGACCCATCGGTGTGTTGTATTCAGGGGGTTCATCTCATGTGCAATGACACACACAGGCTAAAAATAAAGGGATGGAGGAATAGTCAGCAAGGAAATGGAAAGAAAAAAAATCAGGGGTTGCAATCCCAGTCTCTGATAAACAGAATTTAAACCAACAAGATCAAAAAAGACAAAGAAGGGAATTTCATAATGGTAAAGTGATTGATGCAATAGAGAAAACTATCCTAAATATATATGCACCCAATACAGGAACACTGGGATTCATAAAGCAAGTTCTTAGAAACCTACAAAGAAATGTATACTCCCACACAGTAATAGTGGGAGAATTTAACACCCCACTATCAATATTAGTCAAATCAATGAGACAGAAAATTTAAAAGGATATTCAGGACTTGAACTCAGCTCTGGACCAAGCGGACCTAATAGACATCTACAGAACTCTCCACCCCAAATCCACAGAACATACATTCTTCTCAGCATCACATGGCACTTTTTCTGAAATGGACCACATAATTGGAAGTAAAACATTCCTCAGCAAATGCAAAAGAATGGAAATCATAACAAACAGTCTCTCAGACCACAGTGCAATCAAATTAGAACTCAGGATTAAGAAACTCACTCAAAACTACACAACTACATGGAAACTGAACAACCTACTCCTGAATGACTACTGGTAAATAATGAAATTAAGTCTGAAAGAAATAAGTTCTTTGAAACCAATGAGAACAATGACACAACATGCCAGAATCTCTGGGACACAGCCAAAGCAGTGGTTACAGGGAAATTTATAGCACTATGTACCCACAAGAGAAAGCAGGAACAATCTAAAATTGATACCCTAACATCACAATTAAAAGAACTAGAGAAGCAAGAGCAAACAAATTCAAAACCTAATAGAAGACAGGAAATAACTAAGATCAGAGCAAAACTGAAGGATATAGAGACATGGAAGACCCTTCAAAAATTAATGAATTAAGGATCTGGTTTTTTGAAAAGATCAACAAAATAGACAGACCACTAGCCAGACTAATAAAGAAGAAAGAGAGAAGAATCAAATAGACAAAATAAAAATGATAAAGGGGATTTCACCACTGATCCCACAGGAATAAAAACTACTGTCAGAGAATATTATAAACACCTCTATGCAAATAAACTAGAAAATCTAGAAGAAATAGATAAATTCCTGGGTACATACACCCCCCCCCCCGCAAACTAAATCAGGAAGAAGTCAAATCCCTAATAGACCAATAACAAGTTTTGAAATTGAGGCAGTAATTAATAGCCTACCAACCAAAAAAAGCAGAGGACCAGATGGATTCACAGCCAAAATCTACCAGAGGTACAGAGAGAAGCTGGTACCATTCCTTCTGAAACTATTCCAAACAACGGAAAAAAGGAACTCTTCCCTAACTCATTTTATGAGGCCAGCATCATCCTAACACCAAAACCTAGCAGAGACACCGACCAAAAAAAAAGAAAGAAAATTTCAGGCTAATATCCCTGATGAGCACCAATGCAAGAATCTTCAATAAAATACTGGCAAACTGAATCCAGCAGCACATCAAAAAGCTTATCTACCATGATCAGGTTGGCTTCATCCCTGACATGCAAGGCTGCTTCCACATATGCAAATCAACAAATGTAATCCATCACATAAACAGAACCAATAACAAAAACCACATGGTTATCTCAATAGATGCAGAAAAGGCCTTTGATAAAATTCAACACTGCTTCATGCTACAAACTCTCAATAAACCAGGCATTGATGGAAGGTATTTCAAAACCATAAGAGCTATTTATGACAAACCCCACAGGCAATACCATACTGAATGAGCAAAAGCTGGAAGAATTCCCTTTGAAAACCAGCACAAGAAAAGGATGCCCTCTCACCATGCCTATTCAACATAGTATTGGAAGTTCCAGCCAGGGCAATCAGGCAAGAAAAAGAAATAAAGCATATTCAAATAGGAAGAGAGGAAGTCAAATTGTCTCCTGTTTCCAGATGACATGATTGTATATTTTATAAACCCCGTCATCTCAGCCCAAAATCTCCTTAAGCTATAAGCGACTTCAGTTCAGTAAAGTCTCAGGATACAAAATCAATGTGCAAAAATCACAGGCATTCCTCTACACCAATAAAAGACCGAGAGCCAAATCATGAGTGAACTCCCCATTCACAATTGCTACAAAGAGAATAAAATATCTAGGAATATTTTATTCCACAACTTACAAGGGATATGAAGGAACTCTTCAAGGAGAACTACAAACCACTGCTCAAGGAAATAAGAGAGGACACAAAGAGATGGAAAAATATTTCATGCTCGTGGATACGAAGAATTAATATTATGAAAATGGCCATATTGCCCAAAGTAATTTATAGATTCAATGATATCCCCATCAAGCTACCATGGATGAAGCTGGAAACTATCATTCTCAGCAAACTAACACAGGAACAGAAAACCAAACACCGCATATTCTCTCACAAGTGGAAGTTGAACAATGAGAACACATTGACACAGGGAGGGAACATTATGCACCGGGATCTGTCAGGTATTGGGGAGGTAGGGGATGGATAGCATTAGGAGAAATATCTAATGTAGATGACAGGTTGATGGGTGCAACAAACCACCATGGCATGTGTATACCTATGTAACAAACCTGCACGTTCTGCATATGTATCCCAGAACTTAAAGTACAATTTAAAAAAAAGAAAAAGATTATTTTTTAATTTATTTTACTTTTGGTGCATACTATATCTTGCATCTCTCCCCATGTTATCCCCTCCCCCAGCCTCTCCTCACTCTCCACCCTCCATTGTCTCTCCCCTACCCCCCCAACTGTCCCCTGTGTGTGACGCTCCTCTCCCCTGAGTCCATGTGTTCTCGTTGTTCAACACCCACCTATGAGTGAGAACATACGGTGCTTGGCTTTCTGTTCTTGGGTCAGTTTGCTGAGAATGATGGTTTCCAGATTCAACCAAGTCCCTACAAAGGACACTAACTCATTGTTTTTTATGAGTGTGTAGTATTCCATGGTGTATATGTACCACATTTTCTTTGTCCAGTCTATCATTGATGGGCATTTGGGTTGGTTCCAGGTTTTCGCTAATGTACACAGGGCTGCAATGAACATACGTGTGCATGTATCTTTATAGTAGAATGATTTATAGTTCTTTGGGTATATACTCAATAGCGGGATTGCTGGGTCAAATGGAATTTCTATTTCTAGATCCTTGAGAAATCGCCACACTGTCTTCCACAATGGTTGAACTAATTTACACTCCCACCAACTGCGTAAGAGTGTTCCTATCTCTCCACACCCTCTCCAGCATCTGTTGTCTCCAGATTTTTTAATGATCGCCGTTCTAACTGGCATGACATGATATCGCAGTGTGGTTTTGATTTGCATTTCTCTAACGACCAGTGATGATGAGCGTTTTTTCATATGTATGTTGGCCTCATGCATGTCCTCTTTTGAAAAGTGTCTGTTCATATCCTTCACCCACTTTTGAATGGGGTTGTTCGTTTTTCTTGTATATCTGTTTTAGTTCTTTGTAGATTCTGGATATTAGCCCTTTGTCAGATGGGTAGATTGCAAAACTCTTTCCCGTTATGTTGGTTGCCAATTCACTCTAATGATGGTTTCTTTTGCTGTATAGAAGCTCTGGAGTTTAATTAGATCCCATTTATCTATTTAGGCTTTTGTTGCCAATGCTTTTGGTGTTTTAGTCATTAAGTCCTTGCCTATGCCTATGTCCTGGATGGTTTTGCCTACATTTTCTTCTAGTGTTTTTATGGTGTTAGGTTTTATGTTTAATTCTTTGATCCATCTGGAGATAATTTTAGTGTAAGGTAACAGGTAGGGTCCAGTTTTTGCTTTCTGCACATTGCTAGCCAGTTTTCCCAACACCGTTTATTAAACATGGGGTCCTTTCCCCACTGCTTGTTTTTGCTGGGTTTGTCAAAGATCAGATGGTTGTAGATGTGTAGTGTTTATTCTGAGGTCTCTATTCTGTTCCATTGGTCTATGTCTCTGTTTTGGTACCAATACCATGCTGTTTTGATTACTGTAGCCTTGTAGTATAGTTTTAAGTCTGGCAGTGTGATGCCTCAAGCTTTGTCTCTTTTTGCTTAGGATTGTCTTGGCTATGTGGGGTCTTTTGTGATTCCATATGAAGTTTAAAGTGGTTTTTTCCAGTTCTGTGAAGAAGGTCATTGGTAGCCTGATGGGGATAACATTGAATCTATAGATTACTTTGGGCAGTATGGCCATTTTCACAATATTGATTCTTCCTAACCATGAGCATGGAATGTTTCTCCATCTGTTTGTGTCCTCTCTTATTTCGTTGAGCAGTGGTTTGTAGTTCTCCTTGAAGAGGTCCTTTACATCCTTTGTTAGTTGTATTCCTAGGTATTTTATTCTCTTTGTAGCAATTGTGAATGGGAGTTCGCTCTTTGATTTGGCTCTCTGTTTGTCTGTTATTGGTATATAGGAATATTTGTGATTTTTGCACATTGATTTTGTATCCTGAGACTTTGCTGAAGTTGCTTATCAGTTTGAGAAGATTTTGAGATGACATGATGGGGTCTTCTAGATATATAATCACGTTATTTGCAAATAGAGACAGTTTCACTTCCTCCTTTCCTAATCAAATACCCTTTATTTCTTTTTCTTGCCTGATTTCCTCTGGCTAGAACTTTCAATACTATGTTGAATAGGAGTGGTGAGAGAGGGCATCCTTGTCTAGTGCCTGATTTCAAAGGGAATTCTTCCAGCTTTTGCCCGTTCAGTATGATATTGGCTGTAGGTTTGTCATACATAGCTTTTATCATTTTATGATACGTTCCATCAATACCTAGTTTATTGAGAGTTTTTAGCATGAAGCGCTGTTGAATTTTATCGAAGGCCTTCTCTGCAACTATTGAGATAATCATGTGGTTTTTGTCTTTGGTTCCGTTTATGTGATGGATTACATTTATGGATTTGCATATGTTGAACAAGACTTGCATCCCCGGGATGAAACCTAGTTGGTCATGATGGATAAGCTTCTTGATGTGCTGTTGCAATCTATTTGCCAGTAGTTTATTGAAGATTTTTGCATTGATGTTCATCATAGATTTTGGCCTGAAGTTTTCTTTTTTAGTTGAATCTCTGCCTGGTTTTGGTATCCGGATGATGTTGGTCTCATAAAATGAGTTAGGGAGGATTCTCTCCTTTTGTATTGTTTCATACAGTTTCAGAAGGAATGGAACCAGCTCCTCTTGTACGTCTGGTAGAATTCGGCTTTGAACCCGTCTGAACCTGGACTTTTTTTGGTTGGTAGGCTTTTGATTGCTGCCTCTACTTCAGCCCTTGTTATTGGTCTATTCAGGGTTTCAGCTTCATCCTGGTTTAGTTTTGGTAGAGTACAAATGTCTAGGAATTTATCCATTTCTTCCTGGTTTACTGGTTTATGTGAGTAGAGCTGTTTGTAGTAATCTCTGATGGTAGTTTGTGTTTCTGTGGGATCAGTGGGTAATATCCCCTTTTATTGTTTAAAAAGAAAAAGATTTAATAAAAAACTTTTTGTTACTTAAGGTCTCCTCTGTCAGCATGCTATTGAGTTCCTCAGCATATTCCAACAATATGGAATCACTGAATTACCCCTATTGTCCTGACTGCTAAAAATTTATTTGGAATTTCAGACTCAACCAGTGTTTTCAAAACTGGTTGATCATCAGAATCACCTGAGGGATTTTTCTTTTTCATTAAATCTAGAATTGTAATGCTTTTTAAGCATACTGATTCATAGGCCCTACTTCCAAAGATTCAGATTCAGAAGGTTTAAGGCGTGGCCTGAAAATCTGTATGTTTAACCAGCTCTCCAGGTAATTTTGATAATCATCTAGATCTGCTATCCATTGGACCAAGCTGTTTTTCTTTTGCCCAGTTCTGCCTATAAAGGGCTCCTTTGTGAAAAACACACAGGATGACAGACATGTGTTGCTTAAGAAAACCAAGGCTTATAGATGCATAAGGGAGAGGTAATTCACATATCCAGAAAAACAGAAAAGGAGTCACAGTGAAAAACCAATAAATAGAAGGTTTTCCTACTGTTTTAAATTATTTATTTACATATTGACATTTAGCTAGTTGACAGCAAAACTGGAGGCGGAAGCAGCGAGATGCGTGACTTGTGTTGGAGTATCATAACATATTGAAGATCTAGGAAATAAGAATGTAAAATGGCTTTGAAGTGATATTGAATCCTTGGAGAAAACAGCATTTACTTGATAAAAATTTGATTCTCTCATCCTCATCCCCTGGATATTTTTACAGGCATGTTTATTTGGCTAAGTGAGATTTCACCTATGCTAAGCTGAACTCAGACACAAGTTGGAACGTGTCTGGGAGGCAAAACATCTGAGTTTATATTTCTTTCTGTAATTACCCACTCCCTAACCACTTCTTCTCAGCCTTCCAGCAACTTGTGACAAAATAGACAGTCAAGTGCTACTCATATTTCCTCACCATTTGTGTAGGGTTCTAAAGTAATAAATCATCAGAGAGAGACTGTTTTTAATTTAAGATGTTGTGAACTGCTTTAAGAGAGTGCCACCAGCAGAAGTACTATGACACCAAGCTGAGGCCTTGAAGTAAGAGTAGGCAGGAGCCAGTAAGCAAGTTAGAACTGCTTCAATTTGCCTCTCTGTCTACTGTGTTTATTCTGTAGGTTTTTACAAATACAGGGCCTGAGGCCTCAGAACTGGTACTACTGATGGGGCATCCTAATCATCTCTGCCTTCCTGGCCATGCCAGCTCCATAAGTAACCCTCCCTTCTTAGTGAAAAGCCTCCTTACTTTAGTACTCTCTATTAGGTAGCTAGAGAAGGAAAAAAAAAAAAAAAAAAACACCTGCCTCAAATGTTAATCACACAATGATAATACTTAAAAGAATACCCAGAAGGACTTCCTTCACAAAATAAGAATTTAGGGGTGATGGCTGTCAATGTTGCCACTTCAGATTACATGTAAGTGGGCTGGGGATATACATTTTTGGATGAAACTTGCCATGCCATTTTAAAAAAATATTTAGGCTGGGCATGATGGCTCACACTTGTAATCCCAGCATTTCAGAGGCCAGAGGCAGGAAGATGGTATGAGGCCAGAAGTTCAAGACCAGTCTGAGCAACATAGCCGAGAGCTTGTCTACACATATACACACACACAATTAGCTGGGTGTGGTGACATGAACCTGTAGTCCCAGCTACTCAGGAGGCTGAGGTGAGAGGATCACTTGAGCCCAGGAGTTCCAGGCTGTAGTGAACAATGATCACGCCATTGCACTCCACCATCAGTGACAGAGTAAGACCTTGTCTCAGAAAATGACATTTAATAAACTTTTAATTTTAGAGTAGTTTTAAACACACACAACATTGCAAGAATATTACAGTTCCCTTATATTCTGCACCCCATTTTTAACACTACTATGGTGCATTCTTCACAACCAATAAACCAATACTAATTACATTATTGTTGACTAAAGTTCAGACTTTATTTGGATTTCCTTAGTTTTTATGTAATATCATTTTTCTCTTTCAGGATTTCATCCAGGATACCACAATATATTTAGATGTCATATTTCTTTAAGGCTCTCTTGACTGTGACATTTTTCTCAAACTTTAAAAAAAAATTTAATTGACAAATAATAACTGTATATATTAATGGGGAACAATGTGAGGTTTTGATATATATTCATATAGATGTATTTACACTCACACAGACATTGTGGAATGGTTGAATCAAGCTAATTAATGCATCCATCACCTCACATACTTCTCATTTTTTGTGGTGAAAACATTTAATATCTACTGTTTTTATAATTTTAAAATGTACAATACATTATCACTAACTATAGTCACCACACTGTGTGGTGATCCCTAGAACTTTTTCCTACTGTCTAACTAAAACTTTTTATCTTTTGACAAAAATCCCCCCCCTGCCACCCCAACCCATCCTCTGGTAACTACCATTCTACTCTCTATTTCTTTGAGTTAGACTTTTTTGATTACATATATAAGTGAGATCACACAGAGTTTGTCAGACTTTCCTTATTTTTGATTACCTTAACAGCTTCCAGGAGTATTAGTCAGGTATTTTGTAGAATGCTCCTCTACTGGATTTGTCTGATGTTTTCTCATGATTAGAGTTGTACTATAGGTTTTGAGAAGGAGGTTCACAAAGGTAAAGTGCTATTCTCATCACATCATATCAATGGTACATGCTATCCACATGATTTATTATCACTGTTTATGTTAATCTGGCTGACATGGAGATTGGTAAGTCTTTCCACTGTAAAGTTCCCATTTTCTCCCATTTTCCATGCTATATTTTTTTAAAGGAAATCACTATGTGCAGACCAAATTTAAAAGTTTTATGTTCCACTTGCTTGATGGCAGAGTACAGTTGTCCCTTGGTATCCATGAGGTATTGGTTTCAAGACCCACTCCTCTTGGATACCAAAATCCATGGATGCTCAACTCCCTTATTGTAAAATGGTTTACTTGCATATACCCTACACATATCCTCCCATATACTTTATTTTTATTTTGTATTTATTTTATTATTATTATACTTTAAGTTCTGAGACACATGTGCAGAATGTGCAGGTTTGTTACACAGGTATACATGTGTCATGGTAGTTTGCTGCACCCATCAACCCATCATCTACATTAGGTATTTCTCCTAATGCTATCCCTCCCCTAGGCCCTCCACTCCCTACAGACCCCAGTGTGTGATGTTCTCCTCCCTGTGTCCATATGTTCTCATTGTTCAACTTCCACTTATGAGTGAGAACATGTGGTGTTCGGTTTTCTGTTCTTGGTTAGTTTGCTGAGAATGATGGTTTCCAGCTTCATCCATGTCCCTGCAAAGGACATGAATGCATCCTTTTTTATGGCTGCATAGTATTCCATGGTTTATACGTGCCACATTTTCTTTATCTAGTCTATCATTGATGGGCATTTGGGATGGTTCCAAGTCTTTGCTACTGTGAATAGTGTTGAAATAAACATGTGTGCATGTGTCTTTACAGCAGAATGATTTATAATCCTTTGGTATATACTCAGTAATGGGATTGCTGGGTCAAATAATATTTCTGGTTCTAGATCCTAGAGTAATTGCCACACTGTCTTCCACAATGGTTGAACTAATTTACACTTCTACCAACAGTGTAAAAGCATTCCTATTTCTTTACATCTGCTCCAGCATCTGTTGTTTCCTGACTTTTTAATGATCGACATTTCTAAATGGTGTGATACGGTATCTCTTTGTGGTTTTGATTTGCATTTCTCTAATGACCAGTGATGATGAGCTTTTTTTCATGTGTTTGTTGGCTACATAAATGTCTTCTTTTGAGAAGTGTCTGTTCATATCCTTTGGCCACTTCTTGATGGGGTTGTTTTTTTCTTGTAAATTTGTTTATGTTCTTTGTAGATTCTGGATATTAGCTCTTTGTCAGATGGATAGGTTGCAAAAATCTTTCCTGTTCTGTAGGTTGCCTGTTCACTCTGATGATAGTTTGTTTTGTTGTGCAGAAGCTCTTTAGTTTAATTAGATCATGTTTGTCAATTTTGGCTTTTGTTGCCATTGCTTTTGGTGTTTTAATCATGAAGTCTTTGCCCATGCCTATGTCCTGAATGGTATTGCCTAGTTTTTCTTCTAGGGTTTTTATGGTTTTAGGTCTTATGTTTAAGTCTTTAATCCATCTTGAGTTAATTTTTGTATAAAGTGTAAGGAAGGTGTCCAGTTTCAGTTTTCTGCATATGGCTAGCCAGTTTTCCCAACACCGTTTATTAAATACAGAATCCTTTCCCCATTGCTTGCTTTTCTCAGGTTTGTCAAAGATCAAATGGTTGTAGATGTATGGCATGATTCCTGAGGCCTCTGTCTGTTCCATTGGTCTATATATCTGTTTTGGTAATAGTACCATGCTGTTTTGATTACTGTAGTCTTGTAGTATAGTTTGAAGTCAGGTAGTGTGATGCCTCCAGCTTTGTTCTTTTTGCTTAGGATTGTCTTGGCTATATGGGCTCTTTTTGGTTCCATATGAAATTTAAAGTAGTTTTTTCTAATTCTTGTGAATAAAGTCAATGGTAACTTTATAGGGATAGCACTTAATCTGTAAATTACTTTGGGCAGTATGGCCATTTTCATGATATTGATTTTTTTCTATTCATGAATATGGAATGATTTATTTTTATTTGTTTGTGTCCTCTCTTATTTACTTGAGCAGTGGCTTGTAGCTCTCCTTGAAGAGATCCTTCACATCCCTTACAAGTTGTATTCCTAAGTATTTTATTCTCTTTTGTAGCAATTGTGAATGAGAGTTCACTCATGATTTGGCTCTCTGTTTGGCTATTGGTGTGTAGGAATGCTCTCCGATTTTCAAACATTTATTTTGTATCCTGAGACTTTGCTGAAATGAAGTCACTTATCAGCTTAAGGAGATTTTGGACTGAGATGATGGGGTTTTCTAAATATACAATCTTTTTTATTTGTCTTCACAATTTTCTTGCCTGGAGGATAGGGCCAAGTTTACCATCTATCTGCAATCAATATAAGAAATTTATTTTTCTTTGCTTAGCCTCAAGCAAATAACTTTTCTCAGCTTCTAATTAAACCTTACTTTAGCCAGTGGAAACTACTCTAGAATTATCCCATTTCCTCTTCTAAGTCTGCCAGGCAACATGGGGTTAGTACCAGAATTTAAATACCACAATTCGTAACCCACCAAATATGAACAGAAACAGACACAAAGAAACACTTACAATTTTCCAGGATAGGATGACTCTCTAAATTTGGTTTGGCAAGTGCTCAAGAGGCTGAATCACCAAGCAAAGTACCATAGTGATTGGGTCACTGCAACCTTTTCACTCTCAGCCAGAACTTTAAAGAGAACAGGTTCCTCTACCCTATACAACAATCTCTGAATGCAATTTCTAAATAGACCCTAGATTTCATTTTCTGAAATATACTACAATAAACATTTCACTTGAAGTCTTGAGACACCTTGATATCTGTCTAGCTCTGTTGTTAACTGGTTGAGTAATCTTAGACAAACTATTTTCCTTCTTTGAACCTTAGTTTCCATATCTATAAGATGAAGGAATTAAGATGAATATGCTTCTAGAGTGGTACCTATATTTCTCATTGAACCCAGTTGGGTCATTCGTAGTATGAATTCTGAACTTCTCAGGGTCCACTTATTTGTAAGGAAACCAAATAGGAACTTCCCAGAGTTACTTGACTGCTACTAAATTCAGCCACAGAGATCTTTAACTTCTCACCTTGGCTCACCTTGTGCCAGACCCACCATCATGGCCAATAAGCTACCCAGCCATAAACAAGAGAACCAGGGAAACCGGTCTGTTAACATTGCTGTTAAGCCTGAGAAAGTTTGTCAGAAAACTCATGACTTTGAAGATAATTGAATTCCATGAATGCCAAAGGAAATGGTATCAAAGATATTATCTCAATTCATAATCTCCCAAAAGAGATAAAATTCCAAGAGCCTTTCCACTAGGACAAGAATTATTCAAATTTAGCCCCACACCAGGTTATAGCAGTAAAGACAGGGGCCCATGCCTACCATCTGGTCTCTCAAAGTAGAAAGACCAAATTAATGTGGTGGATGTGCCTAAGCTCTTTCAAGCTCTGTAGAAGATCCTCCCTTTCTCTCACTTGTGTTCTTATTCTGCTTGGCTTCAGTCTAATAATTTTTTTACTCCCCAAGATTTTGTTTGTTGCCAGTTCCCCAACTATTGTCTCATTTTGACTATCATTTCTTCTGAAAACAACCCTCTCTTTCTTGGCCACACCACAGGCACAGACTTCTGTTTCCAATAGTGAGTTTTTTCTTTCTCTTTCTCTCTCTCTCTCTCTTTCTCTCTGGCTCTCATTATTTCTCTCTCTTTCTCTCTCTCTCTCTTACTTTCTTTCTTTCCTTTTCTTTTCTTTCTTTCTTTGTGTTGGTTGGCAGGAGGAAGTAAGGGTATTATTTTGGTCCCAAAACATAGCTCACGTTTCTCACACTATAAAGCTAACCAGCCTCGTAGAACATTACAATATCCTTGCCTCTTCTGCAGAGAACCCATAAATAACAGAAGAGACTCTAGGAAGCCCCATTTCCCCCAAAAGCATAGAAGGATCCTTGTATAATACTGTAACCAGAGGTCAGGACTCACGTATAAATGTATCACATTACTGAATGGCATGGTTACTTTTGGGAAGACATAGTTTGGTGTTGGTAATGCAAATTGCCATCATAGCACACTACCCTTTACTTGAAAGAGGCATTCCCCATGACGACATGAGGCCATATTTCCAGGAAGCCATAAAGTCTCTGACTACCCACAGTGTCAGCACAAATTCACTATACCTGTATTACCAAAATGGATGAACTATTTTTTTTACTGTTTGGGTCACCACTGTCATAATTATAAAAATTCAGCAAAACCCCCTCATACTTAAGATTCTGGTAATACCAATACACATCTAAAGGTCCAGTGTGCCCTGAAGGAATGGGATGACTCTGAAAATAAACTCTCTCCAGGTGTGCAGATAGATTTTCTTATTCTTAGACCTTCTCTTCATTCCAAGGACCCAGATTAAAGGACATAATCTGAAATACAGAATGGATACCCTGTGGAGATTCCTCAACTTCTCAGACAAGTTGGGTAAGATGTGAATTAACCAACATAAAGATGTACCCAAACTTTTTTCCACAAAAATTTCTAATAGTCTCTGCTGGTATCATTTGGTACCATGCTTTAGCTTCAGTCCAATCCCAGCTTCTGAGATCATTCAAGATGCTAGTCTGGAGGAAGTTTAAAAACTCATAACTAGTATTCTATGCTATAAACCCTACTCTGATATAAAACTGGGTTTGATTGTTTTTTTGTTCCTTTTGATCAAGTTCTGTCTCATTTCCTTATTCTAATAGGGTCCTTTTTATGTGTCTTTCTGTGACTAATACCTGAGATTCCCAGGAACATCTACCTGTTTCCTACAACTACTCTCTTCCCATGTTTTATGTGTTTGTTCTGTGGCCTAATCCTAAAAACCTCCAGGATCACGTGTCATTTGCCAGTAGGTCTCTCTGAATTCTTGGCCTCAGCCCTCCTTGTTCTGGTTTATTTCATTACTACCCAAGACCTAGTTCTGATCATCCAGAAGGACCCAGAATAACTAGGATCTCAAATGGGGGGAACCAATAATCCATGATAATCCTACTATTAGTGGCCAATATCCTGATTGGCTGTTAGCTTTCTAAGTGCTCTGAAGAGAGGGGTATGGGGTTGGTTAGAGCAGACGGCAGAGAAGCCTTCTTGTGACAAGAATGCAACAATGCTTTTCTTGACATCCCTTTCAGTAACCTATGTTTTACTTTCATGACTCCTGGGTATAAACCTCAAGCCTGTGCCCCACAGGTTACATGGCCTTGTTTCATATACAAAATCTTAGGATGTGCCCTTATATCCTATCATGTGTCTTGGAATAGTAAGAGGGCCTAAAACTCTAGTAGGGCATAAACACCAAGGTAATTACATGCTCTTATTGCCTACATTCTGCTTGAGTCTACTCAATCTCTATTCACCATCCTGCCACAGCCAGATCTCTCACTGCCTCACTCCATCACAATGGTGCTCCTAGCCTCATGATCATCACAGCCATTTATCCATGAGGATCCTATGCCAGGGTATGAATGTCCAGAGAATTTGTCACATGTCTGACAGAATCCCAGAATTATCAGTGACTTTCTTCTGACTCAGATCCTGGTCACATGAGCAGAAACTTATTTTACTGAGAGACTCTTTTATCTCTCAGAAGCATGAAAATGCTAATATAAAGACTCATAGTTCCTTGATTCAAGTCTGAAACAATGATATAAAAACCCTAGCCTCTTTATTCATGTATTCATTTATTCAACAAATATTCATTACCTAATATGTGCCATTTACTGGGGATCCAGCAGGAAATAAAACAGACAAGGTCTTCACTGCCATGAAACTTAAAGTGTACCAGGAGTAGAGAGACACTGAATAAAATTAATTAATTAATATCATACTGCAATAAGTGCTAAAGTGAAAAGTAAACCAGGTCAGGAAAGAGAAATGGTTTGCTGTGTGAAGGGGTTGCAATTTTAAATAGGGTAAAAACAGGGTAAACCTCACTAATACGTGATATTTAAATGAAGACTTAAAGGAAGTGAACCATGTAGATATCTGAGAAGAGCTTTCTGGGCAAAGGGTACAGCTGAGACAAAGAACCTGAAATAGGAGTGT
Source organism: Ateles fusciceps (assembly GCA_036589455.1). NCBI lineage: Eukaryota > Metazoa > Chordata > Mammalia > Primates > Atelidae > Ateles > Ateles fusciceps. Next base: position 62,720 of record JAZHEH010000283.1, on the reverse strand, counting down.
GGTTTGCATGTTCAAGGAATAGCAAGCAGGCCAGTATGGCTAAAGTGGTGTGAACTAAATGAGGAGTAGCAAAGGGATGAGGTAAGAACTAGAGGACCAATTATAGTGTATTGAGAGGACTTTAGATTTTGCTTTAAGTGAGATGGGAAGCCATGCAGAAGACTCTAAGCAGAGAAGTGACAGAAGCTATTGACAAATTAACAGGACACTCTTGTTGCTGTGTGAATAATGAATTGAAGGAATAATGGGGAAAGCCTGGATACCAGTAAAGAGATTATTAGTCTAGTTAAAGTGAGAGGAGATGGCTTAGACCAGGGGAAGCAGCTTCAAGAAAGTTGTCAAATACCATTGCATCTGCTGAGCAGCAGACCAGAATCCCCGAGCCTGCCTTTACTGACCTTACTGGCTAGGTTTTTAGAACCCATCCTCTTGCTCCCAGCCCAACTAATTACCAGTGCCATCTGTTACTAACTCAGCCTTAGCCCAGTTCTAGATACTTCAAGTTTGCTGGGTACCTGAAGACTGAGAGATATGCTGTAATGGTGCCTCTTGCAGCTAGGAGACGAGCATCACACTTGCCCTCATAAACAGAAGCCATCCCATGAGACATCAGATGCTGGCTCACAAACTCCCAATTCTACAGCTACTCAGCAAAGCTGAGTGTCATTGTCTTCAGTAGCCCTAAGTAACGAAGTTGTACTGTGATAATATTGTTTCAAAAGTTCTTGTTGTGTGGCAAGCATTATGTAGAATCCTCTATACAGATTATTTAATTCATACCTTTCAACAAAACTATGACACATATCCTGTTATTACTCATTTGTGATGGTTAATTTATGCGTCCACTTGACCAGGATGTAGTACCCAGTTGTCCAACCAAATACTAATCTTGGTTTTACTGTGAAAGTATTTTGCAGATGTAGTTAACATCTACAATCAGTGGACTTTAAGTAGAAGAGATTATCTTTGATGATGTGAGTAGGCCTCATCCAATCAGCTGGAAGTCCTTAAAAGCAAAAATGAGTTTTCCTGGAGAATAAGAAATTTTGTCTCAAGGCTGCAACATCAACTCCTGCCTAGTTTCCAGACTGTCCAGTTGCTCTACAGATTTCAGATGGATGTGCTAGCCCCACAATCCAGTGAACCAATTCCTAGGAGTATATACTATAGCCTACTGTGTTTTTTTTTCTTTAGATAACTCTCACTGATACACCACTTTGACAAATGAAGAATGAAATTCAAGGTAATTGAACAACTTGTTCAATGTCATTATAGCTAGTAAGTGTTAGAGGTAAGAACTGAACCTGAGTAGGATGACTCTAAACTACATATCCTTTCCCCTCCTTCCTCAATCCATACAAAAAAATTTACCTGATCCTAAAAATTGCATGGGAATACTTCAAGGATCTGCATGTTTAACATACTTTATTATATGATAAAATTATATACTTATAATTAATTATATTTTATGTTTATTAGTGATAATTATAGTGATCATTATTAAATCACTCCTATATGTCAGACTTTGTCATAAACATTTTTCATGTGTTAGATAATCCCCACAACAACTATATAAGATAGTTAATACTACCATCACTTTAGAGGTGGTACATATGAGGGTTAAAATATTAAATAATGTATCTCATGTCATGCAGCTAGTAAATAGTAGAGCAGGATTCGAGAACAATGCTCTGAACTGACTTCTTCTGAGCTAATGTGAGTAGAATCCAGTGATTACCCTGCCTTAATCCCTAAGGAGTCACTATTAATCTGATAACAGTAAGTTGGTTATTTGCCTTATAGGGCCACCTTCCTGCTTGCATATAGGGTCCTTGGCTCCTGAACCACATCCAGAATCAATTAAACTTTTTGAATACCCCCTAAAAGTACCAGAGATGTCATGTTTACTTTGGATTCAGCAGCCACTATTTCTGGGTCATGTCCCAGCTAGGCACAATTTATCAGGTCAATAGATCTAATAAAGAGGCATTAAAGGGATAAAGAGGCCAAGGAATAAGCTTTGAAGACAGAACACTTGGATTCAAACCTCTGTTTTGCAAACTTCAGCACTAGCACATCAGCTAAATTTTCTGAAACTTAGTTTCTTGTCTGTAAAATTGAAATAATAATTGCTATGGGATTGTTTTGAGAACTAAGAAGATAATGAGTAAAAAATATTAGGCCAGAGGATGGGTCCTCCAAATGTGAGCTATGTATGACCAGTTACAGAGCCTTCAGCTCTGGCTGTTGGGGCCTCAGGCTGACCTGAGAAACCTCAACGAGCACCCTGAGAGCTCTGACCAAGCTCCAAATGGGAGATAAACCTCTCCTGCACAAATATAGCCATGTCCCGCATAATTCACTGGGCAGAGTCAAATAGGCCCAAAACAGTTAGAGAAGGAACTAATGGTGTACTATGATCTTTATTCCAGTACTATTTGTGTTATGTTGTATGAGAGACCACTCTATCATTAGTTCAATTCAACTCTCATTTTCTGAGCTCCTACTCTGTGCCAAGGTCTTCTTCTAGGTTTTGGGATTACAGGGAAGAAAAAAGACATCATCTTACCTTCAAGTTGCTCATAGTCTACTGGGTTCATGAGTGTGGGGTAGTGGGAGACAGTGATAGACTAGTCTATTTTACTTAGCCTATATATAGCACTCATTTTATTCTGGGTCCTATTTTAACCACTCATTAAAGCTTCATATCAACCCCTGTGAAATAGTTAACACATTATTATTATTATTTCTATTTTTATGGATTAGGAAACTGAGACATAGAGACCTGGAATAATTTGTCCAAGATCACATCACTAATAAATAGCAGAGCTAAGATTTGAACATACCTCACTATACTACTGTGCTCCAATAACATTTTCTCATTATCAATATATTGATAGAAGTACCTACTCAGGAATATTGGAGAGCTCCCAAAAGACTCCAGAAACTGTAGAGGACTGGTTCATGCTGTTATCTTCTAAGAAGCTGGCAAAATCCCTGATTACAAAGCAGGCGATAACGAATACCACAAATAATAAGATTGAGTGTGCCTACCCCTGCCCATAGATACCCATAGAATAGGCAAGAATATGGGAATTTATCCTCTATTGCTAATTTCTTGTTGCATTAATAATTACCCACCAAATCTAGCAGTTTGAAATAACAAATATTCATTATCTCATAGTTTCTGTAGTCCAAGAATCTGGACATAGCTTACTTAGGTGCCTCTGGCTCAAGCCCTTCATTGGGTCGTAGTCAAACTGGTTGTTTTCAAGATTCGGTTCTCACAAGTTAGAGGCCTCAGGTCCTCTTTGGATGTCTACTTCAGTTCCTTCCTGGGCCTCTCCAAGCATACCCACAGCATTGTAGCTGGCTTCCTTCAGAGGGAGTAAACAAGAGAGGTAGAAAGCACAACCACCCAAGACAGAAGACACCATCTTTTTATAACCTAATAAATCCTTACCCTGTCATCATTTCTGTCTCATTATTCAAAAGATACCTCTTCCCACTCAGCTCCAGGCAGACATTCCTAAGTAATCTTGCCTGGCACAAGGAGGCTTCTTGCCTGAGACCCAAGTCAGTTGTTTTAAGACACACATATGGGCAAAGAATAGCAGGATATATGTGGAATATGAAATAGACAAGGTTGATGAAAGTTTTTCCCTGCCTCAAGTAGGGGCAGGTACACCCAGAGGCCTCTAGCACGTATTATATATAATTAACACGTGTGGAAACAGAGCTACAGTCACTGGCAAAAAAAGCAAAATAGGGGTGGGTGCTCCTTCAAACCAGTGCTTACTTCAGTATTTCCTGCTAACTGCTTTCAATATTATTAACTTTCTGGACTCTGGACCTGCATGGATCTCCTTAACTCTTCTTTCCTATCTTAGTTGGGCTAATAAATATTTACCTTGACCTGCTGAGCAGCTGTCTGACACTGCTTGCTGCCTTTTGTTAACTAAGCTTGCCTATCAGCAACTTATATTTGATTTTTCTTAACCAGTTGTTCCTCCAAAACACAACAGTTTGTTGATCCTACTTTTCTAAGCAAACCACAAATCCTGGTTTCTCCTGTCCATCCTTGTCCTGCTGCCACTATTCCATCTTGTAACAAGTACCCTCTTTCACTCTAAGAAATGTGCTTCCTCTATCAGGAAGTCAATCAGTGTCTTGGGCACACACCCTTCTCACAACCTTACCCAAACATGTTTGCCTAGGCTTTGTATAAAACAAATATGTTATTCCTACTTCTACATGTACCATCAGCTTTGCCTGTTCCCTAGCCAGTTCGCTCAATGCTCTCTCCCACCTAACAAACTAATTCATGCCGAGCTGGCTCTATCACTGGACATATCTTGATGATTTGCACTACACGAAAAGTATCCCCACTTTAGTGACCAAGATAAATATGCCAGTGCACAAAGTGAATTTCTGGCCCTCTGGCAAAGTAGTGGGAATTTTACTTGGGATATAAAGACATAATTGTGGTGTACTTTGAGTCACTAAAGGTGGACTTCTGCTTCATGTACACAAAGTGCCAGCCCTTTGTACAACATCTAAGCTGAAACCTAAGTTGCTCTAAAAAAAAGCATTATATCACATTAACCTGCTGACAGAGCCCTAAATATTTGGACATATCTTTGGAAACCCAGGAGTCTCTAAAAGCTATTGTTTTTTAAAACAATAAGTGGACAATACCCTAACAAATGGGAAAGTGTGCAACCTTTCCTTTTGCCCACACTGGTATACTCTGTACTGGTTTCTCCTTTAGACATTTGAAAGTGTAATTATGGCCAGGTTATCAAGTTCCTATGGAATTGAAGATTACCCAAAAGAATCTTAAATATTCCATCATCTCCATAAAAAATGGAAGAAAACTCAAGTACCATTTTTATATAGCATTGTTTCCAAGGTATAGTGTGTTCCAAGTTACAAAAAAATTGCTTGATAAATGAACTTTTGGAAGTCAACCCATTTGCAAGTTAGGAACTGCTTATGTTATGCAAGTGGCAGTTTCCCAGCTTCCCAGTTTTTTAAACACTTAGCTGGAGAAGATCTTGAGATTCTTTGCTAATCGGAAGAAATCTAAATCTTTTCCATGGTTATATTTATCTCTTCTTTCCAACATATAGTGAGAGACATAGACCACCATCTCCTCTACTGGGTTATAAGTGTGTTTTGGTGCATTACAAAAATATCCTTGGTAAGTCACGGCATTTTTGAGATGTCAAACTTTCTCTTGCCTTCCACATATACACACTTTCCCAGGGTCCCCCTAAATAAATAAAATCTTCCTAGAAACTTCAAACAAATGGCAACATTAATGGCATTCCCTTTCAAGCAAAGGGAAGAAATAAAACCAAAACCTAGATTAAAGGTTTAGTCAGAGACTATTCATGAGGATATCAATACCACATAAATTAATCTCCATCTCCTGTACTGACACTTGTAGGAAAGAGACTGGTTTTCTTAGCCTTGCTTACACAGCCCTTCACAATCAGGCCCTAGCTTAACTTCTAGGCTCTCCTCTCTTCTTCCTACACCAGCCAGATATTCCCTTCATTGGTCCCTAAATATCAGTGCCTGTGTGTCTTTGCTTGCATCCCCTGCCTCATTGTGTCAGACTGCTTCTCTTCACTAACAAGAAGAAGCCCATTATGGTGTAAGAAGAATGGTTTCTAGAGTCAGAAAAGCCTAGAGTTCAGATCCAGGCTCTACCATTTAACAGCCATGTGCTTTTAGTGAATGTTGCTTAGTTTTAAACCTGAATACCTTTACCTGAAAAGTGAGAATATTAATGTTGCCTACTTTGTAGGACTATTACAAAGATTAAGTGAAATAATGCATGTAACGCACCTAGCCCATATTAGGTTTCCAATAATTGGGGTTTAGTCTTACGATGATCATCCTTTTTATTTTCTATGCCATAGCTCATAACTCAACTTCCATCACAGCCCATGAGGATAGATCCACTTTTTCTGAACTCTAATATTTTATAGCGTATATATCACGTTTAGCACTTCAACAGTGCTCATTTTATTTGTAGATAAAAATATTTTATCTTCCCAACTACACTGAAAGCTCATGTAGGGCTAGAACTATGCACAATCTCTGTATTCTACCAGATAATCTTTCATGCAGAAGGCGAACTCTCAAAATATTTGTTGATTGTCTAGGATTATAGATGCAGAATCAGTAATCACTGATTGACAGTGATGGCATAGGGCTTGAAAGGTAATAAAATTAGATAATAAATAATGTTGCTCACAGCTGTCATTTTATTGAACACTATTATTAAATATAATATATAATGACTGTTTACTATATGGCAGACACTCTGCCAGAAACTCGACAAATATTGTGTCATTTCATCATTACAACAACACACTGAGGTAGGTATTACCAGCTTTATTTCACAGATGAGGAAACTGAGTCTCAGAGAGATTATGTAAATTTTTCGGAGTTGTAAGTGGAGGAGCAAGACTCAAACCTGGATCACTTTACTCTGGATTTTGAGCTCTAAACCAACAAGTATACTAGGGACAGAGAATGTCCTAAGGACTTTGCAAATTGCCAAAGGTAACGTCACTGTTGGTAACAAGACTTCACCTTTCTAAAATGGAAGAGTGTACATATTAGGAAGATTTTCAACATTCATGGTTGGAAAAAAACAAGCAAATTCTTAGACCAGACCATCCTTATAGTCATCCAGTGCATGTAATTCCTGATCATTCTTGAACTAGCATTTAATCTCTGTGGGGGGGGGAAAAGGAGGGTGATCAAGGGGAAGCAAATAGATGGGCAGATGGCTGGGGGAGTGGATGACCATGTGGGAGAGTACAGGGACTGTTGCCTGCTGTGTCACAGAAAGGCTCAATGTCCATCAAGGGAAGAAAACGATTGAGAAATGCTTAACAGTGCAACACACCAAATGGAATAAGAGCCTATTCATCTACTTGGAGCAAGAAAAAAGTAACAGTGCCCACTGCCTGTGTGGGTGTTTCTGGCCTTTTCCAGCAAGGTGTATGTTTAAAAAAAGATTAGTACAATAGGGCACGAACAGTCCTATTGAGAACAGCCGCCTGCATAGACTTGGCAGATTTGTACTGTGGAACAGTTCCGTCTGACATTTAAAATGTGGCAAAACTACTTAAATTCAATTTAAAAATAAATTTTCTATAGCCCCTTATTTTCTTCTTATAAGCATAAGTTCAATGGAGACAGCATCATGAGCTTTACATGATGCCCTTCAGAATAAATGCTTGCCAAATATAAGAATATGTGGCACTAAGTGATGACAAGCGGATTAGGCTGTAATGATTCCCAGGCTCATACCCAAGAAGGCTGCTCCCTCAAGAAAGAAAAGTTGCAGGAGCAATTTGGATTGGGATTTAGAGCTGGGATGCAGCTCCAAACCACTGCAACCAAGTTCACAAAGGAACGTAAGATCTTCTCTCTGGAAAACAGTGATTCATTTTAATCAACAAATAGCAGAGTAAAGGGAACAGTAAGTGACATTTTCTGTAGTGTCACTGAGAGACCAGTGATAGGGTTGCATTCTGTTTGTGAAAATTAGTTGTATTTGGTGAGAAGGGTTGCAAAACTCTGGTTAAGTTACATAGCATAGTTATATAGCATTGCTACTCGCTTATTCTTGTTCTGAAGGATAAGGATTGGAAATGTTTCTTGAGGACCTCAATAGACAGAGTTCTTTTCCTCCAGTGACATACTTGCTCAAAATCATCTGTCCACATCCTCCAACTTATTCTCTTGCTTTCTTCTTTAGGCCTTCTGCTTCAAATCATTGCCAGGAGCTAGAGAACATATCATCACTACATAATAAAAGCTTTCTTATTCTGAGCCTTTCAGAGGGAAATTCTGCCCTTCTTATCAAGCTTCTGCCTCTGTCTGTCCTGTTAACAACACTTCCACAAGAGAAAGGGAGTTGGTATGCTTATCAATGCCTGAAACATAGAATGTGAACACTGAGCATTGGGTATAGGTTTATTTCCAGAACCCATTCATGACATTCTCTCATTTGTATTTCTATAAAGGATCTATATCATTGGTGCAGACTCAGTCATTCTCTACTTTCACACCTTCTTCTACTTACTTCCTCCCCCTCAGGAACAAATCTGGCATTCTTTTTGTCTTCTCTATGTGCCACTCCATGTAGCTGGCTGGATCAATGGACAGAGGGTCCTTCTTGAGATTTGGCTTCCTTCCTTCTCTCCCACCTACCTTCTGCCCCAGGCAGCCACACCTGAGTACACAGGTCCCAAGATTAGGAGTGAAGAAATGAGTAAAAGATTCATTAAACCTCCAACTCTGTTTTCAAAAACTCTATGTTGTGTATTATTAAGTATTGGCTCAGCTATTAAGTATTAATTAGATTCCCATTTTGTTATTGTACACATAGCTTCCTTGACACAAAAAATTTCAATGACTGGTATCCTTATTAGGGCACAGACACAGATGTATTTAGAAGGAAGATGGCCATGTCAAGATGGAGGCAGAGATTAGAGTGATGCAGCCACAAACCAAATAGACACCAAGGATTGCCAGCGCCCACCAGAAACTAGATAGAAAATAATGAAACAGACCCTCCCTCATATCCCCCAGCCCCCAGAAGGAGACAATTCTAGGACATCTTGATTTCAGACTTCCATCCTCCTGTACTGTGAAATAATAGATTTCTGTTGTTTTGAGCCACCCAGCTTATGGTACTTTGTGCAGCAGCCCTAAGGAAACCAACACAGTATCCACAATGAGAAAGTTGTCCATTTCTCAGGAAATTTAATGAGTTCTATTTCAGACATGTTGAATTTAAAATGAAGTGATGTCCTGAAATCACCTGGACCTGGGTTACTGAAGAAAGGGTGAAAAGGTCGAGGTGAGGAGGCAGATACTGAGACTTGTCAGAGGAGAGGTGGGGACTCAGAAGAACTTAGATGTGAAAAGAATTAGATACACAGGGTAACAATTGTAAAGCATGGGAAGATCATGAGAAGGTTTGGGTGTTTTCTTTTAAACAGCATGGTCTATGATACCATTCTGAGATGATCAAAACCCTTCCTATAACTCCTGTTCTGGAATTAGAAATATATCTTGCTGGATTACTAAACAGACTTCTGTCTTCCCTTTTACCTCCATTTTCACCTTTCTCTTATCCATTCTTCTCAGTATAGCTAAACTTCCTAATTAGAAAATCCTTTTATGTTATTCTTTTCTTAAAATGATTTATTTATCCATTTATCCTTAGCATGATTTCTAAGACTCTTGCTCACGTGACCCTGGTCAATTTTAAATGAGTATCTCTCAAAATCTGTGTCTGACAATTGGCATGTTTGTCCTACCCAAGCAATAGATTCAGTAAGTCTGAGACTCCTGGAACCTGTAATATATGAAACATGTTCACAGACTCAAAAATCCTTAAAAGCTGAAATAAGCCTTAAAGATAATCCTTGTTTAATAAACGGTGTTGGGAAAACTGGCTAGACATATGCAGAAGCTGAAACTGGACCCCTTCCTTAAACCTTATACAAAAATTAACTCCAGCTGGATTAAAGATTTAAACATAAGACCTAACACCATAAAAACCCAAGAAGAAAACCTAGGCAATACCATTCGGGACATAGGCATGGACAAGTACTTCATGACTACAACACCAAAAGCAATGTCAACAAAAGCAAAAATAGACAAATGGGATCTAATTAAACTTAAGAGCTTCTGCACAGCAAAAGAAACAATCATTAGAGTGAACCGGCAACCAACAGAATGGGAAAAAAATTTTGCAACCTACCTATCTGACAAAGGGCTAATATCCAGAATCTACAAAGAACTAAAACAAATTTACCAGAAAAAAAAAACCATCAAAAAAGTGGGTGGAGGATATGAACAGACACTTTTGAAAAGAAGACATTTATGCAGCCAACAAACATATGAAAAAATGCTCATCATCACTGGTCATTAGAGAAATGCAAATCGAAACTACATTGAGATACCATCTCACGCCAGTTAGAATGGCAATCATTAAAAAATCAAGAGACAACAGATGCTGGAGAGGATGTGGAGAAGTAGGAACGCTTTTACACTGTTGGTGGAAGTGTAAATTAGTTCAACCATTGTGGAAGACAGTGTGGCAATTCCTCAGGGGTCTAGAAATAGAAATACCACTTGACCCAGCAATCCCATCACTAGGTATATACCCAAAGGATTATAAATTGTCCTATTATAAAGACACATGCACATGTATGTTTATTGTGGCACTGTTTACAATAGCAAAGACTTGGAACCAACTCAAATGCCCTTCAATGATAGACTGCATAAAGAAAATGTGGCACATATACACCATGGAATACTATGCAGCTATAAAAGATGATGAGTTTATCTCCTTGGCAGGGACATGGATGAAGCTGGAAACCATCATTCTCAGCAAACTGACACAAGAACAGAAAACCAACACCACATGTTCTCATTCATATGTGGTGTTGAACAATGAGAACACATGGAAACAGGGAAGGGAACATCACACACTGGGACCTGTTGGGGGGTGGGGAGGCTAGGGGAGGGATAGCAGGGATGGGGTGATTGGAGAGGGATAACATTAGGAGAAATACCTAATGTAGATGATGGGGGGATGGATGCAGCAAGCCACCAAGGCATGTGTGTATCTATGTAACAATCCTGCATGGCCTGCACATGTACCCCAGAACTTAAAGTATAATTTAAAAAAAGATAATCTAAGTTCCAGCTGGACACTGTGGCATGTGCCTATAGTACCAGTTACTCAGGAGCTTGAGGTGGTACCATCACTTGATCCCAGGTTTTCGAGGCCAGCCTGGGAAACATAGTAAGACACCATCTCAGAAAAACAAACACAAAAACACATTTCATACTCTGTGTAGGCATCCCTTCCACAGATTGTCACAGAGATAAGCCACCAGCCTCTGCATCTGATCTCACAGTTGAATGGCTCTAAAAAGTCCAAATTTCATCTGATAAGAGGAACACCCAGTAATGGTGACAACAGCACTAGGTCTAGTCAGAATTTAGGTGCTTTGTCATCTTGAGCAAATCACTTAATCTGAGACTCAGTTTACTGTTCTGTAGAAAGGCACGAATGTGAAAGGCAGTATAGTATAATAGTTAAAAGTACGAAGTAGAGCCCAAATTAACAGGAATCAAATCAAAGCTTGGCTCTGCTAGTTACTAGATATGTGATCTTGGTCATATTACTTAACCTCTCCATGCCTCAGGTTAGTCATCTGTGAGGAGCACCTGATAATAAGAGTAACTAACTTATGGTGAAATGTAAATGAATCTATATATGCAACATGTTTGACACATAGTAAGCACAATGCATTGGCTCTTACTATTTTCTGTTAAATTGGGGTAAAATACCTGCTGTAACTACCTCATAGAGTTTGTATAACAATAAAAATCACATGACATGATGTATGATAATGTGCTTAATAAAGTACCATATAAACATTATCAGATTTAGTTGAAATCTGTTAGTTCTAAATCTAACCTCAGAATGCCCAGTCTAAATTTTGTAGTTTTCTACATATCTGAAGACAGTTTATTTTGTACTATCAGGCTTAGCAACTTCAGTGTTTTCAACAATTTCTTATGGTACATAGCTATGGCCTCTTAATCATCTTAGTCATATTTTTATAGGTGTGTTTCATTAATTCTGGTTTTAAATTTATCAAATATTTCTCAGATACTGATCACATTTTAGGTACTATGCTACATATTAGTGATATGACAATGAATATAACACAGTTCCTGTCTTCGAAAAATGTCCAGTGGTCAAAACCCTTCTAAAAAAAAAAATTACATCAGCACCAAGTGTTACCAAAAACTGGCTGGTCCAATGTACTTGTACTGTTCTGTTAATACACTTTTATGTATATGGCCCAAGGCTTCATTAGCATGGTTGATCATTGTCAATTCATATTGGCCATTTAACCTTTTTATATATAAGTTATAGGTTATAATCCTCTAAAACTTACAGATAAAAACTTCTATTAAACCAGATTGTCCACAACCTGCATTTATTGATTTAAAACCTGACAGCTAGAACTTGAAATTTACACCTATAAAATACCCGATTATTATCATTGTCACCCTATTTTTCTAGAATGCAACAAGTTTTTAATATCTACAGAGTTGATAGGCATTCTATCTACATTTTTACCCAATTAATTGATTAAAATGATGAAGAGAGTATGATTAGAAACTTCCATTCCGACTGCCATAAATTCACTAAGTAGCATGTTTGGACTGGAGTTATTCAACTACTTATGGAGCCATATAACACAGTCACCATCCAACTCATCTTCCAGGCACTCAAATGATAACAGAAAACTTTTATTGAGCAGTTACTAGATTTTGCTCTAAAGTCCTTAAACATTGTTCTCAATGTTTGGCATGTATAAACACATCTTACCTTAACAAGATTCATAAGAAATAGGTATTGTTTGGGTTTTGATTTTATAGATCACACAACTGATACACTAATAGATGAGCTCTCACAACTAGTAAGGTATAGAGCTATGGGTTCGAATTCACAAGTCTAGTGCTACAGCCCACAAGCAATCACTGTGATATGGGTTTGTTATTGACCTAATGAAATGGAATTAATTAGTCATAAATTCTGGTAAAGCCATACTGGTCCCTGGTGAACATCACTGCCTTTTCTTAGTACTTGCAACATATTTCCTTATGAATTATCTAGATAATTCCATTAAGGATTGATGTAGCTCAATAGACTATCATTTCTATAATCTTATCCCTTCCTTTTTAAAACATAAAAATTATAAGTACTTTTATAATTGCATCAGCCAGAGATCCCTCTAACTGGATTAATAAGGTGTTTTCTGACCTATAATTAAGAAGGCTCCTTGCATATGATAATCTAAAATCAACTTTCAGAATTCCACTAAATATTTAATGAGTGTCCTTGACAGAAAAGCAGAAAACCTAACTAAAATCTCAAAAATGGCTTTTTAAACTCATTCACTGAGAAAGAAAATGAAACAGAAGACAAGAAAGTTTGTATTCCAAGCAGAAACTTGTAATTATCACATTGGACCACGCATCTGTCTAGCCACCTTCTGTTCACAGATGAAATTCAAACTGTTGATGTGCTAGCTTGCTATTCTTGTTAGCTCTAGTCTCCTCCTATGTGCCTGTAGGTAGGAATGCTCTGCGTTGCTATTTTATTTCACTGACATTTTGAGAAAGCAGAATGACCCTTCTGTTTTTATTACCCTGTCCCTAATACGATCTCTTACCAGATTGCCCCCAGAAAAAGCTATTTATTGCTATTTCCTTATTGTTTTCTTTTTTGTCTTTCTGCTAACTTTCCATGGAGAAACTTTATGTGAACATTTGATTGGGTTGGGGCGGGTGGGAGAGTGAGAAGAATAAATTACTGGCTTTCATTCTTGGCTATGAACTGCAGCAGATTTTTGGTCAAAATTGTTCATTTCTATCCATTTTATGAGAATTCTTAACCCCCAAAAGTTGAAAAAGAAAATCCTAAAAATATTTAGATTATCGTTTCCCAACTTGTGTACTATAGACCATGACTTTAGAATAAATTTTTTAAATGTGTTTAAGGAGGAGGTGACTGTACACTCAATGAAGTTTTGAGAAATTTTTACATAATATCTTCTCTGTAAGTAAATATTGACAATTTCAGTCAATTTTAATTATTAATTTCTAATTAATAATTCCTATTAAATATTTCTTATAATTTTAATTATAAATAATTTTAATAATTACAATTATTTACAATTTCATTTATTCTTTATAATAAACATTAAGTTAATGTTTACTGAGCACCCACTGTGATTAGGCACTATTATAAGTTCTGGGAATAAAATGATGAGGTGAATAAGGCAGATATGGTTCCTGCCTTCATGGACCTAACATCCTACCTAATTGGGGAGACAGAATATACACGAGTTAATGAATAAATAAATGAGATAATTGTATATAATAATAAATGCTTTGAATTCAATAAAACAGGGGGATGAGATTGAGTATGGCAGGAGAATGAGTTGGAAGCATGTTAGATAGAATCATTCGGGAAGTGATCTCCAAGAAGGTGATACTGACCTGAAACCTAGACTGTTACAACTGGAATAGCAAGAAGAATGAGCATAGGGAGCAATGAATACTGGAAATGCCCTCAGGCAGCAAACAGTTTACCGTCGTCAAGGAAAAGCAAGAGGGTCCATACAGCTGAAGCAGGGTGATATAAAGGGAAGAATGGTGCCAGATGATGCTTATGTAGGACCTTATAGCCCTGATAGAGACTAAAGTTTTCGGCAGGAAAGTGACTTAATTCAATTTACCTCAAGACTTTGAGAAGTACTATCTTAAAGAAATCTCCTTAGCATTTTAAATCCAGTAGTTCCCAAGCATAATGGGTCACTAGAGACTTTTATCCCTATAGACCACATTTTAACATCTTGCATAAGAGCATCCCATAACACACCATTTTAGGAAATACTTGTTGAGATAAATTTATAAATGAAACATCCATTTGTCAGTAATCTGAGATGTTGAAGAATGTGCGGAAAATACAGATGAATACAGAGAGACAGATGAAGCATACAAATACAGACCTTTTTGCCCTAGTTTTAGACAGAGTACTGAATATATCACAGGGTACTGAATATTTCATAGGGTTGGGCTGGGTTTTAAGAGAAGGAAGTTTTATATTCTTATAAAACAACCACACGTTCTCATCTCAAACACTTCTACTACTTGTCTTCAAGACTATTTTACCTAGTCTTTCTCCCAAATATTTGCTCATAGAAGTTCCTGAAGGAAAAAAACAGTTTGACCAAGACTTATGTTTACGTGGTTCGCTTTAAGAAACCAATCAGTAATACACTTATTTAATACAATACAAATCTTACAGAAGAGGAAAGGAAGACAGGGAAGTGAGTAAGAAGAAATAGCTGAGTACTAGGTGAGAGAAAGGAAATATTCAAGTTGAATTTATGGAGCTCCCATCCATGGATACCAGGATCTTTCCGTAAGCCATGTCATCTACTCCTTGTGAGAGATCAGAAAGATAAAGACAAAATGAACTTGAGGGAAAGAGCAAGAAATTGATTGAAAATAATCTAGTTGAGCAGTTGATAGCATGAGCTTTGAAATCAGACTCAGGTCCCAGACCCAGCTTTGCCACTTCCCAGTTAATTAGTTTTGTGTTGTCCAGTGAAACTCTCCACAATAATGAAAATATCCTTTATATGAACTGTCCAGTAGCTTAGCCACCAGCCACGTCAGGCTATTGGGCACTTGAAGTATGGCTAGTGCAACTTTGGAATGAAATTTTAATTTCATTACATTTTAATTAGCTTACATTTAAACTTAAATTTTAAAAGGCACATGTGGCTATGAGCTACCAAATTGGGTGATGCAGCTCTAGGTGTTTGGAATTCTGGGACTAATGTGGAGAGAAAATATTTGAAATACCTCTGGATTCAGAAGGGGGAAGAGCAAAGAAAAAAAAAAGAGGGAAATTTTAAAGGTGAGACAAACAGAAGAAATGAAACTTCCAAAGTAACTGAAACAAGAATGTAAAAAATACTATTCTTGATTCTATCATCCAGCTGAATAGAAACCTTATAAGAGAATAAGATGATTGTCACCTATGGCATCCTTTTGAGAAGGTGAATGTAAGGCCCGCCAAATATGTATCTTTACCTTATGTATAGCACCCAAAAGTCTCTCTCAGCCCTTCACAACATTTTTTTCAATTTTCAGTCTGCATCATTTCCTAAGGTAATGAGTTCCATATGTTTACCACCTGCTGGATAAAGTGACATTTTTATTTTATTGCATTCAAACTACCACCTATAGCTCCAAGTAATAGTATTTCTCTTTGATGACTTCCATTTGCTTTAAAGATATACCAAAATAACCCAATGACAAATGAACATTCCAATTGTTCTCCTGAGAGGCTTGGCTAATATAACTGCATTTGGTCCTCAGAGGATTCAGAATCAGATGGAATATTCTTTGGTCTCATAGTTCGTTCTAACCTGCCTTGGCACTTTATATCCCTTTGGTTAACGTCTTCTATTGGATAAAGGCTTTGCTGTTAGTAATCCATTAAAAAACAAGTGTATCAGAACTGTAGCCAAAAGCAATCACATAACACTTTGACTTACTGTTTTCCAACATTAGATTCTGAAGACCTGGGTCCATGTCAGTTTGGATTTGGAAAGATTATATAGAGAAAGGTCTGGATCATGGAGGATCTGCGGCCCAGGGTAAAGTATCACAAAGTGAATTGGTACAACAGTCCTGTACATTTGTAGAGGAAACAAGAAGAAAAGACTGAAGGATGACATCAAACAACACCAATTTCAAAATTTAAATTTGTTTCTTCTTCACTGTGGGACCTTTTTTGTTGCTTCATTGTCTCACAATGGAAAGCCCAAGACAGAGGAAGCAGTACGACAACATGAAGCTGTTCTAACTCCTTTCATAAGCAACTGATTGAAAAGATTGGTGATAAACAATAAAACCTTTTCATTAGACTGATTCTCTTACTGAGTACTTTATTTGGCCTTTGAGTGTTTTCCAGCCAATCTTCTTTATATGGATATTTGAATTGTCTCTGTGAAGCCCTCAGTTTGGCTTGTTTGACTATATCCTTTCTGAATCTGTCAGTAAAATAACAATGCATCATTTTGCCCCAGTCCTATATCTTGTTAATGACACTGGTCCAGTACAAACTGAGTTCAAAGTATTCATGTAATTACACTGCTTATAGAATACTATGTTCTTCATTAAATTTAACAAATAGTTCTTGAGTATCTACTATATAGGGCTATAAGGGACATGAGCATAAATTTAAAAAGTAATCTCTCCCTTCCAGAAACATATTATGTGGGATATTGTGTCCCTTTACTATATATTATTCAATATTTATTTTATTTATTTATTGTATTTTTAGTATCTACTGTGTCAGAAACTATCCTAGGAATTAAATAGGGGGCAAACAGACAAGCAGATTCGCTGCCCTCAGAGAGCTTTGTATGTCACAGACATTTGTGATTTATTTTGGTGTGAGGTTCAGCTCATCTTAGTTTACCCAGCATGAAAGTCATTTATTTGGGCATTTGTCTTATGTCTTCCTTAGGAGAGGCATCAATGGAGAAGAGGATATTTAATATAAGGTTGGAAGGATTTCATAAAGTAAGAATGAAATGAAGACATTTGCGTGAGTAAAAAACAGCATGACTAGGGTGATGGATGTATCCAAGATATACAAATAGTCAAGTTTGAAAGGACAGTAGAGTTCATGAAGTGCATTAAAAAAAAAGAAAAGCTGGAAATTCAATTGGTAGAATACTAAAGAAAGCCTTGAATGCTAGTGTAGGAATTCAATACTTAATTCAGTAGACAGGGTTCAATTATATGTTCGTTATGTTTAGAATTTTTGAGCAAATAAATGATATGAGCAAATACAAACTTTCAGAAGATTAATCTGACATCTTGTGTGTTGGATGGCTAGGAAATGAGAAAAACAGAAGGCAGGGAGATGCATTAGAAGGTTTCTGTAATAGTCAAGACAAAAGGCAATGAAGGCCTATACTAGGAGAATGTCAGTTGGCATGGAAAGAAGTAGATAGGTCCAAAAATAAAATCTGCATGACTTGGAAAATCACAAATTTTAGGTAAAAGAAATCAGAGGATGGCAAAGGTGGAGTGAAAGAATCATATTTTGCACATTAGTTAGAAATAAAAAATTGTAAATAAAGTTTGTTTCAATTTCTGAGGGTTCCCTAGAGATCCTTTCATTTGAGAAAGGGCATCCTGCCTTTAAAAGTTTATAGTCTTCTATGTCTCAAGGAACTAAAAGTAGAACTACCATTTGACCCGGCAATCCCACTACTGGGTATCTACCCAAAGGAAAAGAAGTTATTATATGAAAAAGACACCTGAATTCATGTGTTCATCACAGCAGCATTCATGATAGCAAAGTCATGGAATCAACCTGAGCATCCATCAACAGTTGATCAAGTAAAAGTAATGTGGTATATATACACTACGTAATACTATCCAGCAGCCATAATACAGAACGAAATCATGTCCTTTCCTACAACACGGATGGAGCTGGAGGTCAATATCCTAAGAGAACAAATTCAGAAACAGAAAATAAAATATTGCATATTCTCATTTATAAGGAGGACATAAATAGCATGGGGAGAAATGCCAGATATAAGTGATGGGGAGGAAGGCAGCAAATCACACTGCCATGTGTGTACCCATGCAACAATCTTGCATGTTCTTCACATGTACCCCAAAACCTAAAATGCAATTTAAAAAAATGGAAAAAAAAAGAAGGATGTAAACAATGGATACTCATGGACTAATGATGGAAACAATAGACATTGGGGACTCCAAAAGTAGAGAGGGTTGAAAAATTACCTTAGGTACAATGCTCAATATTTGAGTGGTGGGTACACTAGAAGCAGAATCGTCACAATTATGCAATGTACCCATATAACAAACATATATAACAAACCATATAACAAACTCTTTGAATCTAAAAGTATTAAAAAATAAGAGAACAACAACAAAAATACTGGCGTTCTGAATGTTTGTTGAAAGAAATTTATGCCTAGCTCAAAACCACCACACAAAGAACTTCTCTTCATACTTGCTGATAAACAAAAATAAGCATAAATCAAAACAAAAAGTTGAGTCTTCCAAAGTAGTTAATGATCTGATAGTTATTAATTTAATACATATTTCATGAGCATATACTTTATGTTAGAGTATGTTCTAGGTGCCAGTAACACAACAATGAGCAAAAGAGATTAGAAACCCTTATATTCTAGTAGGGTAGGTTGACTCTCCAAAAGTAAACAAATAGAATAATTTCATAGAATGATAATTGTCATGGAAAATGGAACTAGGTAACAGAATAAAGTGGCTGGGTGATGTGGTTTACTTTAGATAGAGTGGCTGGAAAAGGGCTTCTTGAGGAGGGAGCAAATCACACAAAATACCTAAAGAAAAGGTCCACTAAGCAAAAGGAAAAGCAAGTATGAAAGTCCTACAAAGGAAAAGAACATGGCAAGTTAAAAGGACAGAAAAAAAGCTAGTATGTCTGCAATAGAATGAGCAAGAAGAAGAGAGGTAGGAAATGGAGAAGTAGACAAAGGCAGGCTATGGAGGGTTCTATAGGTCATGGTAAGGAGTTTAGCTTCACTCTGAGTGTATCAAAGGATTTTTAAAGTAACATGATTTAATTTACTTCTTTTTTGAGATGGATTCTCTCTCTGTCATGCAGGCTGGAATGTCATGCAGTGGTACTTTCTCGGCTCACTGCAACCTCTGCCTCCTGGGTTCAAGTAATTCTCCTGTCTCAGCCTCCCAAGTAGCTGGGACTACAGGTGCCTGCCACCACGCCTGGCTAATTTGTGTACTTTTAATAGAGATGGGGTTTCACCATATTGGTCAGCTGGTCTTGAACTCCTGACCTCAGATGATTCGCCCACCTCGGCCTCCCAAAGTGATGGGATTACAGGCGTGAGCCACCGCTCCCAGCCCAATTTACATTTTTTAAAGGATCACTCTGGTTGCTGTGCTGAGAATAGAGTTTAGAGGTCCAACAGTAAAGGATGGTCTCTAGGAGGCTATAAATACAATATATCTCTTGTATTTTTATGGAAAAACACAGTGTTTTTACCTTGAAAAAAGAGAACATACAGTATAAAAACCATTCCATATCACTTATCAATTTTTGTCCCAATACAGAGCAATAAAATTTATACTTCATAGTAAATGGTAAGAAATTATACTGAATTTTGGCTATTTAGGCAATTCATTCATTCATTCAACAAATGTTTATGCAGTGGCTCCCAAGTGCTATGCACTGTGCTAGACCCTGGTGATACAATTGCAAACAAAACAGAAATAGTCCCTTCCCTCATAGAGTTTTTAATCTTGTGTGGAAGACAGATGTTTATAAAATAGGCACATACATAATCACAAACCATTATAAATGCTATAGAGGGAAAATGGGCTGCTTTACAGGGTTTATCTATCATATAAATGTTTTGCAATGAGTATATGGTCATCTGCAGTGGCATTAAGATTGTGACACAAGTGAAAGGGGGAAACCCGGATAGGAAATATGTTAACTCAGATTTCCAATGTATTATTAGACAACCCTTGTTGTCTAATGCACTCTCAATTACAACTGCACCTTCAATATCAGGGAAAAGAATGAAATATTACTGACTACATTAAAAAAGGGGAGGAGTTCAAAAAGCAAACACAACAATCCCATGGAGAATCTGTTTGGTACATGGCACAAGGCTGGATGGGTCTTGGAGAGGAACTTCAATCAAGTAAGGACTCTACCCTAAAGAAATTATAATTTCATCCCCTCCAAACAAAGAGGCCTTTCCTGATTGTCTCCATTATTCTAAGTCTAGTTCTCTGGAGTCCCATGGCAGCTGTTCATCTCTCTGTGACTTGGGAACTCTAGAATCTATGGCTATTGCTTTTTTTTTTGAGACAGAGCCTCACTCTGTTGCCTAGGCTGGCATGCAGTGATGCGATCTCAGCTCACAGCAATCTCCACCTCCCTGGTTGAAGCGATTCTCATGCCTCAGCCTCCTGAGTAGCTGGGATTACAGGCACATACCACCACGCCTGGCTGAATTTGTATTTTTTTAGTAGAGACAGGATTTCACCATGTTGGCTAGGCTGGTCTCAAACTCCTGACCTCAGTTGATCCACTCGCCTCAGCCTCCAAAATTGCTGGGATTACAGGCGTGAGCCACTGCGTCCAGCCTGGTCATTGCCTTTTATCTTGTCCTTCTTCCCTCACTAGACAATGAGCCCCATAAGGCCAGTGACATTGGCCAGCTTGTTCACTGAAGAATCTCCACGTTTCAAATAAAAATGGCATGTGATGGGCACTCAATAAAAGTTTGATGAATTAACAATACGAGGTAAAAAGTAATAAGCACTATGAGTGATATAAAGATAAGCTGCTATGCTTGTTTATGGCAGGGAGAGGGTACTTCAAACTAAGATGAATCAGAGAAAAGTTAGGAGATGATTACCATTGTGCCAGTCTATGAAGGTCAGACAAGATTGCATGTGGGCGTTGATGGAAGACATGCCAAGTGAAGTGAACAGTGTGAAAAAAGGGGAACTGGAAAAATCCCAGGCATGCTTGTTAAAATAAAAGGAGCACAGTGTGATTAGACAAAAGAAAATGAGAGGAAGTAATGGGAGGTAAGGTTGAAAATGTAGGTTAAGACTAAAGTGTGAAGGGCCTCAATTGTAAGATTCAGGGGTTTGATCATCTGACACCTGCTCCAATGTACTACAACACACAGTATTTGAAATCAAAAGATCTGTATTCTAGTCTTATATCTGCCATTTGTCAGCTATGTAACTTAAGGAAAACTATTAAACTCTGGTTGAGTCTGTGAATCATTGGTACAATATACAAAAATGGGTAATACAGCAAAGGAAAAACAGAAGACAATGAATTAAATCATTTTTATGTCTGTCAAATTTGAGGTCCACATTTGACATTAAAGAGGAGATTCCTGTAAATACTAGTTATATTTTGGAAATTTTAAAGAAATGGAGATAGGTTAGAAATAGTAATTCGGAAGTCATGAACACAGGACAGGTAGTTGAACCCACACTTTTTGAGAAAGAGTATTCAAAGTCAGTATCTGGAAGAGGAATTTGTTCAAAAATGATTTGGATCCGTTTAGATTCATTCATTTCAATATATTTGAAGAATAAAAAAAATCAGGCTGTCCTTTCACTGTTAGCCTTCTGTTCCAGAATACACTTGTATCCATGGAGAAACCAGCTCTCCACACCAATTTCAGACATATGCAACCTTTTTTGGTCACTCAAACCTGTACTTCCTCCCATCACAGAAGCCAAACATCTATATTGAGATAATTCACCAGATTATATACACAATTTTCAATTTTATTATTGTCATCTAAAGTTAATTCATGCTTTTTGAATTCTATTGAAAATTATTTAAGTCTCAAAAAACTTCTTAAAAGTACTCTTACAGAGTAATAGGTTTTCCCCATAAATCCATTTATTTTGGGGAATTCTGATCAGAAGTGGGGAATAAAGTTGGTCTTCTCAGACCCTCAACTCTCACCATATGCTCTAAATTCTTAGAAAGATCATGGCATATCAGGTTAAAGAGTTACTGATATGATTTGGCTGTGTCCTGACCCAAATCTCACCTGGAACTGTATTTCCCATAATCCCCGTATGTCATGGGAGGGAGCTGATGGCAGGTAACTGAATCATGGGAGTGGTTACCTCCATGATGTTCTCATGATAGTGAGTGAGTTTTCACAAGGTCTGATTGTTTTATGGCGGGGGGTGGGGCTCTTCTCCCACTTTGCTCTGCATATCTGCCTGCCACCATGTGAAGAAGGACATGTTTGCTTTCCCTTCTGTCATGATTGTTAGTTTCCTGAGGCCTCTCCAGCCATGCTGACCTGTGAGTCAATTAAACCTCTTTCTTTTATAAATTACCCAGTCTCTGGTATGTCTTTAATAGCAGCATGGAAAAGGGCTAATGCAGTAAATAGGTACCAGTAGAGTGGGGTGCTGCTATAAGGATATTGGACAATATGGAAGCCACTTTGGAACTGGGTAACAGGCAGAAGTTTGAATTGTTTGCAGGGCTCAAAATAAGACAGAAAGATGGGGGAAAGTTTGGAACTTCCTAGAGACTTGTTGAATGGCTTTGACCAAAATGGTGATAGTGATATGGACAATTAAGTCCAGGCTGAGGTGGTCACAGATGGAGATGAGAAACTTTTTGGGATTTGGAGCAAAAGCTATACTTGTTATGTTTTAGCAAAGAGACTGGTGACATTTTGCCCCTGCCCTAGAGATCGGTCAAACTTTGAACTTGAGAGAGATGATTTAGGGTATCTGGCAAAAGAAATTTGTAAGTGGCAAAGTGTTCAAGAGAAAGCTGAGCATAAAAGTTTGGAAAACTTGCAGCCTGACAAGCAATTTGTCCCCATTTTTCTGGGGGACAGAATTCAAGCCTGTTGCAGAAATTTTCATAAGTAACAAGGAACTGAGTGTTAATCACCAAGACAATGGGGAAAATGTCTCCAGGGCATGTGAGAGAACTTCATAGCAGCCCCACCCATCACAGGCCCAGAGTCCTAGGAGGGAAAATGTTCCCCTGGGCCAGGCCCAGGGCCCCACTGCTGTGTGCAGGCTAGGGACTTGGTGCCCTGCATTCCAGCTGCTCCAGCCATGGCTAAAAGGAGTCAAAGTCCAGCTCAGGCCATGGCTTCATAGGGTGCAAGCCCTAAGCCTTAGCAGCTTCTACATGGTGTTGAGCCTGCAGGTGCACAAAAATCAAGAAATGAAGTTTGGGAACATTCACCCAGATTTCAGGGGACATATGGAAACACCTGGATGTCCAGTAGGAAGTTTGCTGTGGGTATTGGGGGGGCATCAAGAACCTCTGCTTGGGCAATGCAGAAGAAAAATGTGGTGTTGGAGCCCCCCCCCCACAGAGTCCTCACTGGGGCAGTGCTAGTGGAACTGTGAGAAGAAGGTCACCGTCCTCCAGATCCAGAATGGTAGATTCACAAACAGCTTGTATTGTGCACCTGGAAAAGCCACAGGCACTCATGCTAGCCCGTGAAAGCAGCCAGGAGCGGGGCTGTACCCTTAAAAGCCATAGAGGCAGAGCTGCCGAAGGCCTTGGGAGCCCACCTCTTTCATCGGCATAACCTGGATGTGAGACACGCAGTCAAAGGAAATCATTTGGGAACTTTAAGATTTAATGAATGCCCTATTGGATTTTGGACTTACATGGGGTCTGTAGCCCCTTCGTTTTGGCCAATTTCTCCCATTTGGAATGGGTGTATTTACCCAAAGCCTGTACCCCCATTGCATCTAGGAAGTAACTAACTTGCTTTTGATTTTACAGGCTCATAGGCAGAAGAGACTTGCATTGTCTTAGATAAGACTTTGGACTTGCACTTGGGAATTAATGCTGGAATGAGTTAAGATTTGGGGGGACTGTTAGAAAGGCATGATTGTGTTTTAAATTGTGAGGACATGAGATTGGGGGGCAAGGAAAAATGATATGGTTTGGCTGTGTCTCCACCCAAACCTCATCTTGAACTGTAGTTCCCATACTCCTCACATGTTGTGGGAGGGACCCTGTGGGAGGTAATTGAATCATGGGAGTAGTTACTTCCATGCTGTTCTTGTGATAATGAATGAGTTCTCATGAGATCTATGGTTTTATAAGGAATTTTCTTCCCACTTCACTCTGCTCTTCTCCTTCCTGCCACCATGTGAAGAAGGATGTGTTTGTTCCCCTTCCACCATGACTGTAAGTTTCTGAGGCCTCCCAGCCCTGTGGAACTGTGAGGCAATTAAAATTCATTCCTTTATAAATTACCCCAGTCTTGGGTATATCTTTATTAGCAGCATGACAACAGACTAATACAGTTACCTTCAAGTCACCTAGTTTATCCTTCTGCTTCTGGTGATGGCTAGGTGGGTGCCAAATAATACTTTAAAGACACTGTGTGAACCTCTACCCCATTGACTGTGATCCTAATTCTATTGAACAACTGCTAGCTTCTTTTACTTAGGAGCCAAATTTTCTCTCTATGCTTTGAGCTGTACCTTGGAGACCTGCTACAAACCTGAATGATTTTTAACTCTGGCCCTGGCTTCTCATGAGTTTAGGTATTACTAACACCTACACTACTGCTAAGCACAACACATGAGATCATCCTTGGACGTTAATGATGACCACCAGTGGAGCCAAACCAGATAACTTTTTTTTTTTCACCAAACCCGATCACTGTGGACCTCAGCCCCCTCCCCACATAGTGCAGTACTACAGATGGATAAGTCATCTTAGACTTTGGCATTGTGCGTACCATGTTTTTTTTTTTTCTCTTCCCACTGGTTTGAGCTGCTGAAATGCCATGCACATCTAGCAGTTGAGCCACTGGAAATTTCGCAACAGATGTATGTATGGTTTAGTGAAAATTTATTCCCCATTATTGGAAGAACAATACAAAGCATATGCCACCAGTATTTTCCACAGTGATGAGACTAAGCCAAAATGCATTTTAATTGAATAGCTAGTGGTGGATCAGTAATATCATCTTCATATGGCAGCCTGCAATGAGCTACTCCAGCTCCCACACACATACACAGTAACTTGGAAATTAAGGCAACAAGGTTACTTTAGAATTTTGAAGAAATCAATACATAATAAATGAGAATAAGAATAAGCAAAGTTGTTCTCAAGAAACAAAATTTTTTGTAGGCCAGCAGAATTAGACTTTTAACCTGATTAACTGTATCAATATATCTACAGGAAGAATGTAACTATGAGAAGGGGAAATTGGGCAAACAGACATGGGAAAAACTATAGCTAATGAACAAATGATGACTTTTGGCAACGCCCATCCAAGCACTGTCTTGGGAAAAACACCTTAGCCAAAGGATTTTGCATTTTGATTCCATTAATAAGACCATTTATCTCTATTGTGAAAATGACTATAAGAAGTTTGAGATAATGGATAGATATCAAGTGTGTTATTCCCATTGGCAAGACTTCCCTTTATTTGAGATGTTTCATCTATCTTAGTTTTAAATCATTAAATATTAATTTCATCTAGGCTCATCTTAACCTGATGCAAAACTTACCAAGCATCATGATTAAGTGACTGGCTTAAGGTCATACAATTTTGACTTGGCTTCTCATATTCATCTGTCTAGAAAGAGAGGATTTATCAATCCAAAAGACTTTATACATTCTAGCTCCTGTAAAATTTATGTCTCATTGTCATTTAATACACTGGTATCCTGATTATTATTTGGCTTCCCTGGTAGGTTACCCTAAAAGCAGAGAATTTCTGGTCATGCCAAAACAAGTATTTTTTTCTGTGTGACAATTATGTTTATCATTCATTAAGACTGAAATTCTAGTTTTAGACATCAGTTTTGTGACAATAGTTAGTATGCATTTTCCTATTCTGATGGGTCCATTCCCAATGTGTTGGCAATTCCAAATGTCTAAGCAAACAGACTAAAAGCTAGGTCTTAAACTTAAAGTACAAGAGCCAGTATACTAAATGTTACCCTGTGAGATTATTTTAGGAGACAGTCAAATGACAAAGTACCAGCCCTCTCCAATGTCATTTGTGATTACTGGCAAACATTTTTTTGCATCTCTACAACTGTTTATATTATCATTTGTCATAGTTTAAATACACGTATAAAGCCCTATGTCAGGAGTTTTACATAAATTATTTATAATATTTACATAATTACATTATGTACCTATTGCAATTCTTCCAATGTACAAATGAGGAAACTGAGGCTCAGAGAGGTTAATTTACCTCTGATCACCCAGAAGGTAAATGAAAGAGCCTGAATTTGATCGCTATTCGCTAACTCTAAAATCCATATCTTTTCTAAACTATTAGAATTATGTCATCAATGCTTCTTTACATTTACTCACATATATACCAATTTGTTTACCCAAATATCTATTTTGCATCTTATGGTTTCCTTTGCAATATAATTTCCTTCTTCCTGAAATAGATCCTTTAGTAGTTCTTTCAGTGAGAGTCTTGTAGAGGAAAACTCTAAGTTGCTGTCTATTTGAAACTGCCTTTGTTTTATTCCCACTATTTGGGAAATGTTTATTCCCAAAAATTGGGTTTATTCATTATTTGTATTAGTATTAGGTTCAGCTACAAAAGACAAAAATGTTATAAACAAAATATAAGTGTACTTTTATCTTACTTTAATGTAAGAAATAAAGGGCCAGTATGGTGGCTCCATGATCATCAATAACCCAGATACCAGATCTGTCTTGTTGCTATATAATTTTCAGCTTTAGCCTTCTACCTCATGCTATAAAATGTCTACTACAGCTCCTGCCATAACGAAGAGTTTGACAGCCTTCTTTCCCTATTCCTGCTTGCTTGACTTTGGACATTACATCAAAATTTCTCACATGGAACATCTGGCAACAAAAGCCAACACTTTTGTGGTACTGATTTTACTTGTATGCTACTGTATAAAGTTTAAATTCATACTTCAAAACCATATAAGGGCAGGCCCATGATTACAAATTCTCAGAAGAAACATATTCTCTGCCAAGAACTCAGGCTGAGATGGATAAACTCCCTTGCCATCTTCTCTTGTGAAGGAAAAAATCTTTTCTGAGTATATTTTTTCACTGTACATGAAGCACTTTCAGAGACCCAGTTTTATATGGAGGCCTTACATGGAGTCTTAACTCCCATATAATGCATGAGTGTTAAAATCCAAGCCTTGGTTAAAAATATATGAACTTCCAACATAACCAGGAAAACCAGTTTCTCTCATAGGTACCACTATGGTTCATAGTTTCCTTCTTGTTTATGGTCCCTGGAAATGCCATTTCTGTCTTGAAAATTCAATTATTCCTTGAAAACTCTGTGTGTTCTATTTACCAGAATGGAAACTGCACAGGTTCAGGCATTTGTGTCTGTTTCACTTCTTCAGCACCTAGAACACTCTCTGGCACATAGTAAAAGATGTCCCATAATATTTGGTGAATAAGTTAATTTTATTCAACATTTCTGATTTTATATGGCTGGGAGCAGGATGAGAGTTTGCAGATTATCTAGTCTATGATATTGCTAGATATGGAAGTCAAATCTATTTTCTTTCCACTATACTATGTTATTGTTCATGTTTACAGTTACAGTGAGATTTCCAGAGTGTATTTTTCCTAAGTCAATCTGTAGCAAGTATCCCTCAGTGAGGGCAGGCAGGAAAAAATCTCCACAGAAAGAAAATGCTCGGCAGGCTCATCTTTATCGCCACATTCTACTGAGTAGTTGGATTCTCCAATTGCATAGATGCATTACAACCAGTTTATGCCTATAAATTCTAATTCAGCACCAGCTGAGAACAAAAGAAATTGTCAGAAGCTTCCTTAGAAAGTGTTCTAGATACACCTCTTTCTCATCAACAGGGATTCATACAACTTTCATGAGTATTAACAGCTACATTTACTGCACACTAATTATATGCCAGGTACTCTTGCAAATGTTTTACATTATTATTTACAGAAGTAGAAACTGAGGCACATAGAGGTAAAGTAGCTTGCCAAAGGCCACACAAATAATGGCAGAACCAGGGTTCCTATAGGCAGGCTGGCTCTAAAGCCCATGGGTTTAACCCTTATGCTACCCCATATTTACTTGCATTATCTATTCTTATCCCCCAATTCCATTTTAGCACCAATTCGAATCCTTAACTGAAAAAATACAACTACAAGGCTAAGTACCTTTACTGTTTCTTCAACAAGCCAGAAGTTAATCCTCTTCCATTGGTATTGCCACAATAAAGTTTGTCAGGGCAACTGAGGAGGTATGAATAGTGGTTAAAGCACACTTCTTTGTCTTCTAGCTTACAGGATCACTCAGATTTCTATTTAGGACATCACAAGGAGAAGTAGGGGGGAAAGTATCATGTTAACTCTTCAAAACTGGGAGGGAAGATACACTGTGAGTACATATACAGTATCTATCACTCAAATGCTTCACTCAAAAATATGTTTTTAAATACAGATATTTTGGGGTCTTCTTCAGTCAGGACAGTGATTTTGTTTGATATCCATCAATGAATGCATTAGACTGGCTTCCACTGGCAGCTACAGAGGAAGATTCAGAGAACACTTAAAGTTGGAAAATCACTAAAATATCCAGGAAACATATACACTTTGCTCTGATAGTTTGCAAAACCAAATAAGTAAGATTGTTTAAAGACATTAAGGATGATGCATGAATAATGCAAATCAATTCAACTTTATTGTTTTTTCTGTACTGTTTTCCTAACGACCCAACTTTCAGCTGCACATTCATACTGCTATATGAGGGTGCATTTCAGCAGCTGATTCTATAGGAATTATAAGATAATAAGGATTCAGCACACTAAGGAAATATCTCAGTGAGAGACATGGGACACAATCAGAAGATACTATATATAAACACCGGTCACATTTTTATACATTGTATCTGATATGGAAGAAATGGACAAGTAGTAGTAGAAGACAGAGATATCACCTGCAGAGAAAACGGAAAAGCTAATAACAACAAACACTTGCTATGTTCCAGGTACTGGATTTATCATATTAATTCATTATATGGATTTAGTGTAGCTAATATAAACAAAAACCCTTGGATATTGTTATTATTACTATCACCATTTCACAGGTACAGAAACTGAGACATAAAATAGTAAATTGACTTTCCAAAAGTCATAGAATTGATAAGTGGTAGAGCTGGTACTTGAACTCCGGCAATCAGACCTGCAGTATGCTCTTAGCCACTCTCTTATGCTGTCTCTCATGGCAAAAAATGTAAATATTAAAACATAATTCAACAAACTTTTATTGAGCATCTGCACAGTGTCTACCGCTGTGATGAACACAGAGAGTATGAGAAGCACAGAATTGAAGAGGTTTGCTAGGGATTTCCAGGTATCTTGGAGATGAAAGGGTCTTCAAGATGATCTTAATACAAGCTTCTAAAAAGGTCATTGGAAAACTGGAAAATGACATTTATTATAGCATGAAGTTAATCCTCCTTGGTCTCTGTTTCAGCAGCAAAATTTCATCTTGAAGTCTATCAAGATGGCACAAGATGGATATAGCCACAAAAAGAATCTCTGGGAAGATTCTAAAATCCTTAAGATCCTCATGAAGGTTCTCATGTTTGAGAAGCACTTCAGACCATTGTATTCAAGCAACACTTATTTCTATTTTATTTTTTAACAACCTTGTCCCACTAGAAATCATTCAACCTGTAAGTATGTACTAGTATCTGACATGGTATCAGACATTATGAGTTATACAAAGACACACAAGACACAATTCATTTCAACAAGAATCGACAATCTAGTGAGTAGACAAGAAATTTTCATGAAACAATTATTAGAAAGACATTTTCTAACAATTATAGGAAATTACTTTCTAACAATAGACATTTTATAATAAATACTTATGCAGTAAAAACAATAAGTGCTTCAGGGAGTCAGATAAGGAAGAGAACTGAGTGACTTGTTCAGTGTTTTCACAGAGACTGCAAGTCTGAGCTAGGCCTTGAAGGATGGAGGACTCGAAGTGATAGAGAAGAGAAGCAAAGGCATTCCTAGTCTGAAGGAACAGTCTGACACAGGCTTTATGGGTCAGTGAAATGTTAGAGGGACCTGAACCAAAACCACAACCATGTCAGGCCAGGGCCTCAAATCTACCAATGTGATCTGAGAAGCAAATGTATTAATTAAAAGCATGAATCAAGTTAGGGAGCCTGGAAGCTAAAGACCGAGAAAGAAGCAAGTATTCAGAATGAGAGAGTGCCAGCAGCTACCAGGACCCAGGGCCATGGGTCTTGTGAGCAGACTGACCTGGGCTTGAATTCTACTTTGCCACTCACTAGCTATGTAAGCTTGGTCAAGTTATCAAACTCTTCTGAGCCAATTTCTTCATCAGTGGAATGAAGATAATATCTACCACGTGCTATGTCACTGGGAAATTAAATGAGATTGTATATATGAAAGCATTTTAATACCACAAAGTTCTATATAAGGGTCAGTTATTACTAGCTGCTGTTACATGTAGTACAGGACCATATCATGGAAGGTCTTGGAGTCAGGATAGGTTTACAGTGATTCTCAATGTGAGATATGGAAAGCTGCTTACAAGAGTAAAGAATATCTGAGGGGCTTATTGTTTAAAAATACAACTTCTGGTGCATCCATCACCTAAGCAGTATACACCACACCCTATTTGTAGTCTTTAATCCCTCGCCCCCTTCCCACCCTTCCCCCCAAGTCCCCAATGTCCATCGTATAATACTTATGCCTATGAATCCTTATAGCTTAGCCCCCACATATCAGTGAGAACATATGGTTTTTGGTTTTCCATTCCTGAGTTACTTCACTTAGAATAATAGTCTCCAGTCTCATCCAGGTTGCTGCATATGCCATTAATTCATTCCTTTTTATGGCTGAGTAGTATTCCATTGTATATATACACCATAGTTTATTTATCTACTCCTTGATTGATGGGGATTTGGGTTGGTTCCACGACTTTGCTATTGCAAACTGAGTGCACCAAAATCTCACAAAGCACTACTAAAGAATTCACTCATGTAACCAAATACCACCTGTACCCCAATAACCTATGGAAAAATAAAATAAAATTTAAAAGAATAAGTAAGCTAAGAAAGAGAAGAGGGATGAGAGGAGGTGGGTACTACACCTTGGCAGAGGGAACTGTGTATGCAAAGGTGAGAGGTAAGAGAGGGCAAAGCATACTGGAGAAATGGAAAGGAATTCAGAGTGGTTGGTACACAGAATGCAAGGAGGAAACAGAGAGGTAAATAACAGCCAGACAAGAAGAACATATGAATTATGTTTAGAAGTTTGGATTTTATTCTTAAGGCAAGAGGAGTAGCTGAATTATTTTTAAGAAGGAGCTTTAAAATTCTATACACCTTGAACTTTATAAAAAAACACAATAGTTTAAAGAACTATTCTAAAGCTCTTTTATTATCTGTAACATACTCTACTCCAAGAAAAATTTGAATTTAAATTGCAAAAATAAATAAATAAAAATACAACTGCTCTAGATTCTGATAAACTCCTTTCCAACATAGACAGCCAGACGATAATCACTGCAGTAGGGAACCACATTACTGATGAGCTGATAAGAGTGTGTCACATCCCTCAGTTATTGTGGGGTAGCAAAAAGATTAAAATATTATTTGTTTAGGAACTTATTTCAGTATTTTGAGTATGAGGTAAGGTGATGATTGGTAGCATCAGCACTGGGAGAAAGGAACAAATTTGAAAGACATTATGACAGAAGATGAAAATGGAGACAGGAAAAATTTTTAAATTTTATTTTAAAATATTTAATTGACAAAATTGTATTTTTCAGTGGGTACAATGTATTGATTTATATATGTATATATTGTGTAATGCATCATGATTAAAGTAGTGAACACATCCATTAACCATCCACACATTACATTAGATCCCCAGAACTGATTCATCTTATAACTGAAAGTTTGTACCACTTGACCAACATCTTTGACACTAATGACATGCTATTTCATTTCATTTCATTTCATATTTTATTGCTGGGGAAAATGAGCTAGTAAGGATCAAAGGCAGAATTTGTTTGACTAGTTCTGTTTGACTCCAGAGTTCATTCTTTTTCCTCTGATCAGATGTAAGGGACAATGAAGGGGAAGGGAGAATTACTTCAAGGTTTTTTGGTTCTTTTAACTGAAAGTTTGAACAAAACAGAAATCAGTAAGCTGAGAAGGTAAAAAGCTAGAAGAGAATCCTAATGAGTTCTAAATTATATGGAATTAGAACATTAGTATTTAAAAATTAGTTTATGATTAAATTTCTGGTAATATTGTTAGCAGCTGTCTAAGTCAGCCCCCTTCTGATTCACTCTGTGATGTGCAAACCACAGTTTGGGACTTTTCATCCTCATCAGTAGTGTTTAGGATTGATTGCTTAGTAGCAAGATTGACTCTGTGCTAAGTTAGATATGCCTTTTAACTGAGGGTGCACTTTTGGGAGACAAATGAGGGCAAAAGGTGCCATCTTGAATCCTTAAGAATTCACTTTATAGGCAGAAAACAGAATTGTCAATTCAAAAATTAGTGAATTAAACACAAAATATCTGACTGCTATGATCTGAATGTTTGTCTTCCCCCACAATCTAAACCAAGCTTGTCCAACTCACAGCCCACGGGCCACATGTGGCCCAGGACAGCTTCGAATGCAACCCAACACAAATTCATAAACTTTCTTAAAATACTATATGATTTAAAAGATTTTTTGAGTATTTTTTTTTTTTAGCTTATCAGCTATCATTATTGTTAGTGTACTTTATGCATGGCGCAAGACAATTCTTCTTCCAATGTGGCCTAGGGAAGCCAAAGATTGGACACCTCTAATCTATATGTTGAAATCCTAGGCCACAAGGTGATGGTATTTTGGGAGGTGGGACCTTTGGGAGATGATTAGGTCATAAGGGTGGCGTTATGAATAAGATTAGTTTTATTATAAAGAGGCCCCAGAGAGATCCCTCTCCACTTCTGCCATGTGAGATTACAGCAAAGATCACATTCTAGGTAGTGTACCTTTACCAGTCACTGAATCTTCAGGCTTTTTGATCTCGGACTTCCAGCCTCCAGAAAGAAGCATGAGAAATAAAATTTCTGTTGTTTCTAAGTCACCCAGTTTATGGTAATTGTGTTACAGCTGCCCAAACAGAGTAAGGCATTGAATACTTGATTAATAATGCAAATAATTTTCACAGTACATTTCTTGATTTTATTTGGTAAGATAGTTCTGAGTTAAGTCTGGATAAGATATAAAGGGCATTTTGTTGTTGTGAAAGTTCAGACTTTTTTAGTGTTTAGTGATTATTTTTGTTTTGTTTATTGTTGCTGTGTCATTTTCTTCCCCAGAGTGCATAAAGCTGGAAAAGTAAGAATTAATATTCAAGTTATTCAATAAGATACAATAACCCAAATCAACAGAGAAAAATTAAAGAAAATTAATATGTAGATTCAAAAGTCAAATGAAAATGGAAAAATGAGAGAAAACTTTCCACAGAGTCATGTAAAAGGACTGGAAGTCTGTGTTGACCACAATATCCACATGTACCAAAATTACTACATGACTGGTAAAAAGCCTAAAGAAATCTTAGGTTTGTTTACTCAAAAATATTTGTTGCACACCTACCATGCATCAGGAACTATGTTCTTGGTTCAAGAGAAGTATGTCATGAGTAAAGAATTTTTCATATTTTGTGTCGTCACAAAGTATGTGATCAGTAAAGAATTTTAAAATAATAATTATGCTGACTTCATTCTTCTTTTTATTGTTAACATGAGCTTGCAATTCTAAAAATGTCAGAGAAATAATTCCTCTTCCTGCCCAAGAGGATCACTCTACCAATCTCCCTCCCACTTCCAACCGTGAGTACATGTCTGGACTCCAGTGTGTATGACTATAAAGCTCATGTTCTTTTCCTTTAGAGCAGTGTCTTTCAAACTTTTTGACCACAGCCTTCAGTAAAAAATATATTTGACATCATTATCCAATGCAAACACACACATACACAACACACACTTAGACAGACAGATATAGATGACAGACAAGTAGATAGATAATAGATTTTATATGCCCATATGTGGACATATAAAATATAACCACATAGCTGACATAAAAGTTGTATAAGATTATACTACCATTACTGTGGACACTGCACTTTAGTATTTTCTACTGTACTCTGTTTCACTTAAAAAATAAGAAAAACAAGACAAAAAAGAGGTAGGTCTTTTCCTGCTAAATCATTTTACAACTCATCAATGAGCTAGAACCCACAGTTTGAAAAACAGTTCACTATAGTATAGTACACCATTCTCCCTTCCACTTACAGTTGCACAGAATGTAGGATGAAAAAGAAATTTCAGTCTGAGTTTAAGCATTAGCCATTGGAATTATCCAAAGTAGAAAACTACTTTGGGGGTAGTTTTTTTCATATATTTGGGATTGCATCTGCACACTATGCCTCTGAATTGTTTTTCTCTATATTATACTCTTAAATGACTTTTTAAACCCTACCCCAAATACTTGAAAAAAACTTGCTGATTTTGTTTTGTTATACCTACGGTATTCAACTTATGTTCTGACATCATTCTGGACTGCAGTAACATGGTTAGCTTTTGAGAGAGAGCAAAAACCTTAATTTGCTTTTCCTTGATGAAAAAGTCTTCAAAATTTATTCAGGGCAGGAGCCAGGCAATGGGGGAAATAATTTATACTGTAATCCTCAAAGGAGTACAACCTGAATTGAATTAATGTTTCTTCAGGATATGGGATTCTCTTCTTACGAATAAAATCTTTTGAGATCAGGTAGGAAGTTGTAACCATTTTTCTCTTTTATTATTTTTTCTGATTTGTTGCTTCGAATATTTGGCTTTATACTGGCAGTGAGTGATGACAAGCAAAGCAGCCTGACTCTGCAATACCACCTTACATAGTAGATTCAGTTCAGCAGGTCTATTTCCAGTGTGGACAGCTGAAGGAACCAGATCACACCTGTTACACCATTTGGTTCAATCATGTAATAATTTCCCTTGGCCATTTCAGAGATTTATAGACCCCCTTATGCAAGTGCTACCTGTGTCTATGGTCCTTGTTAAGTAGAAGCTGAAAAGTGTAGTTTATTCTAAATGTGTATTCTTATTAAGCCATGGTATTAGTCAGTTAGTTCAGCCAAAATGATCAAATAGTTCAAAATCAACCAAAATGAGAAATGGGACTAGACTTACCCAGGGTTTGATTAAATATGGGCACAGACTGACAAACCTCTTTGACTGCTTTGCTAGATTTGATCAGTCATGTCAGCCAAGCTCGCCCTTTGCTCCTCCTGATGAAGTTGTATTATATATCCTAACTTAACTAGTTTTACAGCTCCTGCCTAGCACAGACCATTCAAACCACAGGCATACCTCAGAAATATTTTGGGTTCAACTTTGGACCCCCTCAATAAAAGCAAATGTCTCAATAAAACAGATTACAGACATTTTTGGTTTCCCAGTGTATATAAAAGTTATATTTACACTGTACTGTAGTATATTAAGTATACTGTAATATCATACCTAAAAAGAAACAATATACATACCTCAATTTAAATATATATTATTGCTTAAAACGCTGGCAATCATCTAACCTTTCAGCAAATTATGTAATCTTTTTGACAGCTGAGGGTCTTGCCTCAATGTGGATGGCTGCTGATTGATGAGGGTAGTGGTTGCTGAAGGCCGGGGTGACTGTGGCAATTTTTAAAAATAAGACAACAATGATGTTTCTCACATTGACTGACTTTTCCTTTCACAAAAGATTTTTCTGTAGGATAAAATGCTATTTGATAGCACTGTATCCACAGTAAACTTCCTTCAAAATTGGAGTGAATTCTCTCAAACCCTACCACTGTTTTATCAACCAGGTTTATGTAATACAGTGGACCTTGAACAATTTGGGTACTGGCACCCTTCCTCGCGTAGTCAAAAATCTGCTTCTAATCTTGACTCCTGTAAATCTTAATTACTAATAGCCTACTGCTGACCAGAAGCTTTACTGATAACATAAGCAGCTGATTAACATATTTTGTAATGCCGTATGCATATCTTATATTCTTACAATAAATTAAGCTAGTGAAAATAAAATGTTATTAAGAAAATCGCAAAAAAGAGAAAGTATATTCACTACTCATTAAGTAGAAATAGATCATCATAAAGATCTTCGTCTTTGTTATCTTCACATTGAGCAGACTAAGGAGGAGGAGGGGCTAAGAGAAGGGGTTGGTCTTTCTGTGTCAGGGGTGGCAAAGGCAGTAGAAAATCTGCATATAAGTAGACCAGTACACTTCAAA
Organism: Ateles fusciceps; assembly: GCA_036589455.1. Taxonomy (NCBI): domain Eukaryota; kingdom Metazoa; phylum Chordata; class Mammalia; order Primates; family Atelidae; genus Ateles; species Ateles fusciceps. The sequence goes on along the minus strand of JAZHEH010000283.1, from coordinate 26,128 downwards.
CCTCTGTTGTTCAAGGGACAACTGTATTCTAAATACTTTCTTGTCATTTCAACAACGTTCACAGCATCTTCACCACGAGTAGATTTAATCTAAAGATATCATGTTCTTTGATCGTCCATAAGAAGGAACTCCTGACACATTCAGGTTTTATCATGAGACTTCAGCAATTCAGTCACATATTTAGTCTCCACTTCTAATTCTAGTTTTCTTGCTAGTTATACACATCTGCAGCTACCTCCTCCACTGAAATATTAAGCCCCTCAAAGTCATCCACAGGGGTTGGAATCCACTTCTTTCAAATTCCTGTTAATATTGATATTTTCATCTTCTCCTATGGATCATGAATGTTCTTAATGCAAATACCTTCCAAAAGGTTTTCAATGTACTTTTCCCCAGATCCATCAGAGGAATTATTATCTACAGCAGCTATTGCCTCATGTAATGTACTTCTTAAATATAAGACTTGAAAGTGGAACTTAATCCTTGCTTTGTGGGTTGCAGAATGAATACTGTATTAGTGGGTATGAAAAAACAATAATCTTGTCATTTGAGCTCTCAGGTGACCAGGTGCATTGTCAATGAGCAGTAACACTTTGAAAGGAATCCTTTTAACTGAGAAGTAGATCTCAACAGTAGGCTTAAAATATTCAGTAAACCATGCTATAGATAGATATACTGCCATCAGAGTTTTGGTTTTCTAGTTTTTCCATTTATATAGCACAGGCAGAGCAGACTTGGCATAAATCTCAAGGGCTCTAGAATTTTCAGGAGGGAAAGTGAACATTGGCTTCAACTTAGTTATCAACTGCATTAGCCCCTAACAAGAGAGGCAACCTGCTCTTTGCACCTCTGAAGCCAGGCATGGACTTCTTGCTAGCTATGAAAGTCCTACGTGCTATGTACTTCTAATACCAGGCTGTTCCATCAACACTGAAAATTTGTTGTTTGCTGTAGCCACCTTCATCAATTACTTTACCTGAATCTTATGGATAACTTGCTGCAGCTTCTACATCACCACTTGTTGCTTCATCTTGCACTTTTTTGTTATGGAGATGCCTTCTTGCCTTAAACTTCATGAGCCAACATATGCTAGCTTCAAACTTTTCTTCTGCAGCTTCTATAACCCTTTCAGCCTCACAGAATTGAAGAGAGTTAGGGTCTTGCTCTGGATTAGGTTTTGGCTTAAGAGAATGCTCTGGCTGGATTGATCTACTAACCAAACCACTAAAATTTTCTCCCTATCAGCAATAAGGCTGTTTTGCTTTCTTACCATTCATGTACTCCCTGGAGTAGCACTTTTAATTTCCTTCAAAAACTTTTCATTTGCATTTACAACTTGGCTAACTGTTTGGTGCAAGCATCCTAGTTTTCAGTCTGTCTTGGCTTTCTGACATGGCTTCTTCACTAAGCTTAATCATTTCTAGCTTTTGATTTAAAGTGGAGGACATGTGACTCTTCCCTTTCCTTGAACACTTAGAGGTCATTTTATGGTTATTAAATTGGTCTAATTTCAATATTGTTGTGTCTCAGGGAATAGAGAGGCACCAGGAGAGGGAGAGAGACAGGAAAACAGCCAGTTGGTGGCACAGTCAGAACACATACAATATTTATCAATTAAGTTTTCCATCTTACATAGACACATTTTTGGTACCTCAAAACAATTACATTGGTAACATCAAAGGTCAATGATCACAGATCACCATAACAGATATCATAATTTGAAAGTTTAAAATATTGAGAGAATTACCAAAATGTGATGCAGAGACTTGAAGAGAGCACATGCTGTTGGAAAAACAGCACCACTAGAATTGTTTGGCATAGGGTTGCCACAAACTTTTAATTTGTAAAAATCACAAGATCTGCAAAGCACAATAAAGTAAAGTGGAATACGAGGTACACCTTTATTTCTTTTTCTGGTTTTGACCTTCTTGACCATCTGAGGAAGATTTGAGCTAGTTAGTAAGAACTAATATGTATGGTGGTTTGAAAAAAATGGCTAGCTTTCTCAAAGTTCTTGGCTGTTGCACTACACCAATTCAGCTATTTGGACAAATAAATTAGTATTTGCCTATATTAATCAATCAATTCCATCTAAACTTAAATATAACAGATAGGAAAATCTGGAAAAAGTATTTACTGAATTCTTCTCATTATACATAATCTTACCATCTACTGAGAAAAGAATGAACTCTCTAAAGTAGTCACAGTTCTCCACAGAAAAAGAGCCAATAGAAGTACCAAGATCTGCAGTTGCCAAACTGCAGACCAAGGAGAGCCAATGCATAATTCAAGTCAGAGTCTGAAGGACTGAGAACCAGGAGAACTTATGTAAGTTCAAGTATAAAATTGCCAAGCTCAAGACCCAAGAAGAGCGAAAGTTTCAGAATGTGTCCAAAGGCAGAAAGGACTAATGTCTAGGGCTCACACAATAAGGCAGGAGGATTTACCAATAAATCAGTCTTTTGTTATTATTCAGGTGTTCAACCAATTGGATGAGGTACACACACACACACACACACACACACACACACACACATTAGGGAGAACAATCTGCAACTGAGTCAAATGTTAATCTCATCCAGAAACACCCTTACAGATACACCCAATAATGTTTTACCAAATGTTTGGGTACCACATGCCCAATCAAGTCAACACATAACATTAGCTATCACACTCTCCCTGACTGATTGTCTACTGTTTGACTTTTAAGGGATACCTGTGATATTGTCTCCTTAAAGGTATTATGTATATGACATGAGCTAGCTCCATTTATAGCAGGAGTCTGTGGCAGCATAAATGCTGTGGTATAATAGGGTATCAGGATGTTCCCTCAAACTAAAGATATTCCTCAATGTGTGAGTGTGTGTGTGAACTTCATCCAATTGGTTGAATACCTGAGTTTCTAACCTACCAGAGTTTCTGAAATTTCACCATTAGAGTTATTGTGAGATAATGCAATATGGGTGACATGCACCAAAATGCAAGTAACTATGAAAAGCAAACACACTAACTCCTTACCATCATTGACATAAAATAGTTTGTATAAATTGTAAGGTGATTTAAAAGAAGTCCCCTTGTAATGTGAAATGGGAAGGGGAAATCTGAAAATAAAAATATCTAGGTTGTGAGCACAGCTACAAGTTGGATGTGTGTGTATGTGTTTTGGGAATTGATCCTGAGGTGCTTTAAGGGCAACTGAGAGCACTCAGCAATAGGGAAGAGATACATGAAATGTAGAAATGACATCCAAATGATAAGTAAAAAAGAACCAAGGATATGTATTATTTTATCATTTTTTTCTAAACCTGGTTTGATTGTATGACAAGGTAGATCAAAGCTGACCAAACAATTGAGTCAATAACATTTTCTGTGGTTCATTTCTATTGGCTGGTGAAAGGTAAAAACTGAGAAACATTAGTTTGCTATTCAGGAGCTACAGTGGAATCAATCTGGCCACTCTCCTGCTAATTAACTTCTTTCCTAGCACCAGTTCATATCTTCCAGCAGCTCTGTCACCTCAGCCATCTTTTTCCCCACTGCTACAGATCTTCCAAAGGCTCAATTATGCTTGTGAGGCCTTTGTTTATGTTATCATCTCACTCTTCTATGAATAAGAACCAGAAGAGTCCAACTGTTAATGCAGACTGAGTCTTAGCTTTGGAAAGCTCATTCATAATGGGAGAGACAGTGAAATTGTCTAATGCTCCCATAACCATAGAACATTAAAGAGGCAGGAGGTGGTTGTTCCCCCAGATATATCTTCTGTTCTCTTAATTAATCATAGTCCAACGCCAGCATTATAAAAGGCACAGCAAGTTTTACCCAAAAGACCTACCATGAATATAAATTAATTGTTCTTTCTGCCTCTTTACTGGCTGGTTTAGAATATTTTGCAGGTGGTCAAATGATATTAATTACCTACAACAAAAGGGAGGACATTTCTGAATGAACCAAGGGGTATAATTTGGCCTCATATATTACTCAGGATGAATTCCCAGTGAGCACTAATAGTCTTTATAACTGCAGCAGCAGAGGATGTCTAGGTAAATACAGCTATTAGTTTTTGCTCAGTGAGAGGGAGGCCCGTGTACAGAGTCAAAAGGACTTGTACCATTTCATTCAAAATCAATTGAGAAGAGCAAAAACTGGAGCAGAGAGTGGGAACAGAGTGACTACCTAGGGGTATTCTGTGAATGCATTTGGATATCATCTTTGAGACCACAGAAAGACTATGACAAAATACGATAGTAGTACCTGTGGGTATCTATTGACTGTAAAGAGCAAAAATTCATCAATAAAATCAAGATTATACATTGGCAAATTCTTCTGAGCAAGACTCTCTTTTGATTGAGTACAAGATTAGTGCCTAGTACATGATTAATTTGGAGAAGAGAAAATATCTCCACTGTAGCAGCCATTTCTTTGTCCATAATGTTTTACTGCTGACAAAGAAAAAAAAAAATAAAGGCAGCTCTGACATCCAGCACAGGTCTGACACTTACTGGTATGTTTCAGTGTTAAAAGCTGGCCTGGTACACAGAGCTTGGCTATGTTGTTTCCTGTTGGAAATAAGCAATCTCACAGAAACACCGGTGTTCAACAAGGTCACTCTGAGATCACAATAAAGTGAGAGAAAACAAGGCCACATCATAATTTATATCTAAGAACAAACAAAAACATGAATATTGCCCAAACCACAAAATAGCAAATCTCTCTCTCTCCTGGATAATATGACCACTGTTTCTTTACCAGTTGAAGCTTTAGCCTCACTGTAGTGTGATCCTGCTCTAGGCAAGATTTATTGAGACACGCACTCAGAATTGTCACCACTTCCTGACAGCACCCAACCTAGAGCAAATCCTTGTTTCTTTGAACCCCCCTGTAAATCACCTAAAAAGCCCAAATCCTGTAATAAGTTTTTTTTTCTCACAATCTCCTACTGAGGTGCCCCATGGTTCCCCATGGTTTATGTTTACTTTTACTGCAATGAGTATTAAACCTAACTTCCTCAAACACAGGTATAACCCTGGTAGTCTTTGGTGGAGGGACATGAGGATTTTAACTAGAAGTGGGGAGCTTTGAGGGGCAAAGTTGGTAGATTGACCAAAGGAACAAATTCTGATTTCATATCCTTTGCTCCTCTCCCTTTATAATTTCCAAGTTAGTAAGAATCTATGTGAAATTGAAATGAATACCAAAGCAACTGTTTATTTCCTCACTTTAATATTCCCACTAGAAGAAGGCCACTGCTAACTGGGCCACCATATCACCCTCTGGGATTTCCAGCAGTAGTGGGCAAGATCTTAGTTGAAAATATAGTGCTGAAGTCATTATGCCACACTTCTTTTTTTCTTTTTAAAATTATATTTTTAGAGACCCCAGTGTTCCAAGATAATAGGCCATGTGTGTATTTTCACAGACTCATTGCCACATTCATGCAAGCAACTGTTTTGGTACTCTCGCTTGGAGATTCTCAGCAGATAAGACCTTCTAGCAAATTTACAGCCACTAGTTTACAAACTGTATAAGTCAGTGACCATTTTCTGGGGGACTCTGGCTACTTCAGCTGTTGTACTTATGTCGGTTACTCACTATATACAGAAAGCCTGTACCAGTATCTTTTCAGACATTGTCTTCAATTTATGGTTTATCTTCTGATAAGACAGATCAAACAGACTTTACTTAGGTTATTTTCTCTAAATCATCCCATTTTAATTGAGCTTCTTCTAGTAGAAGAGACAGAAAATATATTGGAAAACAAATCAAAATTCCAGTACTACCTCCTCATTTTCCCTTTTTTTCATCTCCTCATTGTTTCTTGACAATTTTATTGAAAATTTTTATTTCTCTAAATTTCTATATTAATGACTATTTGTGTTAGATTGAATTAGATGTTTTTAAGAGTCCTAAAATTCTAAGAATCAATGACATTTTTTTTCATTGTTCTTTATGTATGTATATAAAGCTCCCTCCCCCCACCACATTACACTAAAAGCTAATTGTAGCAAGAATCCTGTCTTTCTTCTTATTTTATCCACCAGATCCCTACTGTGTATAACACAGTTCTGGGTCTTACAATGAGAGCAAAGTAATTATTTCCTCACTTTAATATTCCCATTAGAAGAAGGCCACTGCTAACTGGGCCACCATACCACCCTCTGGGAATTCCAGCAGTAGTAGGCAAGATCTGAGTTGAAAATACAGTGCTGAAGTCATTACACCACACTCCTTCTCTTTTTCTTTTAAAATTCTATTTTTAGAGACTCAGTGTTCCAAGATAATAGGCCATGTGTGTGTTTTCACGGACTGATTGCCACATTCATGCAAGTTGTCAACCTCTCCAACTGTTCCTATCTATCTTACCTACCAGCTATAACTCTGACCCTAACAGTACGCAACCTCATTATTCTTTTCCATTCCATACCTCCTTCCTCTCCATCTTACATTCATACTTTGTCATGTCCCTGCTTTATTCCACCAAAGCAAATAAAGAAGCAGGCATGCATGGTGGTCATATTCATATTAATGCAAAAGTGCCATCAGGCTGCAGAGGCAATAGGCTACATCCTTCTCTGTGCTGAGCAAGCAGGAAAATGTCTACCTTACCTAGCTGATTGATGAGGTGTCCATTAATTAGCATCTTAAGGCTAACACCCAAGAAAACCGTGGCCCATAAAGAAAGCTTGTGATTCATGATTCCCTCCTTTAACTTTATTGCTATTACCTCACAGGAGACCACTGTAGCAAGCTCATTAAGCAGTGAAATACCATTTGAGGAGATAGATTGAAGAGTCAGTTATGAAAGCAGATCTAAAACTTGCCTGAGAAACAAATTATGATTAACTGAATATAAACTTGAAGCCAAACACAACAGTCACAGCACAATTAAATGCAGCCGTGTTCCTTTCCTTTTGCCTCAGAGCACCAGTTACAATCGCTCTCCTTCCTTCCCATTTATTGACCTGTAATAAAATCTTGTTCGATGGCATAATGGGAATTTTCAGAGTTGAGGGACTGTATTGTGTCTGGGTATACAGATGGTAATCATCTTTATTTATCTGTGACCCTGAAGTCACACCTACCTCAAGATAACTACCAGACTATTAGCTTCTGTTCTCCCTTGAAATCTCAATAGCAATAAAGAGCGCCTTCCGACACTTGATCAGTCCCTCGAAAACGATCCCTCTCATACTGTATTTTATCTTGCCTCATATTTTATCAGGGTTGATATTGTCTGGAGTTCAACCCTTGAGTTGAATGAGCCAAGGCGAGGTGTTTTTTTGTTTTGTTTTGTTTTGTTTTTTTCTGTTTCCATTTGGCTTGTTGAGAGTGGCTCAAGCAATTCAATTGAAGTTGGTTACCTTAGTATTTTGTTAACGGGTTTTTTCCCTAATATTAGGGCTATGTCTACATGTACAAATCAGGCTGTCCAAAATCAGAGCACTGACTGGTTGAATTCAACTAACTGAAGGCAATGAGTGGAAAAGAGTGGAAATAGTTTTAATAGATCTCTGAAATCAAATTTGACCAAATTATTTAACCATTGACCTCTTGATTCAGATTCAGTGTCACATAGGCAAAGCTAATGTCTTCATTTTGTCTTTCTTATCAAGAAAAAAAGCAGAAAGGATTAAACTTGGGGTGATCTTGTAGTATCTGCTACAATACTGGATATACTAGAGGCATTCAGTAAATAATTGTCGACTGATTTATCTGCCAAAATATCTTCAAAATAATAGCCTAAACTCTCACATCCCCTTCAGTGCCCACCCTAGCAGCTTTTGGGGGGGAGCTTAGTCACGTTTCCAGGAATAAAGCCAAAGTAAAATGGACTTTTGGGTATTTGGTTGTTTTTCTAAATATATTTTATTCTCTCTTCCTGAGTTCTGCCACTTAGTATTTCATAATGTCTGTACTTTTTAGTTAGTCTGTCTATTATACTTCATACAGCAGAAAATAAAACGATCAAGAATTTTCTTTGGAGAAAAAAATCGCTTAGAACGTAATACCAATATTTCACTTTGGTAGAGTCATAATTCACTGGATCTTTAATAATGTAATTTTTACAGAAGGAAGAGGTTGAGACTTCTATCTTCTATCACTAAATCACCTTTATGATAATGGCAGGTTTTGTTCTTCTCCACTATTTTAAGATCAATCCTACCCATTCAGAGGTCAATGTTTTCATTATGTACTACTTGAGTGTGATTTACAGATGCTTCTCCCAGATATTTTCAAAAACTTCTGATAACAACACGACTACAGAGATAAAGACATTTGGAGTGCATTTCCTCAGCTTATCCCTCGTTGTGTATCATACAAATATAAGGTGTAGCTGGTATGCTGCCTGTGCTCACAGGAGCTATGGTGAATGAACCTTAGTTCTGCTAAAAACAGAAGATTAAAAATAAAACCAGCACCCTGACCTGTGCACTCAAAGCACATTTAAACAAAAACAAAAATGAGATTCACGTGTCTGTGAATATTGTTAAGAAGCATGTAGAAACTAGGAAGTCATTCAATAGCAGCCAATCCACATTCATTCACTTTGGGTTAAATAAGTACATCTGTATTTAGGACGTTACCTATATATACTATCCATTAAAGGGAAGGGCTCTATTTAATCTTCTCACATTTATCACATTTCACATGAAGAAGCTGAGTAGATGGCTTCTTGTCTCAGTAGTTCTCAAATCTGTGGATAGGCATTACCTGATAGGTATGCTAAAACATAGGTTTCCCGGCTGGGTGGCTGGGTATGGTGGCTCACGCCTGTAATCCCAGCACTTTGGGAGGCTAATACAGGTGGATCACTTGAGCCCAGGAGTTCGAAACCAGCCTCAACAACATAAGGAGACCCTATCTCTACAAAAAAATAAAAATTAGCTGGGCATGGTGGCATGTGCCTATAGTCCCAGCTACTCAGGAGGCTTAGATGGGAGGATCACTTGAGTCCAGGAGTTCGAGGCTGAAATGAGTTGTGGTTACGGCACTCCATTCCAGCCTGGGACACAGAGTAAGACCCTGTCTCAAAGAAATAGAGATTCTGAGGACTTGCACTCAGATGTTTTGAATCAGCTAATCTAGAAGACAGCCTATAAGTCCACATTTTTAATACAGAAATTCAATTAAGTTCAACATAGCTAGTCAGTAGGCCACCCTTTGGAAAACAGCGGCAAGCATAGTAGGTACATAATTATTTACAATGGTCATGGAGATATCATTGATTCTACAAATTTTGTCATTTGAATGTTAAAACATAAGACACCCTTGGAGTGCCACAGCAGCTATTATACCAAAATATATAAGATTCTTTCCACTTGACAGCATATTTGGATGACAAAGGAGCACTGGAAGGCAAACTCTGCAAATCTTGTAACATGTTGCTTAGTCCCTGTCTTATTCTTCCCAACAGACTGCGTGCTTGCTGAAGACATGATCACATCCCAGAAAAAATATTTTTAAAACAATGCTTCATAATGTGTTTACTAGACAAAGAATGATAACATATCAGAACTACAGAGGTACTCAGGGATCATGGAGTCCAACCTAATTATTCGATCTTTATGCCCACTCTCCACTGAGCTGCTCCCTGGGTAATCTTTCCCTTTGTCCAAAAACCTGATCTCTTTAGTACATTTTAACAATTTCATTTCCTGCTGTCTGCCTTGATAATATCCGTGGTCCTAGCCACTTTTCCCTGTCGCTTGCAGTAGCATAATTTAGCTGATGTTTAAGAACACACTTGATTCCTGACCTATCTGATTTACCAGCCACTGACCTTCAACCACTTTGCCTAGTCTTCTTAGTTGCTCTGGTACGACATCCTACCATGATTTTTCCTTTAATTAACACCTTTTAGAAACTTTATAACATTTATTTTTCTTCTTCAGGTAAATGTCTTTTAGTCATTTATCATATTTCAGAGAAAGCAAAGGGCCTCAATCATCACAGAGAATAGGATGTCAGGGTGCTAGGAAGACTATTCCTCTGTTCCTGGTTTCTTGATCCTATCTATGTCTCCTGATAGATGGTTTTGTGGTATCCCATCAACAAGACACTTGGGTCACTGCCCCAACTCTCTGACAAGAGGTTATAAAATCACCACTGTTTTGGATTCTTACCTCCTCTACAAAGGCCAATGAACTTTTGAAGCTCCACATTTTTCTTTGAGGCTATTTGAATGCTTCTAGCATTTGAAATGGTTGATCACTCCCACCTCCTTGAAACACCTTTTTTCCCTTGGCTTCTAGCATAAAATTTTCCTGCTTTTCTCATAAAAAGGAGTTTCTTTGGTTGAAGCAGAGGTAGGAGTGGGGGGGGGGTCACTGAATCCCGTCCCCTGAGTTTCCTACTTACCTTCTCTTACCCACAGTGGCCTTATAGCAATTCAATATAATCCCAAAGGCTTCTAGAAGTTTAAAAAGTGTGAACTATAAGAAAACATGTTCTAAGAACAGTTCTGGGTGACACACTGTATTTGCATTTTAGATCACTCAGGGCTCAATTAAATTCTGTTACAATAATCAGATGACTATCACTAATCAAAGACTTATGTGTGTTTTATACATAGATGCACACAAATTTGCACAACAAGCTAGGAAGCATGTATTTCCATTAGGAGAAGCAAGCAATAATAACAATAAAAGCAACTATCATTTATTGAGTGAAGACTGTACATCAGGCACCATGACAGGGGCTTTACTTTCCATGCATCATTAATTTATTGTTCACAGCAACCATACAAGATAGCTATGGCTACTCCCATTTTACAGATAATAAAACTGGGGTCAGAGAAATTAGATAGGTTAATTTGCCCATCTAAGTGACAAATTGGCCCACAGACCTCACTCACCCTAAACTCTTTATTCTTTTCACCATACTGAGCAGCACTGAAATACCGTCTCAAGAGAATCACTACAAGACATTTCCTTGAAATTCTGTGTTTATTGCCAGTAGAGACACAGTAGTAAAGCAAGGAAATTTGAAAATAAAAGCTCAGCCAAGTAGCAGGGGGTGGAAAAACATGACATGACAAGTTGCGTGTTTCAAAGCAAAGGAGTCCAGTGTACCACAAATCTTTTCAATATTGAACCATCCAAATGCTTTCTAATCAGCAGCAGTGCAGACATTTTGGATTTCACTTTTGATATGAATGTAAAAACTCAGGGTCTAGTATCTCAACACAGCTGCTTCAAGCCCCTTAGGGAAGGACATTGAGAGAGAAAGCGGAGTGGGTATAGTGGAGATTTTGCCAGATGGTTCCTCTCCACATTAGACTCTCCTCAGCATATTTCATTTATTTAACTCTACCCTGTCTGGTACCTAAAAAGAGTTTTATTCCGAAGGCAACTTTTCCCTTATAAACTAATGGGACTTGGCATTTTAAAAGGCACCATCGTGTATTCTGATTTCATAAACAATAGTCAGTGGTTTTTTGTGTTTTAATTTTTAATTTTTTAATTTTTTAAAATATTTTTTACTTGGAACGCATGGAATGATGAGCCACCAGTCCATTCCAATAGGACAGCTTTTTTATACCCTCAGTCATTTAATTGCTTTCCCAGCAGGCTATTTGTTCCTACAGTCAATCCCTTATTTATTTATATTAATGTCAGTTCTCAACCTCATCACTTCTTTCCTCCTTCTTCTCTCCTCTCTCTTCTTCTGTCTCTGTCTCTATCTCCACTCACCCCTTCATGTAGGTTTTTATTTCTTAATGCCTGGAGAGTCTTCTGGTTTCTAATTTCTAATGAGTTGCCTTCTCTCCTTTCCAGAATGTCTCACTGTTCTCCTTCTTTCTGCTGGTACTGAAGTCTTAAAGATTCTATTCACCTTAATCTTTTCTCTCTGTGGGCAGATATGATTTAACTGCTTCTATGGGTCTGACAACTAACCATGCCCACACCTTCCCTCAATACTTAAATGAGTGTCAATTTCAGAGTATTCCCCTTATTCCTTCCCCGAGCTCCATCCTTGACCATAAGTTTTGAGCCCTACCTTGAGTGCTATGTGTGGTTATGCTAACCCTATACTCTTGTGGTTTTCAAACTACTAGTGGTTTGGGGATATTCTTATGGAGTTACCTCAAGCCACTATGGAGAGAGGAAGAGGTTCAGGGACCGAAACTAATCAGAACTTCAACCAGAGCTGTTCCATTTTTATCTGTTTTTTAATAATGAATTTCACAGAAAATTTCATTTGAAATAGTCTACTAAAAAGATTTGGACTCTATAGATCTAACATTTACCATTAGCCTAGACTTAGTAACTCTGCTTTTAATTTATGACTCAATCCACAGTCTTGGTGCTAACAGGTAACAAAACAAATTACTTTGTGAACAAAGATAGGACATCAGCTAAGAACAAAAAACATATTTGTACTCCCTGCTGTCAACATTTGATATTGCTGACTTTTGTTTTACTTCAAACAAAAAATCACAGGGACAAATGTGATAATTTCAATAAATGCTGCATCACCAGATAAACGGTAAGCCTGGAGTACTTCCACATGAAATAATATGAATGTAATAATAATATTAAAGATTTATTTCAGTAACCAGCTAAGGAAATGAAGTTTGAAATACTGAGAAAGGAACTGTGAATAGCAATAGCATCCTAGCCACACCATAATTTAAATCTCCTTTCCCAAAGGCAGTTTCTTCCTGGAGACTGGGAAAAATGAAGATGGTGGCATAGATGCCAATCAAGTCAATGTAGACTCACAACCCCTTTCAGAATAAAGCAAAGTCGGGTGGGGAAGAAGTAGAGTCAGGAGAGAAAAATATTTGTGGTCTTCGACTATATGAGTCTGAGATAACTTAGTCTGGCTCCCTAAATATATGTCCAGTTTCTCCCTTGAATATTCAATAGGCACTTGAGACCTCAGTGTCTTAAGTGGATGCAGGAATAAGGGTTCCACTGAATATATAGGTGTGGTGTTGCTCCAGATGTTAGTGTTACTTAATTGTCTGCCATGAGAAAGCAGCGGAACTTTAAGAATTCACTAATCTACAAAAAGCACACTTTCTTTCAATGCAGTTTACAGCAAATTATTTAACCTCACAGTTGGATATAACCATTTTATCTATACAGCACATGTAGTAGTCGATTTGCCTGAACCCTCCCAACCCCTTCTCAGAGCTTGTTCTCACAGTCCCTAAGCAGGATGATTCTTTTCCCAACCACCTTAATTGATTATATCTAGCATGGAAAATCAACCAATAACCAGGTTCAAGATCCAGCTGTGCCTTTTATTTGCTGTATGACATTAGGCAAGCTTCTTAAACTTCTGAACTTCATTTGCCTCATCTATAAAATGATTATAATAAGAATTATAGATTTTGAAGATGTTCTTCCCACTCTGTGTTGTCTGTTAACTCTGATTATTTCTTTTGCTGTACAGAAGCTTTTTAGTGTAATTAAGTCTCATCTATTTATATTTGTTTTCATTGCATTTGCTTTTGGGTTCTTGGTCATGAAGTCTTTGCCTAAGCCAATGTCCAGAGGGTTTTCCCAATGTTATCTTCTAGAATATTTATGGTTTTAGGTCTTAAACTTAACTCTTTGATCTACCTTGAGTTGATTTTTATATAGGGTAAGAGATGACAATCCAGTTTCAGTCTACATGTGCCTTGCCAATTATCCCAGCACCATTTCTTAAAGAGGGAGTCCTTTCCCCCACTTTATGTTTTTGTTTGCTTTGCTGAAGATCAGTTGGCTATGACTATTTGGCCTTATTTCTGGGTCCTCTGATCTGTGCCATTGGTCTGTGTGCCTGTTTTTATACCAGTACCACGCTGTTTTGGTAACTATGGCCTTATAGCATAGTTTAAAGTCAGGTAATGTTGTGCCTCCAGATTTTTTTTTTTTTTTTTTTTTGGCTTAGTATTTCTTTGGCTATGTGGGCTCTTCTTTGGTTCCATTTGAATTTTAGGATTCTTTTTCCAGTTCTTTGAAAAATGATGGTGGTATTTTGATGGGAATGGCCATTTAATTTGTAGATTGGTCTTAGTAGAATGGTCATTTTCACAATGTTGACTCTACCCATCCATGAGCACGGGATGTGTTTCCATTTGTTTGTGTCATCTATTATTTCTTTCGGCAGTGTTTTGTAGTTTTCCTTGTAGAAGTCTTTCACATCCTTGGTTAGGTATATTCCTAAGTATTTTACTTTATTTTTATTTTTGCAGCTATTGTGAAAGGGATTGAGTTCTTAATTTGACTCTCAGCTTGGTCGCTGTTGGTGTGTAGCAGAGCTACTGATTTATGTATATTAATTTTGTATTTGGAAACTTTGCTAAATTAATTTACCACTTCTAGGAGCTTTCTGTATGAGTCTTTAAGGTTTTCTAGGTATACAATCATGTCATCAGCAAAAAGCAACAGTTTAACTTCCTCTTTACCAAGTTGGATGGCCTTTATTTCTTTCTCTTGTCTGATTGCCCTGGCTAGGACTTCACAATCTATACAGTCAACAAAGGACTAATATCCAGAATCTACAAAGAACTCAAACAAATAAGCAAGAAAAAAAAATCCCATCAAAAAGTGGGCTAAGGACATGAATAGACAATTCTCAAATCACACTGCCATGTGTGTACCTATGCAACAATCTTCCATGTTCTTCACATGTACCCCCAAACCTAAAATGCAATAAAAAAAAAAAAAAAAAAGAAGATACACCAATGGCCAACAAGCATGTGGAAAAATACTCAACATAACTAATTATCAGGGAAATGCAAATCAAAATCACAATGTGATACCACCTCACTCCTGCAAGAATGGTCATGATAAAACAATAGATGTTGGTAGGGATACAGTGAAAAGGGAACACTTTTACACTGTTGGTGGGAATGAAAACTAGTACAACCACTATGGAAAACATTGTGGAAATTCCTTAAATAACTAAAAGTAGATGTACCATTTGATCCAGCAATCCCACTACTAGGTATCTACCTAGAAGAAAAGAATTCATTATACGAAAAAGATCCCTGCACGTGCATGTTTATAGCAACACAATTTGCAACTGAAAAATATGGAACCAGCCCAAATGGCCATCAATGAGTTCATAAAGAAAATGTGAGATATATATGTGTGTGTGTGTGTGTGTGTGTGTGTAGAATATAGTATTCTACACACCATAGAATATTACTCAGTCATAAAAAAGGAATGAAATAATGGATATTCACAGCAACCTGGATGGAATTGGAGACTATTATTCTAAGTGAAGTCACTCAGGAATGAAAAACCAAACATCGTATGTACTCACTCATAAGTGGGAGCTAAACAATGTGGACAGAAAGGCCTAAGAATGATACATTGGACTTTGGGAACTCAGGGGGAAAGGGTTGGGGTGGTGGTGGATTAAAGACTACACATTGGGTAGAGCATACACTGCTTGGGTGATGGGTGCACCAAAATCTCAGAAATCACCACTAAAGAACTTTGTTCATGTAACAAAACACCACCTGTTCCCCAAAAACCTATTGAAATTAAAAAATCAAAAATTAAAAAAAAATAAGAATGATAAATATATCATAAGGCAACAGTAAATTTTAAAGGAGATAATTCAGGTAAAGTGCTGTACAAACATCTGTTACTATTAATATTATGAGTGTTTTTCCTACAGAGGGCAAACAATATTTAATTTCACCAACGTTAGGAAAATGCCTTGGCTAATATTTTTAATGAAGTGTATCATTTGTGTTTCAGGTTTTTGCTAAACTGAACTAAATTGGACAGATGTAAAAATGTAAAATATTTTTAATGGTACCAACTATCTGCCTCTCACACTGAAATGCCTCTGAGTGTCGGGTAGGTGACATTCATGTGTGAATTGGTTCAAGAAGAATACCACAGTGATAAGGAGTGGTGAGGCCTGTGGCAAATTGGAAAGTGTATTCAAATTCAGTATGTGTGTGTACGGGTCTATACAAATACATACATACACATACACACACACACACACACACACACTCATTCTCTCTCACTCTCTCTCCCCCACCCCACTCCCATATTGGGGCTAAAGTTTTCAAATTTTCAGCCTCTGCTGAGGAGTCGGAGCAGAAATCATCTTACCTGCATTAGCTTTTAACCTTTATCTTTGCATTCTCAAGGCATAACCCTGCCTGAGCCACAGAATTTCACTGCTACTAAAAATATGTGCTATTATCTCAGGAAATTCTTTGTGGTTTTTGTGTTACCTCATTGGTTGCTTCTCCTCAGTCTTTTTTGCTAGGCCTTTATCCTCTTAACAATCTGCAAATGAAGTGTCCCACAGCTCAGTTCTAAGACCTCTGCCTTTTTCTACATATTCTCCGTAGATTATCTCATCTGGTCTCATGGCATTAAATGCTATCTTTATACTGATGATGTTCAAATTTATACACAGACTGGACTTTTCCCTGAACAACAGACTCAAATAGTCAGCTTCCTATTTGACATTATCTAATAGGCATCTCATAATTACTATATCCAAAATCAAAATCTTTATTTTCCCTTCACAATCTGGTTTTCCCACAGAATTCTCATCTCAATTAAGGCTAATTTTATTCATCTAGTTGCTCAGGTTAAAAACTCTGGAGTTATCCTTGAACTCCTTTCTTTCACACTCCATAGCCAGAAAATATCTGGAACATTTAACCTCTATTACTATGATAGGGGCCCTAATTACCCTCATATTTCACCTGGGTTATTGCAATAGTCCCCTAACTGTTCTTCCTGCTTCTTCTCTAGCTCTCATATAGTCCATTCTTCCAGAAGCAGCCAAAGTGGTTCTTATAAAATCAGGTTCATACATGGTCTGATCTTTCCTCTACTTCTCTGTCCTCATCTCCTATCACTATATCCCTTGCTTCATTTTGCTTCAGTCACAATGGCCTCTGTGGTAAGCAGTCTTTATTAAATGGACCCCAATTATTTCCACCTCCTGGTATTCACATCCTGTACAGTCCTCACCCCTTAAGTGGTGAATGGTCTTAGTGACTTGCTTCTATCAAATAGAATATTACAAAAGTAATGAGATGTTACTTGAGGGATTGGGTTAAAAAAAAAAATCTGTATTTCATCTTGTTGATTCTCTCTTGCTCTCTTGCTTGCTTGCTCTGAGGGAAATCAGCAGCCACATTGTGAGCTTCTCTATGGATATCACCACATGCAAAGTGACTGACAGATACCTCTGACCAACAACCAGCAAGTAACTGAGGCCTTCAGTTGAACACTCTGTGAGAGCTCAATCCTGCCAGCAGCTGTGTAAGCTAAGAAGTGGATCCTCCCCAGCTCAAACCTTGAGATGTCTGTAGCGTGGCTTAATTGCAGCCTTGGGTTTCCCTGTAGCACGTGGAACTGGAGCTTCCTTTAAATGCAGTTCTATGGCTGATAGGAGGAAACAGTCTTACAAAGAGGATGTGGAGCTCTTACAGCCTAGTTTAAATATAGAAATCTGGATTTAAATCTACTCAGTTAAATTATACCTATAGTATTGACCTACAGGTACAATGATATGATAAATAATTTTTGTTTTAAGCCACTATGTGTTAGGGTAACTTGTTACATAGCAACAGATAATTAATATAGCTTCCTTGAACACACCAGGAACACTCCTAATACAGGGCTTTTTAACTGTTTTTTCTGCCTATGGTAGGTACTTTCTCCAGATAGGCACATAGTTCTCTCCTTTACCTCCTTCCAGCTTTGCTCAAATGTCATCTTCTCAAAGAAGCCTTCCCTAACCACCCTTTATAAGAATAACAAATGTGACCAGGGGTGGTGGCTCAGGCCTATAATCCCAGCACTGTGGGAGACCAAGGCAAGAGGATGGTTTGAGCTCAGCAGTTTGAGACCAGCCTGGGCAACATACTGAGACTTTGTCTCTATGGAACAAGACAAGACAAGACAAGACAAGGAAAAGAAGAAGGGAAGGGAAGGGAAGACAAGACAAGGAAAAGAAGGGAAGGAAAAGGGAAGGGAGAAAGGAAAAAGGAAGAAGGAGAGGGAGGGAAAGGAAAAAGAGAGGGGGAAAGGAGGGGAGGGAGGGGAGGGGAGGGGGAAGGGAAAAGGAAGGAAAGGAAGAATATCAAATGCTTCTCAGTGCTTCTGATATCCTCATACCTGTTTTTATTTTTATGTCACTTATCCCGACATGACATATTATATATTTATTAAATTATTGTCTGTCTGCCTCATTAGAATGCAAGTTTCATAGAGGACTATGACATTATCTGTTTTGTTCATACTATACCCTATTGCCTAGAACTACTTCTGGCACATGTGGGATACTGCATATAGCATGGGGAGAAATGCCAGATATAGGTGATGGGGGAGGAAGGCAGCAAATCACACTGCCATGTATGTACCTATGCAACAGTCTTGCATGTTCTTCACATGCACCCCCAAACCTAAAATGCAATAATATATATATATATATAAATGTTTCTTCAATGAATAAGTGAGTTTCCAGCTTCACACACTGTAAGTTTCTCTATAAATGAGGCCATGTGCAAAATGACTGACAGATGACACAGGGAATTTTTAAAAATATTCTTCAGGTGTGAGGCTTGAATCAAGAACCAAGAAGATATTTCCACTGATGCACCAGTCTCAGAGGCATGGGAGGAGGAGTACAAAAAATATACAAGTTCATAAATACTAGTATAAAATAATACAATTATATTAGGAGTGTAAAAAGTGGTTTCTAGAACAGTATTTGGAATTAGAATGGTAGAGGTAAAAGTGATTATAAATAATCATACTAGAACATATTTTGAAACAAAAGTTGACAGAATTTAGTGATAAATTTAATTTTGCAATGTGAAAGAAAGAGAGAACTAATACTCAACTAGAGAGAGAACTAACACTCCAAGTCCTCTGGCTTAAACAACTAATGAATGATTGTGCTGCCTTTCAGAAAGTTAAGTAACATTGTGGGAAGAGAAGCTTCATGAGATGTGGAGCAGGAGAAAATCAAAAATTCTTGTTTGGATATGTTGAATTTGAGGCATTTTTAGATTTCCAGATATAGAAGTTGTAAGCTATAGTATATATCTGGGTATCACACATAGGACTGGATGAATTACCCTAAATGGTATGTATATATAAAGAGAGTGGAAGGTTTAGGCCTGGAAATACTCCAATTAGTTTAGAGAGAGGAGGAAAATTCAATAAGAAATACAAAGAAGGTGGAATATCAAGAGTATGGCATTCCAGAAATCACATAAAGTATTTCCAATAAAAAGGAGAGCATGTGGCCATGGAAATGCTCCACTCAAATGTCCTTTGCAAGGGTATAGTTGTCCAGAAACCCCAGTCTCCTCCTTTCTGTATCCATCATGCCATTTGTGTTAAGGCCATGCTTCCCTCAGGCTCTTGCCAGCCATGACTGATCATAATGGGCAACTGCGGCTCAATTACTTCTCTGAGTCTTTTTCTATAATATACTCCTTCTTTTCTTACTCCTTTTTCCCCTTTCACAGCATTCTGACCTGCATGGAAAAATGAGGCTCTCCCTACCTTCTCCTGAACCTTTCCTTTTATCATTCATAGATACTGTCCTTACTAAGTTTATTATGTCTCTAATTCCATCTTGGCATCTGATCCTAGGAAGACACAAGAGAACATCAACAGATTAATTGTAACAATGACAAGGCAAATTAGGATAAGGAAAGATATTTGGCCGTTGGATTGAACAAGATGATGATCATTTGTAATGTTACCAGAAGCTCTTTTAAAGGGTGGGAATGAAAGTCTGATTGAAATTTGTTCAAAAGAGAATGGAAGAAGAAACAGTGTGTACAACTGCTTATTTTTAATTTTGCTATCAAAGAAAACACAGAAATGGAGTTGAGGCTGAAGAAGGATATGAGGTCAATGGAGGAATTTTTTAAGATAGAACAAATAACAGTATGATTGTATACTGATGGTAATAATCCCTGAGTGAGAGAAATTTTATTTTGAAAGATAAAAGGGGGATAGCTTCTGGATCAAAATAATTGAGAAGGTGAGGGGGTGAGAGATGATATCCAGTACATACACAGAGGATCGGCCATAGACGAAACCAAGGAGAGTTCACCTATTGTAAGAAGACATCAGATGTGGGTTGGTACATTTGGGTGGGAATGTAAAATAGATTTATTCTGATTACTTCTATTTTCTCAAAATAAAATAACCAGCTCATGTTAAGGAGTAAAGGAGGCTTGTAAGGGAAGCAGACAAAAATAGGTGTCTGAGAAAATGAGAGTGCAAACTGACTTGATAAGTATGTTAAGACAGTACTAATGGCTCCTTTGAGTTTTATAGGTTTAATTTTAATTCAGTCACTAAAGCTGTATTTTTTTTTTTCCTAGGCAGGCTCTGCTGCTTATGCGTAGACTCCAAGTTGTTGGAGTGTTAGATTAAACTAGGGTTAGATTTTCCGGGTAAGTAGGATAAAAGGAGAGAGGAAGTAGTTCAATATTTTCCAAAACTGTGATTACAGTGATAGATCATAGGATCTAAGCATAATAAGGAAGAGATTAGGGTATGAAATAAGCCATGAACAGGGAAACAAGTTGAGGAGTCGATTGACTGGAAGTCTTAAGGTATTTGAAGTATTGTTGAGTTAGAACTACCAGATTAAGTAAGCTAGAAAGATATGAGGAAGTATTCAAAGAGTAAGATGTTTTAAATCAAGTTTCTGGAGGGAGGGCCGTTTATTAAGTAATGACAAGGTTTAAGCTATGAGCATGGAAAGTATTGGCTGAGGTGGAGTGAAGGTCAAGATAACTCAAAGAGAACATGTCAAGAAATAGAGAAGTCAGAGAGTTGGAAGGATACCAACATGACCACTCAAGTTACCAAGAAAGATGAAAGGAGAAGGGACAAAGAGAAAGAAGTGGGTCAAAAAGCTAAAATCTCTAGTAAACTATGGAGGATAGCCAGGGATTTAGTAAATGACTCTAGGCAGTCTGATGGATGAAGTTTCAACAGAGATTGGGTATTTAAAAGAGAAGAGAAGAGAAACCTGGGAAATGTGGGGTATATGAGAAAAAGCAGCTACCTCTTGCAAGGATTTCTAGGGAAGCCCTGTTCTCATAGGAAGTCAGGTTTCTGTTAAGACAATAATGAAAAAGGTGTTTATAGAAGATACCAGGGATATAGGTGATGACAGACTATGAGATGCAGATAATGCATTAGAATGGTTTAGGAGATCAGGGAGGAGTAGAATATTGTGTTAGATTAAGATAATCTAGAAAATGTAGGATTACCTGAGGCTTGTATATCTGAGAGAGACTAAAGTAAACAAATGCGGAAGGCACCAAGGGGTTGATCCCGAAATTAGGCTTCTTAAGGGAAGGTAGGTCATTATATCTGTTGATTGGTGCAAAAATAATTGTGGGTTTTGCCATTCCTTTATTTTTATTTATTTATTTAGTTCTGGGGTACATGTGCAGGATATGCAGGCTTGTTACATAGGTAATCATGTACAATAATGATTTGCTACACCTATCAACGCATCCCCTAGGTATTAAGCCCAGCATGCATTAGCTATTTTTCCTAAAACTCTCACTCCCCCACCCCAACCCCCAACAGGTCCCACTGTGTGTTGCTCCCCTCCCTGTGTCCATGTGATCTCACTGTTCAGCTCCATTTATAAGTGAGAATATGTAGTGTTTGGTTCTCTGTTCCTGCATTAGTTTGCTGAAGATAATGGCTTCCAGCTTCATCCATGTCCCTGCAAAGAACATGATCTCATTCCTTTTCATGGCTGCATAGTACTTCTTGGTGTATATGTACCACATTTTCTTTATCCAGTCTACAATTGATGGGCATTTGAGTTGGTTCCAAGTCTTTGCTATTGTAAACAGTGCCACAGTGAACATACCTGTGCATATGTCTTTATAATAGAATGATTTATAATCCTTTGGGTATATACCCAGTAATGGGATTGCTGGATCAAATGGTACTTCTGTTTCTAGATCCTTGAGGAAATCATCACACTGTATTCCACAAGGGTTGAACTAATTTACACTCCCACCAACAGTGTAAAAGTGTTCCTCTTCTCCACATCCTCTCCAGCATCTGTTGTCTCCTGATTTTTTAATGATCGCCATTCTAACTGACATAAGATGGTATCTCAATGTGGTTTTGATTTCACAATGTTATGTATTCTCTTGGTGTGGCAATGTTTTGTCCTGCATCAGTTAGTTGGTGCAAAGCAGCCTATCCGTCGCTGGAAGTATCTCAATACTTCTTTCCCGAAAGCCAGCCGTGGGGGTGGCTCACGCCTATAATCGGGCCGCACTCCGAACTAGCGGGCAAATCACTTGAGGATGAGTTTGAGCCACCTAGCCAACATGGTGAAACCCTCCTCCACTTAAAAAAAAAGCAAAAAAATTAGCCAGGCATCGTGATGGGTGTCTATAATCCCAGCTACTCAGGAGGCTGAGGCAGGGGAAATTACTTGAACCTGCAGGAGGTGGACGGTTTGCAGTGAGCCAAGATGGCCCCATTTGCACTTCCAGCCTGGGCAAAAACAAGAAACTCTGTCTAAAAAAAAAAAAAAAAAAAGGCATTCTGACGCCTAAATCCTAGGCCCTTCTTGTCTTTCTCGTTTTGTCTTTAAAATGCATTGGATACTCACACTGACAAAAACACCCCTGCTCTAGCACGCTTGAAGAGAAGTTACTAGCTCGGGAGAAGAAATGTTTGCATCTGCCCATTTTTCTCTCTTTTGGTTATTTCTGGGGGTGACGGCAGACACAGAGGAAACCCCCTCACTTGGGTCTCTACGCCATCAGCCTCTGATGGCAACAGTGGACAGATGTAGGCTGCTGTTCTAAGCTGGTTCCTACATGTGGATGCGATGCCGCAGGCCCCTCATGCCTCTCTAGTCCCGGCATCTGGCCAATCCTGTGTGTGTCTGGCTCACACTGGCATGTGAATGATGTACTTCAGTGTAAAACAGTCTAATGCTGAACTTGGAAAGGTACCTTTTAGTGCAGGGATGAGGCTAACTGGAAAACAAACAAACACAAAAGCCCGGTACAGTCTGGCCGAGTTGGCTGTCCTGATGAATGCGAGGAGTGGGAGAGTTGAAGCCAGATTATACTATGGGAAACCTTGACAAAGAGGGGGTGGGTGCTCTGCGTGGGATTGTAACAAGGGGAGGTTGACGAGTGAGGGAGGAGGAAGGTGAGGAAGACTCCATCTCAAAAAAAAAAAAGGCAACAGAATGAAAAGCAGAGAAGCAAGAGCGAAGTATGAAATCTTGGAGGTGGCAGGGCAAGGGTTGTGTGCCAGTAGACAGTGGAAGTCATCTAAAAGGTGGGTTTCCAAGAGCCACTCACTCCCTGATAGTGCCTTTACGTAAGGCCTGCACAACTCTTGGCGACACCTCCACCTCAGACACACAGCATCTCCAACAGGAAAAAAAATCTGGCATCAAAAAGAACAAAGCTTATTTCTTAGGAACCATGGGTCTTAGGTTGGAGTGAAAAATCGAGTTTCATGAAAGCTCATGGTTCTAGAGACAGTCAAAACCCACTCTACCCCAAATATTATGTTCCTTTCCACATCTCTTACATTGAAATCAACTTACCTGAATTTTTTTTACCTCCTCAACTGTTACCAAGGGAACAATTAAAAAATGAGTCATTAGGAACTCAGCACTGTGCTAACAACACTTTCCAATAATTAAGGTCAGCCACCACTGTGCTGAGTTTTGCAGACGTCGAATATTTCGTTGTCACATGAGGTGTGCTGCCCGGTGTGTACCATCTGCTTTGTAAGGATGAGGACGACGGACAGGCGCGGTTAAGCAGTGTCCTTAGGTCACAGAGCACAGGTGGCATGGGCCAAGGCGTCGCCCCAGGAAGCCAGCTCCACAGCAAATGCTTTCTCGGCCTAAACCCTCTACTCTCCTGGCCTCGCCTGCAGAGCTCTTGGCAATAACAAGGTTGGATCATCGACACCCCCCGCCCCATGGAGGCTGTACTGTCGGAAGGCCAGGGCCTGCCAAGACCTACAATCCCACATGCTCTTTTCCTGGGCTGCTCAACCTCTTCTTATAATCTCCTTAAGCATAATGGGTCTGGCTTCTGTGGATACCAAATATGAGCGGTGGCAGGGGTCTGGGGTCAGTAGCAATGACACAAGAAGTGCAGGGGATCTAAAAGCCCTTGTTTTCAAATTTTTCGTATCTACGGCTGGTTGGGGTGGCCATTGCCTGTAATCAGCCTGGGTTAGGCAGATCACTTAAGGCCAGGAGTTCGAAACCAGCCTGGCGTAGTACGTGAGATCCCATCTCTACTAAAAACACAAAAATTAGCCTTGGTGGCGGTGGTGCACGCCTATAATCCCAGCTACTTGGGAGGCTGAGGCAGGAGAATTGCCTCAACCTGGGAGGCCGAGGTTGCAGTGAGCTGAGCGAGCCACTGCACTCCAGCCTGGCGACAGAGACTCCATCTAAAAATAAATAAACAAAATTCATATTGGTAACTAAATAAACCTATAAGCAATTAAGTTAGCAATTTGACTTTATTGCAAAGTCTGTAACTTAAAAGGCCTTTATTTGAGGGAGATGAGGTAACACTGGAGACCTTTTGGTTGTCACCTTCAAAACCACCTTTCCTACTAGAAGAGGAAACACCTCGAAACGCCAAGTCATAGGAGGTAAGCTGATTCATTATGGCACATCTGTGGGTTGAAGGCCTAGCAGCCTCTCCAATGATGCTGGGGTGTGGAAATCATCTACAGGACTGCTGTGTGGTTTCCTGGGCCAGCTCCGGTATGCTGGCAAGGACGTATTGTAAATGCAAGGGAGGCCTGCTGGGCAAGTACACAGGCTGAGCAGCAGTGTCACTAACCCAGCACTGTCGATGCTTATTTTGTGTGATGT
This sequence comes from Ateles fusciceps, assembly GCA_036589455.1. NCBI lineage: Eukaryota > Metazoa > Chordata > Mammalia > Primates > Atelidae > Ateles > Ateles fusciceps. Next base: position 1,258 of record JAZHEH010000283.1, on the reverse strand, counting down.
GGAGTTTAAAGAGGTTGTTGGTGCTGGTAACTACAACCACAGTCTTTGGCAAAGAATAAAAACCCACAGCCGATATTATAGCACTCATATGCATGCAAGTTCCAATGATCCAGGCCAAATGTTTAATCAAGGTTGGGCTAGGTGATTTTTATGCCATCTTTTCAAAACTTCAATTATAGCTTATAATCTAGTTATAAGTAACATCTATGCAACTAGCAGAGTGAAACATCATGCAAACAAGGGCCCTGGATACCACACTGCTTCAGCCTCTAGCAACAGCTTTGACAGATTTCAACATTCCCACCTCCTCATCCTGGTTTCCAGAGCCACCCTTTAACAGACAAGTAGAACTACCAGGAAGCGAACAGGCTGTAAAAATGAACCTCACAGTCAAACAGACTTCATTAACAATTTTGTTCCTGTGTAAAACAGCAAGTTGATTTGTATTCCTTTCTAAAACTTTCTTAGGAAAATCATGTGTGTAGGTATACACACACATATCTTACTAAAATGCGTATTATATCTCAGACAGATATATACATGCATATGTATTGTCTAGGAAAATCACATACACACATAATACAACTTATTCAACATATTGGACTTCTTCCAATATACAGGAAATGTCACTGATTCTTCCTCAACAACCCCATGAGTAGTAACTAAGACAACAGTGACAAAGTGGAAGGTCTCTTCCTGGTCAAATGCTGGAGCTCAAGTATGAGCCCCAGCAGCCTGCGTGTGAACACGTGCCTGACCACAGTAGTATAGGATGATTTTGAGAATATCTGAGGATTTCCTTGTTGTTTTGTTTTAGGCTTCCTGAGTTTAATTTCTTTTTTTTAATGATAAGGTATTCTTTTTTTAATAACTCTATAGCTTGGATATTTGAGTTTAAAGAATATGTTTTGCTGGGCGCAGTGGCTTATGCCTGTAGATGCAGCACTTGGGAAAGCCGAGGTGGGCAGCCACTTGAGGTCAGGCAAGACTCCATCTTAAAAAAAAACAACGCACACACACACAAAGGTGGCAAGGCTTGGGTGGCGCCATGCTGATGCCCAACTCTTGAGGAGGCTGAGGCAGATCGCTTGAACACTTGGCGGTGGAGGTTGCAGTGAGCTGACATCACAGCAATACGGGCGATGTTATGTTATGTAACTGGTGATGTGCATCACCTGGGTGTATCATTCAGCATATACTATCCTTTCTTAGCATCTATTATCTACCGATTCATAAATTCACCATTTAACTGGCGTAA
>JAZHEH010002829.1:0-143719 GCA_036589455.1 Ateles fusciceps | reverse complement strand
CAATATTTTTTTACCCACAGGCGAACCCCCCTCCACGCACCACAATCATCTAGGCACCCTCTGCCACGCCTGGTTGGATTACGTATTGCTAGACGAGGCAGCACTGGGCAGGGAGCATAAAATGTATTGGATACTCTCAAAATTACGTAGGAGCCACAGCATGGCTATCACAGCTAGGGGCCTGTTCACATTTCACTTTCCATGTGATCTCTTTTATCTTATATATACTTTGTCTTGTGTAAATATCTGTGCCCCTAGTAAACACTTATGTGTGTGTGCTGCGTATGCGTATTTATGCCATGGAAAGCAATTATCTACAGGTCTCAGACATAGGTCTTAAAGTTACGCTATGTACACATTCTTATAATTATTTTTCTTATCTGGTGGAATCTGAATTTTAATCGTGTAGACAGGGGCTTTGCCTTATCTTTTGAAACGGTGATATTCGAAATCGGCCTAGAGCCATTACAGCCTATGGTTTATTTAATGAACTTCACTGAACATCTTTGATGATCTTCTAAGTGGGGATATTTTAGTTTAAACAGTGAGAGGGGGTGAGTGTCTAATACCTATCAGCTATTTTGCAGAATGCTTTCTTATGGGTTAGGTCTCTCATGCTCACAATGACCTCATAGACCACATCATCCCCAGCTCGTTTATAAGAAAGCTAAGCTATGAGCTCCACTAAGTCGGTGTCTGGGCTCCGACAGAGGGACACAGGGAAGGGTGACAATTTTACATGACAATGTTAGAGATAGCGAAAGCTTGGAGTCAGAGGTGGAGAAGCAGAGGGGTGCAGGAATGAGCTGAGAGCACCAACCTGCTAGGATTGGCCTTCACTTCCCCACCAGAGTCGGTCTCATTCTGAAGGCCAAGGCCGCAGCTCTGCAGAACCACGGTTAGTCTCCTTAAGCAATAATCAACTTCGGGCAGACAGGGTCCAGCTTAGGAGAACAAGTTAGACTTACCAACCTCTATGCATTAGTTCACCCTGATCCAGAGCCCTCGCACATCCAGGGAAGAGCTCATCCTTCCCGCAGGTAATAGAGCTAGGAGGGCAACAAGGAACTTCTAGGGAGGGTGAATTCCCTTGTTCACGGCTGTGCCATCTGAGCTCCTCCTATAGTGGCTCTGTTGTGGCCCTCATGCAGCCACCACACTCTGGTTCACATTGCTTGCCCCTGCCAGAGCGGCCTTCCAGCTTCACCTAAGTGAGTTCAACAAACCCCCATGTGACACCTCCCCACTTATCTCTCTTCCATACCCTCCTGTTATTACCAGGAGAATCTGTCCTCCTCTTTGTACTGAGGCCCTTCACTCGTGCTTCCATTATGGATGGTCACAAGATCACTGCCTTTTGGTGTGTGTCTCTCTGCTGCAGGACATAGGAAGTGCTGTAAGTCAAGGGTGGGTCTCATCCCCTCACAGAGCTGGCCACATGGTCAGAGGTTCCATACATGCCTGCAAGATTGGTATTTATGGCTTCTATAAACAATCTCTTTCCCTCATCTACAAGAGATACCTGCTTCCTTGCTTGTGATGGGGGGGGTGATGCAAACCCACTGCTTGCCCTAGAAGTCTGAGAGAGAGTAACCATGAAAGTAACCATGTCCCCAGCCAGTCTTACCCTTGTATTGCAAAGTCCTGTAGTACCATCTGTGATATTTCTTTCTATTCACTCAATGAGGAGAAAAAGATGAATCCGCTTGAAGAGTCTAAGTCCATACTGTTCAGATCAACATACCCAAGTGGTGTGCATGGAGGCTGATGGTTGAGGTCCAGAGGCCACCCAGGCAGAGGAGGTGTCTGGCAGCCCATACAATGGTCCTGAAGCGCCAGCCAGGCAGTAGAGCAAGTAGGGCAATCCTACAAAGGGATCCTCCTGAAGGCCATATTGACCTGCAGAGCAGAAGGAAGAGAACTTTCAAAACGGCATTAATATCGATCAGCAGAAAACACCAACACCAATACCAGTTGCATCCCCATGTACCAGGTGACAGTCCCTGACACCTTCCCTGCTCCAGGTTTCAAAATAGTAGTGTCAGTGCCCAAATTTCCCCTTCTACTGAGTCCTGAGGACAGCTAGAGTGCGAAGGGAAGCCATGAGGATAACCTGCTGTCACCACATGCCAATGTGTCTGTCTGTAGATGTAGGCACTCTGGGTCCTGTTCCAGGGAAGACAGAGTCATTACACAGTAGTAAAAAACATATTCCAAGCACATGTGCTTGGCCCAGTATACCACCATCTCTCCCTCATCACCATCGCTGAAGTTGGTTCTTTGCATGTGATGAACACAGATAAAGGAGGAAATGAAAAGCCCATTATTCATACGTGAATCACAGCTACTCTTGGGAGAACTTTTTACAGGCCTTTCATGTCCTATCTTGATTCTCAGAATGCTGCAAAGTCAGTGTTGCTAGTCTGTGCTAAATCGAAGAAAGAGGAGAAAGAGGAGAGAAGAGAGGTCCCAGAGAAAGGAAAAAAATCACCCAGGGTCACACAGCTTGCCAGAGGCAGAGTGGAAGTTGATCCCAGCTCTACCTGCAAGACCCTCTCGTCCCCCTCTGCCTCGCTTCCTGACAAAGGGTCTTCTCCTCTCTGGAAGTACAACCCATGGGCACAAAGAGCCCTGGAGAGATGTGAATTCCTGAAGTCCTGCAGGGGGAACTGCGAAAGGGCTTTGTGATAGAAAAATCAAATCTGTAGAAGTTAGCTTAGGCATAGCTATAATATTTATTTTTACTCACAGGTATTACCAAATTTTAAATGCACTGTGACATAAAGAACAATTTTGTCCATGGGAAAAATGAGATGGGAGTTCTAAATAACAGAATTAAAACAATTGTGATTTGATTTCGAGTGTAGAAGTCCTGTTATGTGTGATTGAAGGACTCACCAGCTGTGAAAGCTACAGGGACCACATGAGAAAACAAGCTTAGCTAACCGCAATTTAAGGCCTTTGTTGGAATTGTCCTCATAGCTAATTAGTGAGTTTCACTCTTCACTATCTCACATCCAGTGTGCATGTCCTTTTTTAAAAAATTTATTTATTTTATTGCATTTTAGGTTTTGGGGGTACATGTGAAGAACATGCAAGATTGTTACATAGGTACACACATGGCAGTGTGGTTTGCTGCCTTCCTCCCCCATCACCTATATCTGGCATTTCTCCCCATGCTATCTCTCCCCAACTCCCCACCCCCCGCTGTCCCTCCCCTATTTCCCCCCCGACAGACCCCAGTGTGTGATGCTCCCCTCCCTGTGTCCATGTGTTCTCATTGTTCAACACCCGCCTATGAGTGAGAACATGTGGTGTTTGATTTTCTGTTCTTGTGTCAGTTTGCTGAGAATGATGGTTTCCAGGTTCATCCATGTCCCTACAAAGGACACCAACTCATCGTTTTTGATGGCTGCATAATATTCCATGGTGTATATGTGCCACATTTTCTCTGTCCAGTCTATTATCGGTGGGCATTTCGGTTGGTTCCAGGTCTTTACTATTGTGAACAGTGCCACAATGAACATTCGTGTGCATGTGTCCTTAGAGTAGAACGATTTATAATCCTTTGGATATATACCCACTAATGGGATTGCTGGGTCAAATGGAATTTCTATTTCTAGGTCCTTGAGGAATCGCCACACTGTCTTCCACAATGGTTGCACTAATTTACACTCCCACCAACAGTGTAAAAGTGTTCCTATTTCTCCACATCCTCTCCAGCATCTGTTGTGTCCAGATTTTTTAATGATTGCCATTCTAATTGGCATGAGATGGTATCTCAATGTAGTTTTGATTTGCATTTCTCTAATGACCAGTGATGATTAGCATTTTTTCATATGTTTGTTGGCCTCATGTATGTCTTCTTTTGTAAAGTGTCTATTCATATCCTTCGCCCACTTTTGAATGGGCTTGTTTTTTTTCTTGTTAATTTGTTTTAGTTCTTTGTAGATTCTGGATATCAGCCCTTTGTCAGATGGGTAGACTGCAAAAATTTTTCCCATTCTGTTGGTTGCCGATTCATTCTAATGACTGTTTCTTTTGCTGTGCAGAAGCTCTGGAGTTTAATTAGGTCCCATTTGTCTATTTTGGCTTTTGTTGCCAATGCTTTTGGTGTTTTGGTCATGAAGTCCTTGCCTACGCCTATGTCCTGAATGGCTTTGCCTAGATTTTCTTCTAGGGTTTTTATGGTGTTAGGTCTTATGTTTAAGTCTTTATCCATCTGGAGTTAATTTTAGTGTAAGGTGTCAGGAAGGGGTCCAGTTTCTGCTTTCTGCACATGGCTAGCCAGTTTTCCCAACACCATTTATTAAACAGGGGACTCCTTCCCCTATTGTGTGTTTTTGTCAGGTTTGTCAAAGATCGGATGGCTGTAGATTTGTTGTGTTGCCTCTGAGGCTTCTGTTCTGTTCCATTGGTCTATATCTCTGTTTTGGTACCAGTACCATGCTGTTTTGATTACTGTAGCCTTGTAGTATAATTTGAAGTCCGGTAGTGTGATGCCTCCCGCTTTGTTCTTTTTGCTTAGAATTGACTTGGCTATGCAGGCTCTCTTTTGGTTCCATATGAAGTTTAAGGTGGTTTTTTCCAGTTCTGTGAAGAAGGTCATTGGTAGCTTGATAGGGATAGCGTTGAGTCTGTAAATTACTATTGGCAGTATGGCCATTTTCACGATATTGATTCTTCCTAACCATGAACATGGAATGTTTCTCCATCTGTTTGTGTCCTCTCTTATTTCATTGAGCAGTGGTTTGTAGTTCTCCTTGAAGAGGTCCTTTACGTTCCTTGTTAGTTGTATTCCTAGGTATTTTATTCTCTTTGTAGCAATTGTGAATGGCAGTTGGTTCTTGATTTGGCTGTCTTTAAGTCTGTTATTGGTGTATAGGAATGCTTGTGATTTTTGCACATTGATTTTGTATCCTGAGACTTTGCTGAAGTTGCTTATCAGTTTCAGGAGATTTTGGGCTGAGACGATGGGGTCTTCTAGATATACAATCATGTCGTCTGCAAATAGAGACAATTTGACTTCCTCCTTTCCTATTTGAATACCCTTTATTTCTTTTTCTTGCCTGATTGCTCTGGCTAGAACTTCCAGTACTATATTGAATAGGAGTGGTGAGAGAGGGCATCCTTGTCTAGTGCCAGATTTCAAAGGGAATGCTTCCAGTTTTTGCCCATTCAGTATGATATTGGCTGTTGGTTTGTCGTAAATAGCTTTTATTATTTTGAGATACATTCTGTCAATACCTAGTTTATTGAGGGTTTTTAGCATAAAGGGCTGTTGAATTTTGTCAAAGGCCTTCTCTGCATCAATTGAGATAATCATGTGGTTTTTGTCTTTGGTTCTGTTTATGTGGTGAGTTATATTTATAGACTTGTGTATGTTGAACCAGCCTTGCATCCCCGGGATGAAGCCTACTTGATCATGGTGGATAAGCTTTTTGATGTGCTGTTGCAATCAGTTTGCCAGTATTTTGTTGAAGATTTTTGCATCTATGTTCATCATGGATATTGGCCTGAAGTTCTCTTTTCTTGCTGAGTCTCTGCCGGGTTTTGGTATCAGGATGATGTTGGTCTCATAAAATGATTTGGGAAGGATTCCCTCTTTTGGATTGTTTGGAATAGTTTCAGAAGGAATGGTACCAGCTCCTCTTTGTATGTCTGGTAGAGATTCGGCTGTGAACCCATCTGGACCTGGGCTTTTTTGGGTGGTAGGCTCTTAATTGCTGCCTCAACTTCAGACCTTGTTATTGGTCTATTCAGGGTTTCGGCTTCTTCCTGGTTTAGGCTTGGGAGGAGGCAAGTGTCCAGGAATTTATCCATTTCTTCCAGGTTTACTAGTTTATGTGCATAGAGTTGTTTGTAATACTCTCTGATGATGGTTTGAATTTCTGTGGAATCTGTGGTGATATCCCCTTTATCGTTTTTTATTGCATCTATTTGATTATTCTCTCTTTTCTTTTTTGTTAATCTGGCTAGTGGTCTATTTTGTTGATCTTTTCGAGAACCAGCTCCTGGATTTATTGATTTTTTGAAGGGTTTTTTGTGTCTCTATCTCCTTCAGTTCTGCTCTGATCTTAGTTACTTCTTGTCTTCTGCTAGGTTTTGAGTTTTTTTGATCTTGCTCCTCTAGCTCTTTCAATTTTGACGATAGGGTGTCAATTTTACATCTCTCCTTGCTTCTCATGTGGGCATTTATTGCTATATATTTTCTTCTAGAGACTGCTTTAAATGTGTCCCAGAGATTCTGGTATGTTGTGTCTTAGTTCTCGTTGGTTTCGAAGAATATCTTTATTTCTGCCTTCACTTCGTTGTTTATCCAGTCAACATTCAAGAGCCAGTTGTTCAGTTTCCATGAAGCTGTGCGGTTCTGAGTTAGTTTCTGAATTCTGAGTTCTAACTTGATTGCACTGTGGTCTGAGAGATCTTGTTATGATTTCCATTCTTTTGCATTTGCTGAGGAGTGATTTACTTCCAATTATGTGGTCAATTTTAGAGTAGGTGTGATGTGGTGCTGAGAAGAATGTATATTCTGTGGATTTGGGGTGGAGAGTTCTGTAAATGTCTATTAGGTTTGCTTGGTCCAGGTCTGCGTTCAAGTCCTGGATATCCTTGTAAATTTTCTGTCTCGTTCATCTGTCTAATATTGACAATGGGGTGTTAAAGTCTCCCACTATTATTGTGTGGGAGTCTAAGTCTCTTTGTAAGTCATTAAGAACTTGCCTTATGTATCTGGGTGCTCCTGTATTGGGTGCGTATATATTTAGGATCATTAGCTCTTCTTGTTGCATTGATCCTTTTACCATTATGTAATGTCCTTCTTTGTCTCTTTTGATCTTTGTTGGTTTAAAGTCTATTTTATCAGAGATGAGGATTGCAACTCCTGCTTTTTTTTGCTCTCCATTTGCTTGGTAAATCTTCCTCCATCCCTTTATTTTGAGCCTTTGTGTATCCTTGCATGTGAGATGGGTTTCCTGGATACAGCACACTGATGGGTTTTGGCTTTTTATCCAATTTGCCAGTCTGTGTCTTTTGACTGGGGCATTTAGCCCATTTACATTGAAGGTTAATATTGTTATGTGTGAATTTGATCCTGCCATTTTGATGCTAGCTGGCTGTTTTGCCCATTAGTTGATGCAGTTTCTTCGTTGTGTTGATGCTCTTTACCATTTGGTATGTTTTTGGAGTGGCTGGTACTGGTTGTTCCTTTCTATGTTTAGTGCCTCTTTCAGGAGCTCTTGTAAAGCATGCCTGGTGGTGATGAAATCTCTGAGTACTTGCTTGTTTGCAAAGGATTTTATTTTTCCTTCACTTATGAAGCTTCGTTTGGCTGGATACATTTCCTATTACAAATATAAAACCTCTGACAACAAAATACTCCATCAAGGACACCACTGGATGGGGAGGGGGTATTTTTGCATAACAAAGTTGCCGACAGAAATGTGACAGTGATTAATTGTGGAATTTGCTTTGTCAAAGAGCATTCAGATTTGCATGAAGCACATATTAATACTGGATGGATGAGTTTTCATCTTTTTCACTTATGGAGATTACAGAAGATATTCTAAAAGCTAGTCACCTACCCCATAGGAATAGAATAACAGCAACACAAAATCCCCCACATATTTTCAGGAGGGGGACCCAGCAACAGCTTGCGTAAAGGGACTACTGGGCCGTGAGACCTACAGCAGTGGAGTGAAGTGGCATCTCTCATGTTATTTCTGGAAACAGAACAGTTAAAGCTCCTCAGCCCTGGGCCCTTAAGCATTTATGGGTTCTGGAAGTGCCACCAAAGATGACCTGCTGGGAATGGAGAAGACTTGAAGCCTCATGGAAAATATTTTGCCTTTTAAAAAGTGAAGAGACAGAAAAGATATCACAGAACACACAAGCCAGAGACAAGGCCAGGAGAGGGTGCTATATGAAAAGATAAAAGTGTCCTGAAATAGGCACAGTGAAAATGACCACAGTATTGACCTTTATCTTCTCTGTATCTTCAGTTGGGATGCAGCTGTTATTCCTCATGGGAACTGAATGAGGTCGTGAATCTGCTAAGGGCCAGAGAACGATCAGGGCTTTTTCTGGCTTGCATGATCTGTGCAGAGTAAGAAAACCTCCATGTCCACATCTGCCATGTCACTCTCTTTGTCACAGTCAGGTCCCTTATCAGAGTCCCAGAGGAGTTTATTAACCAGATGCCACAGAAGACCTTGGAACCCTCTGGACCCTTGTCCTTGAAAAGGACACCACAGAGCCCTGGTCTTAACAAATCAACTAACTGCGAGCAGGTAGGGTTCAAACTAGCTGGAAATCAACTCTAAATCAGAAGTTCCCAGTATATATCAGAGGAAACTACTTATAAATTAAGCACAGACTAAAATTAAAATAGGAGCAGCCATGGATAAAAAGAATATCAATAAACCCTGGACAGGAATAGCACTGCTCTTTTTCTTAAAGCCATAGGGACACTCACAATTCTCTGGATTCATATTTAATCTAACTTCCATATCAGACCAGGTATTATAAATATTTATGAACAGAGAATGGACTTAAAGAGACTAAGAGTAATGAGAAAAGGTAAGAGCTATGGGAATTAACTTTAAAGTTTTAGGGTTACACTTAAAATGTTAGAGGAGTAAAATTGCATAGAAATTTATTACTAATGGAATCGTATATTTCACAATAAACATTTTAAACAAAAATCATAAAGGAAGCTCCAAAAATAGTAAATAAGTGCCTCTTTTCCTAAAACATATCTCATTGTACAATACTGATTCACAAAGACATAACAAGAAAATTTCCTCTCTCATTAGGACATACAGCTCCCATTCTAAAATGTTATTGGTGTTGCTTTTCTAAATGAAAGAAAAATAAAGCCTTCACACTGACTCAAGGTAAGAAGTGGAGCTGGCCCATTTCCCTTCTAGGCTCATCACCTCAGTTAAAAGTAACTGAGAGCTCAGGGTGGAGTGGTATCCACAGTCAGTTGATGGGCTTGAGCTCCAGTATTCACAGGGGACTGGATGAGAGCCATTTGACTTGAGAATTTGAGGGAAAATTGTGTCCTGCTACCTAGTGAGACAACTGTTCTCTTTAGTAAGTACTTGAAACTCTTCCAGGAAACATAACAATTACCCTCCACCCTGACCCCTCACCCCCAAAAGGAGAAGCAGGGGTGTATGGATTATACAGCAGAGTTTCGTGGCTGCCTTCACAGTGAGCTCCTACCTCTCCAGGGAGGATTCTCTCTAGGCCTGGTTGTCCACTAGCTCCTGACTAATGTGTCTCTCCAGCACTCTCTGTTTTTCAGTCATTTCCTGTCTTGGAGTCAGAGAAAGAGTGAACTTGAATAAGAATTAAAATGCCAAGTTCTTTACTAGGCACTCAAAGTCTTTGTTTTGTTTAAGCCTTCCTTAAAACAAAAACATCCTTTAAAACGTCCATCACAATTACCTACCTGTGCTGCTTGTAGGCAGCCTTCTCTTCCATCTCCCTCTGCAAAGCTTAAACAGAGCTGTGAGGAGAAAAAGACATCCACGTCCTGACCTGGCAGACTATGCCCAAAAGCAAGGAAATAATAAAAAAAAAAACTTACCCAGTTGTCGTGAGCCTTTCCTTTAGAAGTGGTGATCTGAAAAAGCCAACACTAGAGTACGTATGTTTAAGCAGTCTAAGGGCCATGATATCATTGGCATCAGTGCTGAAGGATTCTGCAACTGCTGGGAAGAAGGCTCCTTACCTGGTACCTGCAGTAGTTCTCTACCTACCTCTGCTGCTCTTCTGTGTCTTCCATTATTTTTCCATGGTTTAGAATCACTTTTATCAGGTAAAGTGCCATTTTCAGGATGATTTAAAATAATCTGCCATGTTCCGGTTATCCTCACATCTGTACCCTTACACAATATATCCATAGATAGAAAACAGTTCACATGGTTATAAAAGTACAGTATGATAAAAAAACTGTTGCTATATTGATTCCTCATCTATTATTTAATGCCTGATGGGTTCTAAGTTGATAATTTCCTTACCTACTCTCAGTATGTCCTTAAATCATCCTTCATTGAGCATCGCTTATCATAAATCTCTATTCTCCTTGTACTAATATCCTTACCATATTTCACAGGGCAGGAACAACTGTGCTTATAAACAGGCACAGTCCTTTTTAAGGATGTGATTGATGCCACCACAATGCACTGTCCTAAGGATGATGACAACCATCCCTAGAAAAGTTTGTGTGAACAGAGTTCCACATAGTCTGCCCAGCAGTCGAGTCAGGAAATGTTTCATTACTTCACAGTTTTTGGTCATTGGTAAATCTTAAAGTACTTTGTTTTCTCTTGTGTGAATTATCTCTCTCTCTCTCTCTCTCTCTCTGTAAATATGTCTTCTGACCATTTGTTTGTCTTTCTGTGTTAATTGGGTCCAAACATTATACAAAAGTTAAAAACAAAACACTCCAACAGAGGTTTCCCAAGAGGTTGGTGTGCAGTCTGGAAGTCACTTGTAGGTGTGTATTTCCTCAACTACCAATTTAGAGTTTCCCTCTGCCTCTGATAGCTGCTTCTGTTTTGCTGCTCGCTCACGTTTTCATCTCAGCTTCCTGAAATGAGAAGGAAAAGAAATGTATGCACATGATCCAGTAGCCAGTGTGGGCTTCTTTCTTCCCTTCCAGCATTTGAAGGCCGTGATTTGAAAGGTCCCCTTCCAACTTTCCCATATATATACAAGCAGATCTTCACAACAAGAGAGGAGAATTAGAAGCCTCCCCATTGAAGGACAAAAATCACACTGAGGCCTGCTGACAAGTCCTCTGTAATTTCCAGTTCCTCTTCATAGCTCTGTACTCCTACTCACTAGCAAATAAATCAAGGACTATAAAAAGCTTCTATGAGGTGCATGATATGTCCTTCTGGGGTCAGTCTTATGCTTGACACGGTGAAAGCTCATTTTAGTTCAATGTGGAAAACCAGACCTGACCAACTCATCACTATAAATCAATCAGGATGGAGCAGGGGATCATTCCTTCTCTGACTCCTCCCATGAGGAAATCTGATTCTCAGTCAAGAGGCTGATGCCAGAACCCAGACAATCAGCCTTAGAGAGATCCTTCCAGGACATGGTGTCATTAACCCTATAGTTCACTACTGCCCACTTCCATGATTCAGGATTGGAACTCCTGTTATCGACTTCAAAAATTCTGGTCGACAGAAAAGGAAAATCTTGGTGCTGGGTACATCTACTGAATCAAAAATAATCTCGAGTGGCTCCTTAGTCAGGGTGTTATGTACTGGAAATAGGTGACAACTGCAAATCATCAACCCCCGTGTTGACTGAGTTTAACAAGGTTTAGTTCATTGATAGTGGAGGCAGAAAAAAGGCAATAGCCTAAAAAGATAGGTTTGCTGTGTTGCCCTCACACTACTTCATTCATGATTCTGATTCAAAGGATCTCATGTGATAACTGATTTCATATGAAGGACACATAAAATTCCAAAAACTTTAGGAAACAGGGGACAAAAACACTTCAAAAGAGAAAGTTAATGCACTTGTTTCTGGCCCACCTAAGCCATCCTTCATGCTGTCTGGAGAGGCCCAAAGCAAGGAGTGTGTTGTGAGGTACTGAGGATGCAAGGGGAGCAGGGCCCTGTTCCCACCCTAAAGGGACTCACAGTTTAATGCAAATGAGAAGCCAGTGAGTACACCACTACCCCTGCTGTGCATCTGCGAAACTAGGAACACAAAACCTGAATCTTAAGAAAAGCAAAGGAGGAGTTCCGCTTTTGAGTGGGGATGAGTGCATCTTAAGCTTCTCATCTCCCATGAGAACAATGAAACACCAGACAGAATATAAAACACAGGATTGAACACATCAAATTGTTAACACTAAATTGTACACTAAAGAGACATGAGGCCAAGATGGAGAAGAAGAAAACCCAGGACAAAGGTCAGTCTAGCATTTGGGGCCTATTTCCCTAGAGTTTCACTGCTTAATTCCAAAGGCACTACACGAGACGTAAAGAAACAAAGCAGCTTTTGCACAGTGCATGGGATTGGATGGAAAACAAGTGGAGTTGAGGGTCTGCCAATGAAGGCGACCCCATCTGAAGTTCAGTGGCTTTGGTTGGGATCCAGAAGAATCACACGGTAGGAATAAAGGTGGACATGAAATACATTGGCCTTTATAAGGACTAAGCCTGCACTAATGACCTCAATTGCTGACTGGATGGAGGGAATCCAGGTCTGCTAATACCCCTGACCATCCACCTGAACTAGACTCCCATTTTTTTCTGCAAGATAACATCCTAGTAGGCCTCAATTTGTTTCTGAATATTTTTTACAGTGTCTCACATTTAACAAAAAATGATTAATCATATGGCAGGAAAAATGCAATGTAATATGACCAAAACCTAAAGGACTATGAAAACAGATCTAAAGAGTGACCCAGGTATTAAATTTAAAAACGCCAGTAGCAGTTCCTTCTCTTCCACCTAATCAATTACCAACAAGAACGTATTAGAAGGGAAAGAAAATATGCAGATTACAGAAATCATGGCAGGAAGGACAAGCACACTTTTGCAAAGACTTAAGTTTGCCACAAATATTGCATAAAATATTTTAATGGAAATTATATCTGTCTGCTTTGGTCAACACATGGTTCATAAGGCAGCATTCGTGTTCAATGAACACATTGACATCTTACACTTCCCTCAGTAGTCTTTCTTTGTCTGTAGATTTTGTAAAGACTATCTACTTTCATCTTCATCTTTTTCTTTCAGCTTGCACTTCTGCTTCCATAGAGCTTTCTCTGAAGCAAAGAGGCCTTTCAGGCTCGTTTTTCATTCCTAGAAAGGATAAAACCATTTTCTCTGTGTGCATCCAAGTGCCTGAGGACGTTGGTTAGGGTGAGGAGGAGAAGATGAGAAATCTACAGCAGGAAGTCGTCTTCACCATTCCAGGGCAAACTCATTTCTATGCTATGGGGACTCCAACAATTAACATAATTTCCAGGTTACATTTACTGGACCTCCAGGGTCTCAGTTATAAATCCTTCTAATCTGTCATTTACACACTTTATGACTTTAAGACAAATTTGAGAGAAGACATTTTTAAAATAATTGTACAACATGAGTATACTTGACACAACTGAACTGTATACTTAAACATGGTTAAGATGGTAATTATTATCAATATTTTCATAGGTAAAAATGTTTAACATTTCCGAAAAGGAAGTAATTACATTGAGCTCTCTGAGTTCCAGATAATTTGTAATATTTCACCACCTGCCTCCTTCTTGATCTACAGTGGGGTACTCTCCCTTGTCCCTGGCCTACTCTCAGATTACCACTCTCCCTTCCGTGACACCAGCCTCATTAAGGCCAGTTTTAACCTGACACAAAATATTCTCACTAATGACTTACAATTTCCACAAAGGAAGAATTCCATGTGGCTATCATATGATTTTCAATCTTCTGACACATGAAAATATTGGTTCTTCTCATAGCTAAGATGCAATGAAAGTCTTGTCACAGATGTGAGGTCACTTACCTCTGAAATTCCTGAGGTGTTCAGTTGAGATAATATCTTCAAGTTTCTTCGTAGAATTTTGTTTCCAACTTTTGCGCACGGGATAGAAACAAAACATGTACCAGGATTTCAACAGAGGCACTGAGTGGTCTGTGATATAGGCGTGGTCTGTAATATAGACAACTATGCCTATATCACAGCCACTGCTGTATTTCATGGGGAAGTAGCTGGCCCAGTTTGGAGATAGGAGAAATGTTGAGCACATGTAGAAATGAAAAGCAAAGAAACACCATGAGGCATAAACATTTTGTGGCCCCCATGATATTCCTGCTTAAAACATAATGGGATAAGTGAGTAGATGACAAGGATAAAGTAGACATGATGCAAAGTTGTTCAAGCCAAACATCTCAACTGAACGTTTCTTAATGGAATGGCCTCCTTAATAGAATATTTAAAAAGTGGTACATAAAAAAATTACCCCCAATTCACATTGGAATATTCTCTGTTCAGCATTAAATGGGGTACAGACTGTTCAATGTGTCTAGACATCTTCATCACTCATACATTTTCTGTTTTCTGTATATCTTGAAGGGCAGCGCCAAGTGATGTGACAATTACCTATGTTGTAAAAATGAACACATCTCCTATTCCCGTGAATATGAAAGGTCCTTGTGGTATTAGTACTTTTATTCGATCATTGTTCAGAAGAAGGTTCAGCCCCCAGACACCCACACTTTTACTGTGGTGGGCAGCAAGATAAAATGTAGATCTCAATTCACCCCATGGACAAAAAGGCTCAAAAGCCAAATTGAATAGTGTACAATTTAGCAGCCAAATTCTTATCAAGTTCAGACTTTTGACATACTGATCCCTTTCAAATTACAACCGGTAACATGTACTGTGAATGACATCATTCAAAATGTTATTACTTCCTTCAAAGTTGTTGATGTTATCCTTCAATGAAACATATTATATCATTAGCAATTATTCATGACTTTTCTTTCTGTTTTTATAATGCAATCCAGGCAAAAACAAGGGATTTTATCTTATACTTAAGCATTTCATTAGAGAAAATCTTGTGTTCCCTCTTACTTTCTTGAAGATGTTTCTTTGATTCGTTGATCTATATAAATATGTAATAAAAATCAGAATTTAGAATTATTAGTTATAGTGATAGAAAAACCTATCTTGAACTCTGTAACTCCTAACAGAAATGAAAACCACAGTAAACTTTACATATATGAAGTTTACTTTGAATGTAGACAGTTTATAGACCATGTGAACTAGGACACTAGATGGAAGAGGAAGGAGTGAAATAATGGAATTGTGGAGGTAGGAGCTATTTAAAGTGAAACCATGAAAAATTAAAACACTGAAAAGACAATGATACCTTCTGTTCCCAAATGTATATTTCTTCTACAAGTTCTGACTTTTCCTTCTTGGCTTTATTGATCTTCTCAGAAACTGGTTCCTACATTAACTAAAAGGAGATAAAAACAATCTCTAAGATTAGGAAAACCTCATAAAGTTGGATTATCCTAATGTGGAGCCACAAATCACATACTTATCTGGCACCATGATCATAAAATAACTTTTTAGCTTTATTATTGCGCTTGAAGATAACAAGTTAGTTAATTGCTTTTAAAGTCGAAGAAAAGAAATATGAAAATAACAACCCTATGTCAATGAGAATCCTATTTGAAAAGTTTCCAAATATTGGGAAGCAGTCTCTGCCTCATTGCTCTCCATCAAAAGCCATTATTCTTCTTGGAAAGTCCATCAGTCTCAAAACAGTTTTACCATCATCAGAGATGAAACACATTGAAAATCAAATATCGTATCTATAACTCTTCTGTCCTCTAATTATCAAGGGAAATAAAATAGGTCCCTTCTAAAAAAGCCCCTCACTGTGGCAGCCTTGATTCACTTCCAGTCACTCTTTGCAATTCTATAGAGGAATATTCAAAAGTATCAGCTCACTGGCTACTCGAGAAGCCTGCCAGTGTTCTCCTGCTGCCCACCCAGGCTGTCCTTCTTGAGAACCAGTGCAGGGGCTTCTGTGACATGGTATATGAAATCTAACGAGCTCAGCTTACAGGCTCAAGTTTACCCACTTAGTCTCTCCAGGATCTCGAATAACTCACAAACCCTCTAAGACAAGCCTTTCATGCCCAAGATGAGAATATCACCACCCACCATCGACATGAACAGCATACAGGAGGCTCCCATCCTATTGGTGGCACACAAAACACTTGGAACACAGCCCACAATTCTAGACCCCACTGCCAGGCATTTAATCCTCTCATCTGACCCCAGAGTGCAATCTTCTTTTCTATTTGCCCATTTTAAGAGCCTTGCTGCCCTGAGGTCACCTTCTCAATACTACCAATGCTGTAATCACTGTAACCAACCCTAGCCTCTGAGGGCCTACTATGTGCCAGGCAGCACAGTTCTCAACAGACAGGAACAGATAATCTTCACAGTCTATGAAGAATGTGCAGAATTCATTCTCCACATTGTACATCAAATTCATTTCCACACATTCTACACTGGCATTAATGGCCCACTTCACTTAACACTCAAAACACATGTTATAAACCTCTAATATGATACACATTTTGTCCAGCAATATCTGGATTGTTCTCTAAGCCTTAAACTTTTTGATAGGCTGAGGTAGTGTCTTAATCGTCTTTCATTTCTCCAAGAGCCAGGTCATGCAAAAGTATTCCTGCCACACTTCAAATTCATGTCAGCACTTGTTTTCTAAATATTGCTGTAATAAGCTAAACTCATCCTATTTACTCTTGTGATCTCTCTCCTCCTCCTAATCTCTGATCTCGATAAATGGTAACTGTGTCTATATTGTCATTTAGACGTTAACTCAGGAAGGAGCAAAATTTTCAAGAGAAGTCAGCCAGGCATAAGGATTCATTGTATTTACTCTTAGTTGAATTTGGGCCCACATGAAATACTGGTGTAAGAAAATATTGAAAAGAAAATAGACACCAAAAGTCTTACCTTGATATACTGAAGGCCTTATCTAGAAGAGGAAGAAAGAAAATCAAATTTTATGTCAAATCATATTAGGAAAAATTTATAGTTCTTGATAAAATAGCAAAACTTGTAATCCAATGAAATTATAATAATCATTTAGTTCAACATAATAACTTCATAGTGTTGCGTCTCAGAAGACAATACTCTAAAATATGATGCTTTGGCATGCTCACTGCTTCGAATTAGTGGAGATTATAAGGCCTCAGAAATAAGCCTCAGAACCCAAGGTTTCTTTCTCGAACTTCTCCTACCCACTATATTGTTGATCTGTCCTGTAGTCACTGAGAAGGGCTTTTTCTGAAGTTTCTTTATCTAATTAATGGAAGTTCCTCCAGAAGAAATAGAATTGTCTTAAAATTCCCTCCTAGGAATTTCATGAAATAACCAGCAAAGATTAATCACTGGAGAAGAGAAAAAATTAAAAGTCATTACCTTGCCAAGAGATACTTTTCATTTATCCTTCTGAGAACAGTTCCAAGAAATTACCTGGGGAACTTTATCTGCATCATAAGACAACCTTTGTTCAGAGTGCAGTTCTGCCCCTCACCTTCCTGCAATTTGTCACCACCTCCCTCACATCTCAGAGGAACTTTGCCCCAGGCCGGTTGTTCTTGGTTGGGCTGTTTCATTTCCCCTAAAAATCATTTACTGCCCCCTCTAAATTGCCCTATGTCTCCATCTCCCTTTCCCCAATGAAGAGGGTGCTGTTTAAGCTTCAACCTTCTGGCCATTCTTGCAGTTTCCCATTTTGGATGGTTCTCATGTTTATGCCTGCTAATAAGTTTGTATGGTTTTCTTATCCTCTTAAGCTGTGCATTGTCAGTTCATTTCTGCAGCGTACCTTTAGAGAGGAGAGTAGAAGTTTTCCTTCCACCCTTACAATGGGAATATAAATCAGAGAAGTTTAGAAAGGATTTTATTATGAATATTGAGTTTCACAAAACTTTATTATCATCTATTGTAGTATCTATTTCATAAATACTTTATTATCTATTGCTGATAAAGAGCACAAAGATAAAAAACTTATTTTTGACCAAAAGATCTGTCTGCATTCTCTTCAACAAACACCAATCTACTTATTTTTTATAATGTAAATGGTAGATATTTTTATAATTATCATGCTAATAAATCATTTATCTGATTTTTTGTGAAACTCAATATTCATAATAAAGTCCAGAACCATGAATTGTTTTAAATAATTTCTTTTTATTTATGATTAAAAGTATATCTCTACAGTAAGTTCTTATACTCACACCAAGGATAGTTCTCCAGAAGAAAACAGCACATGTAGAAATTCCCAGGAAGGCAACAATAATGGTCAGTTTCCCAGCTTAGATACAGCTGGCAACAGGCTACTGAAGCAAAAAACTCCATGGCTCAAACGGGTTATACAATTTGTGGCCACCAAAGAAAAATGTGATTATACTCTCCTCAGTTATCTGCTATGAGTATCACGTGTGCACAGCATATCAGAAGGATAGAAGAGAGCAAGAGCCCCCCCACTGCCACAGTCTCACACATGCATCCTCTGCAGATGTTAAAAAAAACTCCATGGATTAGATGTTTATATGAGAAACAGCAGAAATGAAGGACCATGGCAAAAAAAGGAAGATTGAAACAAGGAGATTTCTTCCTTCTAAACTTTTATCAACTTAACACATAAAATTTAACATACTACCTTTCTTTGTACAATGAAAATGAGAACATAATCCCAAAGTTCATAATTATCAGTTATAAAGAACTAGACATTAAATATTTCTGAAAGTAGCTGAATATAATGTCAACTATTAGATCACATTTGCAAAGCAACCCACTAAAGTTGAAAATATGTACACCCTTCATCCAGAAATTTCACTCCTAGGAATCTATACCATAGAGATGAAAATATAGACATGTAAGGACATATGGTCAAGGATGTCGGGTGAATAATTGTTCATGGTTGCCAAAAACTGAAACAAAGTGAATGCCCATCAACAGAGAATGGGCTTGGATCCATATCTATTTATTCACTTGAGTGAGTTAGAGCTATGTCTGATGGCTTGTAGGAGTTTCTACAAACTATCACAGAGTTGGGAAAGATACAGAAGTCCACATAATATGATCCTTTACTAAAGCTTTTATATGTATATATGAGTAAAGAAAAACATGAAAATGTTTGCACTAAGTCCATGGCTCTCAAACTTTAGCACACAGCTGAATTACTTGAAAGTTTTATTAAAACACAGGTTGCTGGGCCCTGCCCACAGAGTGTCAGATTCAGTAGGTCCAGAGTGAGGTCTCAGAATTTGCATTTCTAGCAAGATCCCAGGGATGCGGATGCTGATGCTGCTGAGAACCCCTGTAGGAGGTGACGCTATGGGTTGGTGAGACCAGGTTCCTGGTCGCAGGGGGAGGCTCAGCTCCCCTGCTAGGATGTGTTCTTCCAGGCCCTTGGTCCTCACCCAAGAATGGGAGGGAGGACCCCACCTGGCACATGGCTGCGTTTAAGTAAATATTGGCTACCCCAAAGAGTTTTTGCAGAAAGTGATTTATATAGGCAGAGAGAGAGAGAAGGAGAAAGAAAAGCAGCTTCCACGATGATGTTGTGTAAGGGTATCCAGATATGGAGTTCACCTGGATGTGAGAGAAGCGGACTTTTAACCTGGGAGATATTCCCGCCCCATTTAAATTTTCTGTCCTATGAAAGGGGTTCCTTTAAACTTCCACTGGAGTGATTGATCTTTGATTTTTTTCCACGCACGCGAAAGTTAAACAAAGACCTTTAAGCTCCTGCAGATAGAGACGTGGGTGGAGGTATGGCGCTCGAAAGTTCTTGTCTTTGAAACTACGCCCCTTGTGGACCCAGGAAGAGAATACATTCCCTCATTAGCTCAGAGTACAGGAAGAAAAAGTATAAAGTGGGGTGAGGGAGAATGGGGTCCTGTCTATTATAATAAAAACAGTATTTCCAGATAATTCTTTAAAAAAACTATAGGCTTCCAAGGAATTCCAAAAAAGGCAGGTCCAAAATAAAAATAGTCATGCAGAAAATTGACTACCTGGAATAATATAATATTTGAAATAATGAGAAGGCTCAATGACAATTGCAATATTTTAGTCACAAAGAATCATCCTTAGAAACCCTAAACCTTCTCTAAGAGGCAACCACATCCCCCTCATATATCACCAGGGGATTCCACTGCTTCAAGAAAGATTGGAAGTTACAAGTTTCGTGTTTCTTTCATGGCTGGTAGTTTTGTTAGGCATCATGAATGTGGGATGACTTTGTAATTATTTATCTTTTCTTCAACGTTATTTACTTATTTTTAAATTGATATATAACATTGTATGTTATCACGTACCACATGATGTTCTGAGATATACATATATGGTAAAATGTTTAAATCTATCTAATCAGCAAAATCATTACCTAACATACTAATTTGGTGTCTTGAAGTAGGATGCTGTTTCTAGCTCACTATGAGCCCTACCCTCTCCTGTGTCTAATGCCATGCAAAAATCCTTTTTTATCACACTTTTCTCTTGGATTAAATGGATCTTTACCATTTAAAAATCAGCATAAGTCAAAAAGTGCAAGAAAGAAATAACTTTATTCTGAAATAAGTACCAAATTTTAGTGCTTAAAAATAACTAAGGTGGAGATCATAAAAATAGCACAAATAGTGTGGGATTTCTCTAAGATTCTTGACGTTAATTCTGTTAGAGACTTATGTGAATGAATGATTTCCCCTGAGTAAGTTCAGACTGTTTCTCATAACTCTCCTACTTAGATTCTTCAGAATTTAACTGTACTTGAAAACTCAACATCTTACTTTTAAATGTTTCTTTCAAAATGGTGAATTAACTAGAGATAGCCGTTCAACAGGTTGGACTCAACATATTCTGAGTCAGAAATGGAAAGGAATGAATTACTGATCCGTGCAACAACATGAATAATTTCAGAAACACTGTGCTCAACGGAATAAGGCAGACACAAAGGAGTCATATGACAGGCATCTATCTATTTATCTATCTATCTATCTGAAATTCCAGAATTAGTAAAATTAACCTATGATGAGAAAGGGACTGACTGGGAAGAGAGAAAGTTTACTTTCTAGAGTGACATAATATTGTAGATCTTGAAACGGGTTTGAGTTATGATGGTATATGTACTTTTCAAAGTTAATAAACTTACAATTAAGATTTTTATGTTTTGCTCTATGTAACTTTTATTAAAATAAAAATTTATAAGGAAATATTGAATTCTAGTTAGTCAGCTAAACTATTCTGCAGGAAGTATATTGATGCTTGCAATTCAATTGAAAATATATCTAAAATAATATGGACTGATGGATGGATAGAGGGATGAAAAGATGGATAGATATGTTTTAAATCGTGTTTATTAAAATGGTAACAAGTCAATGCAGTATATATGAACATTTTTATTATAAAATGTTGGTAGTAATTGGCAAAATCACTTGTCTCATGTCAGTAATTTTTCTTTTGAACAAGAGTTCTACAATAATTATTATTCATGTTCTATACATTTGGACAATTTTAGATACAATGTCAATTGGAATTTTCCCCAGTTCATCATGGAGCTGCAAAATGCAAGGATACACCTGCAGAGGTGCTATTTTGTGGGTTTATGTTTAGAGGGGGAAAGGCCAAATGGGGGGGGAAAAAAAGTCATATCTCTTGCCAAGGTGGAGGATAAACACACTGTTGTATATCCATACAAAGGAATTTTCCTCATCAATGAAAAAAGAACAAGCTGTTGATATTTAAAACAATATGGAGCAATGTTAAAATGATTCTTCTGTCTCACAGAATCCAGAACAATACCTATCTCGCATAATTCTATTACATGAAATACTATAAAATACAGATCAGCAGTTCAGAGGGAGGATGATAGGATGGAGGGAGAAGGACAGATGGTGTATGCCAGTCAGAACAAATATTCTCATTTCTATAAGGTGTTTTTAGCCTATCTATCTATCTATCTATCTGTCTATTATCAATCATCTGTCTATCTCTCCCCTAGGGGTAATGGTGGTGAGGTTTTATAATTTGAGGGTAAAACTTTCAAAGTATATACCTGTCATTTCTTTATATTTAGACAATCCTAAGGACTTTAAAGACTCTGCTTTGGGCAAATCAATGATCTGCACAAGACACATTTTACCAAACAAAGGACAATACAGTATTCATTTATATCCTGGTCATATTACTCCTAGTGACTTCTCCATTATAAACATTCCAGAAAGGTGTAGCCATTTATTTTCACATGATGGGCTTCTCAGGACTCCCATCACAGTGATTGGACACAGACTCGCTAGGGGCCGTTTCAAAGAGTAGAAGGAACAGATGACTCAAAAGTTCCTAAAAAGACATCAAACCTGATGACACAAAACTCAAATGACATTTCACTTTTTAATTTTTTTTTTTTCCTGAGACAAGATCTTGCTCTGTCACTCAGGCTGAAGTGCAGTGGGACGATCTCGGGTCACTGCAAACTCTGCTTCCAGGGCTCCAGCGATCCTCCAACCTCAACTTCCCGAGTAGCTGGGAATAGAGATGTGAGCCACCATGCACAGCAAATATTTTTGTATGTTTTTGTAGAGACGGGGTTTTGCCACGTTGCCCAGGGTGGTCTCCAACTTTTGGGTTTAAGTGATCTGCCCACCTCAGCCTCTCCCAAGGGCTGAAGTTACAGGCATGAGCCACCGTGCCTGGCCGACATTTCACTTTTAACAGATTAGCTCCCAGGGCTGTGTCTAATAGGAGTCTAATGCCCATAACTCCTAAATAAGAGTTCTTTATGTTTCCAAAAACACATTTATTAAGATATAATCACATACCATAAAATTTCCACCACAAAATTATACAGTTCAATGGGTTTAGTATGTTAATAAATCTTTTTTATTCTATAAAGTTATTTTCAAGTTTCCATTCCATCAACCTTTCCTGTGTTTGGACCAAGCTGACCTTGATGTGCACAGGTGTGCGCAGAGCCTGGCCAGACATCTGCTCAGGACACCTGTCCTCTGTCTTTAGAGAGGATTGAGTCCCATCAAAGACCCCATGAAACACTGGGATGGAAACCGCGGCGTGACACAGCCCAATGGCAAGGATGAAACCATGGCAGGTCTACTCACATGGGCAGATCAGTAGCGAGGACACCTAGTAGGAGGAGCCAAAGAGCAGCCACAGCACGCCCATGTCCTGGACTTCCCAGCATGCCCTGAGGCAACCAAGAAGGAGGTGGGGATGAGCTAGAGCCCTGGGCAGGGAAGGGGATGGGGATGGGGGATGAATGGCAGTTGGGAAGAGAAGCAGAGGGGAGGGGAGAGGAGGGAAGGCGGCTGTTGGGCACCTGGGAGGAGAAGGAGGAGGTAAAGGAGGAGAAGAGAATCTGAGAAAGTAACGGGATCAAACCAAGTTATCAAGCGTTGGGAGGAGGTTCAGCTATAGGTCTGCAGATGAGTAGGTTAGCAAAGCAGCAGGACACACAGGGTAGGTAAGTGGGATGCTCAGGAGCAGTTGGAGGGACACCAGGGATCTGGTTTCCCCCAAACCTTCTCCTGCCTGGGTACTGCCTTAGCAACTGCCATGCTTTGTACTCCCTCTCCACCAATCCCTGGCACCCGTATCTGGTGCTTCACAGCCGACACCCCATGTGAACCCGCCATTCTTCCAATGCCCCCTCCCCCACCTGAGCCCCCCCATGCACCATCCCAACCACAGGTCCTCTGACTTCTGATCCTCCCCAGTCCAGCTCCCCTGTCCCTGCTTCTGGGCCTTCTTCCTTCCCTGAGCTCCCAAGGTTCCCCATGGTCAGTCTTGGCTGGAAAACCTAAAAAACAAATGATGACAAGACAGCAGTAATACACAAGCAGACTGGGAGTCTTCACACCCTTCTTTCAGCAATTTATACAATAAATAACAAAACACTAGTAGTATGTAGAAGATGCTAATAGTAAACTATCTCTATCATATCCGTATATCCATCCATCCAGCATCTTTGTATCTTGGGAACAAATGCTGGCGATACATTAATTTTAAGCACACGGTACATTTACAAAAATTAGCCCTACTTATTTTGTTAATAAAGCAAATCTCAATCTATTTCAGAGGAATAAAATCACATAGCATGTTTCTGATCATGTGATTGTGCTAGAAGTCAATGACAAAAAGCTAACTAAAACTTCTTATATGCTTGGAAATTCAGTGTCCTTATGAGTAAGATATAAATGTAAGAAAAGTCCAAAATAAAATGAGACTGCATTCGCGCTCAATGATATGATCATAATATAGCAACAAAATGTCTCCCTCTGGCCTGGGATTTCCACTTTGTGTCACAAGGTTGTAAGGTCTCAAATCATCCCTAACTTACCTAGACATTTTAACATCTGAAACGGGGTGACGATGTCATTTATCTCTGTCATCTTACTGCCTGTGAGCATGGGCTTTAAATTTTGAACCCTAATGAGGGGGAAAAACCCAGGCTGACTCTCATGGTTGACTTGCCAGGGATCTCCAAGAAATCTGTGCATTTCAAGAGACAAATTTCATCAGCTTCTCTCTTGGGGCATGTGGCAACAATACTCAGAGGGCTTGGCAGCACTGGGAGTTATGAGTAGGGGGTACCAAGCAGGTAAATAGGACACGGTGACCAGGACAGAAGCCCACTGGTAATCACCTTGCCTGGCCCTGTCCTCAGCTGAACTTTCTAATGGCCTTCTTCTGCCCAATTGCACAGAATGTTCCCAAACTCATTCTCAGGCCTCTGGCAGCTTAAAATCTCTGCTTTAAGTCCCATTACTATTTATTATTACATAAAGTTATTTTAAACAGGAAATATCCTATCACTGCTACAAGTGGAAAGCCAATGCCCTTTACCACAAATATAAAGCAGGGTCTGTATTGGGTAGGCCAGTTACAAGGGACTCAAGAGGGCATGAATCCTGTGTGGTCTTTAGGTGGACTTGACTGCTTTTAGGATCTTGGTTCAGTAGGGCTGGTGCTCAGATTAAGGTCCACTTCAGGGACCATACACTTGGTTAGTCTACCTTGGTTACCCATAGGTGTGGCTTCCTCCCAGGTCCTTAGGAAGGCTCCCACTGAGCTGGGAGGAGGTTCAGCTATTGCAATAGCAATGAGTCACTGAGTGGGTTCCTGGGCAGGCAGTAGTAGTCTCAGTCTGCAGATAAAAGAGGCTGGATCTGAGTCATAGAGCTGCTTCAGACTACTGCCTACATTGAAAATGGCCCTCCTTGGTTGTCTCTGTATTTTAAAAATCTACTAAGTGTTACGTGATCATTGACCAGAGGACAATATCCAAGGAAATATTTTTGGGGAACCTTTTAGTAATTTACTGGTACCAACCTTCCATGGGGGGAATCAATGAATGCAACACCCTTGCCCAGATGTGCAGTTGTGTGAGTCTCTAAGACAGGGCTTTTGCCTCCGTATGCCATGTAATAGCTGGTTGTGATTGGCAGCACTTTTTTGGGAATGAATGCCAAATGAAAGAGAGACAGGAAGGGAGCAGGCCAAGTGTCAAAGCCCTTCACAATGGGTAAGGCATCCATCTAGCCTGAAAGGGGCTTCTGATGTTGCTGTCATTTTCCAATCTGTCTACTATGGATTTTTTTTGTTAATAGTCATCTCCTGAAAACAAAATGTAAAAACTATATGGATTCTAAATTTTAGCTAATAGTTGTTCATACAAAACTAAAAATAAAATTTAGTTAGGTTAGACCAGATTTTTCTTATCACTTTCCCTATCAGGTAGTACTATGCATTTCAAAAATCATTTTATGTACAATATAGTCAATGCAATGAGAGCTTCATTTCCTGAAGCAAATAGTGAGGCAATAACTTGTATAGGTATTGATAGGTCCAAGCTATTTTTGCTTTCGTTGACAAAGACATTACCTATTCTTTGCTGAATAGCATCATCAAATGTATTTTATAAAACACTTTGCAATCTTGCCTCCTTTCTTATATTCATATATTATTTATCTCGAAATAATTTAAGACTCACAGGAAATTGCAAAAATAATACAGAGTTCACCTGTCCCATTCACCCAGCTCCCTCAAAATATAACCACGACACATAATCTTGGTATGTTACAAAACCAGAAAATCCACAACGACACCATACCATCAATTCACTTACAGATCTTATTGTGATTTCACATTCCAATATGTACTTTCTAGGGCATATATGTCTATGAGATGTTATCATGTGTATATATTTGTGTAACCATCATCACAATCATGATACAGAAGTGCTTCACAACAAAGACAGTTCCAGTTGCTCCTCCTTTATAGCCAAACTCTCCCTCCAACTCTAACCTTTGGAACCTAACAATATCTTTTTAATCAGCATGATTTTTTCACTTTATGAAGAGTTGCGTAAATGGAATAACACAGTATGTGACCATTTGAGATGGACTTCTCTCACCTAGCATAATGCTTTTTGAGATCATTCTAAGTGTTGTGTATATCAAATAGTTTGTTACTATTGCTGTTGAGTAGTAGTCCATTGTATAGATGTAGCAGTTTGCTTATCCCAATAACATTCTGAAAGGCATTTGCGCTATAATTTTTAAGTGTACCATTCTGTAGCATTAGTAATATTCACAATGCTGTACAATCATCACCACTATCTAATTTCAAAACTTTTCCATCACTCCAAGCAGAAACTCCATACTCATTAATTAGTAACACCCATTACCTTCTCCCCCTAGTCTTTGGCAAACACAAATTTACTTTCTGTCTCTATCAATTTGCCCATTCTGGAGATCTCATAGCAGTAGAATCATAAAATATTTGTCCTTTTGTGTCTGGCTTATTTCACTTGGCAAATTGTTTTTAAGCTTCATCCATGTTATAGCATGTATCAATCAGAAATGCATTCCTTTTTATGGTTGAATTATATTCCATTGTATGTGTACACTACATTTTGTGTAACCATTCATTTGGTGATGAACATGGGTTTCTACCTTTTGGCTTTTTTGAATAATGCTACAATGAACAATGGCATACAAGTATCTGTCAGTGATTACAATTTTTTTTTGCTGATTACTTGGGAGTGAAATGACTGGATCATATAATAGTTGTATGTTTACCTATTTGAGGAGCTACCCTTTTTTTTTTTCACAGAAAGTGCACCATTTTACACTCCCACCGGTAATGAATGTACATCTCTACTTCTCCAATCCTCACCAACACTGGTTATTTTCCTTTTTTTAAAAAAAATAGACATATTAGAATGTGCAGAGATATTCCATTATGCTTTCAACTTGCATTTCACTAATAATGATATTAAGGTTTTATCATGTGCTTATGGATCATTTTTAGAATTTGCTTGTTTGTTTGTTGTTGAGTTGCAGGAGTTCTTTACATCTTCTAGACAATAAATGCTTATAGGAATGTGTAATTTGCAAATATTTTCTCCCATTTTACAGATTTTCTTTTCACTTTCTTGATAACGCCCTTTGATGCACAAAAGGTTTTGATTTTAATGAAATACAATATATCTATTTTTCTTTGGTTGCTCCTGCTTTTTTTGCATCATATTTGAGAATCCATTACCAAATCCAAGGTCATGTATATTTATCCATATGTTTTCTTCTAAAAGTTTTATAGTTTTAGCTCTTTTATGAAGGTTATTGGTCCCTTTTGCATTAACTTTTATATGTGGTGTGACGTAGGAGTCCAATTTCATTATTTTACATGCAACTATCCAGTTGTTCTAGTACCATTTGTTAAAGAGAATGTTCTTTTCAATTGAATGGACTTGACATCCTTCTCAAAAATCAGTTGTCCACAGAGGTATGTGTTTGTTTCTGGAATCTCATCTCTAGTCTATTGACTTAAATGTCTATGCATATGCCAGTTCCATACTATTATTACAGTATGTCCGGATGTTGCTTGTATACAAAGAACACGCAAACTTTCACTATGGGATATCTGCAGAGCCAGAGGCAGTGGCGCGGTCCCAGGAGGGCAGCTGTGCTAAGCCCCGCCCAGGTGCTGTTTGCTTCCCCCTGCCTTCCCGAGGTCGCAACTGCTGGTCTTGGGCAGAGCCTTCCTGCCAGAGCCTCTTTTCCCTTTTTTATTTCCTTTTGCTTGGCCGCACCTTTTAATGATTTCCTTATCTTTTTGTAAACACACACCTGATTGCCTTACTGATCATCAATTACTGGGCAGGCTAAGAGTTCCTTCTGTAATGCTGCTTGCTTAAGACAAGGACCTACCCCTGTAGCGTCTTCTTTGTCTTTTTTCCTATTCCCTGTTGCCTTTGTGCATGATTTCTCCCCCTTGTTCCCAGAGCTTTACGTCTAGCATGCTCTTTGCCAGGAACTATGGACTTTGGGAAACAGCAGTTTGCATCACGTTCTGTACTTTTATCTGTTGAGCTGGTAACTGCAGTCTCATGAGGAATACCTAGGCTGAAATAATCCCTCCCCGAACTTGGCAATCCCCCAGTGGGTACCCATGACTTACTGACTTCTTGATCTGACCACACGATCTCCTTTACTTTCTGGTTTTCGGGGGGTCCGTCGTTCCTTCTTTGCAGTGATGATCACGTTGGTTCGCTCCATGTTGGGTTGCCTGCTGTGACGTTGTCTTGGTTGGGTCTCCTCACACCGTGGCACCGGCTGTGGCATCAGTCATGTCGGTATCCCTGTTTGAGCGCCCGCTGTGACAGGTATTACATTGGGGTCACCACCTGAGACACTGATCACCACCTGCAGAGGTCTGTCCTGCAGACCCTGACTCAATGACACATGAATAAAATGCACTCACACACACCAGAATACAGTGAATCTGAGTGGGCTAGGGATGGTCGTCAGCTGCTTTCAGAGGACGATTGCAGCTAACCGACCACCACTCGCTCCTCCTCCTCACATTTATTCAGTATAGATTTAATAACAGAGGTTCTAAGTCTACATGCTTGTGGATTATTAACATGGTTAAAAGAGTGGTTTTATGAATGATAAAAGGTCTTGGTTCTGGGGCCCCAGAATAAACACCATTATTTGACTTTCTGAGTTATTTCACTTAATGGCATACATTTTCATCCATATTTCTGCAAAAGACATGGTTTTATTCTTTTTTTATGGCTAAGTGGTATTTTAAATCTAGTCATACACTAATGGGCTCTTAGGTTCATGTCATGTATTTTCTATTGTAAGTAGTGCTGTCGCAAACATATGTGTGTAGGTGTCTTCCTAAATACAATTATTTCTCTGTAATGTCTGGGCATTACAGAGTTAGGTATTCATTCCAATCTCAGCAGTCTGGGCTTATTTGTACCCATTTTTCTTGAAAAGGCTTTCCAGGTATTCAAAGAGAATGGAATGTGGTATTTAAACCTATAGTCACTGCAGTCATATTACCACTAGGGGCCTCCTCAAGCCCAGTAGCCCTGTGACTCTTGCAGACTCCTAGAGGCTCCCTCTTCGTTAGCCTGGGTAAGATCAGGGAGAATTCCCTGGGCTATCAAACTACGTCTCTCCCTCTCTTCCCCACTCTTTCTCTCATCAGGAGTCTCTCTCCATACTGGACTCCCTGGAGTAGGGGGAAGGGTGATGAAAGCACTCCTGTGGCCACCGCTGCTGGGACTGCACTGAGTTATACCTGAAGCCAGTAAAGTACTGTTTTTCCCTCAAGGCCTGTGGGAACTACTACCGGGCTACCACTGATGTTTATTCAAGTCCTAAGGGCTATTTAGTCAGCAGGTGATGAATCCTGCCAGAACTGGGTTTTTCCCCACAAGGCAGCAGATTCCCTTCTGGTCCAGAGTAGGTCTAGAAATACTATTAATATATAGGATCTATGGCCTGGAATCGGAGGCTTCAGGAATCTTGGTGCTTTATATTACAGTGGCTGAATTGGCACTGGAATTGCAAGACAACGTCCTCAGGACTCTTCCTCTGCTTTCTGAAAGCAGAAGGAAACTCTTCTCGAGCTGCACTGCCTGAAGTTTGGGAAGGGCAGACAGGTACTCCCATGGCCACAACTAGTGTCTCACTAGGTGATGCGTACTCTAAGTCCACTGCCTCTGACTCCAGTGCAGCACCAGGGCGTGCCCAAGGCCTGCATCCTTGTGACCTGAGTGCCTCTCAAATTTATTCTGAGACCCTGGGGCCGCTTTAGTTAGCTAGTGGTGGAGCCAGCCAGAATTTGAGTTTCTTCCACTGGGACTAAGAATTCACCTCTGGCTGCGGCTGGTCTAATGACTTTTTTCTGTAGGCATGAGCAGAATTCTGCCGTTTTGCGTTCCACTGTGACAGAGCAGAACTGAATTCTAAAGCGAAGTTCCACAATTGCTTCGCTCTCTTTCTTCCAAGCATAGGATTATCTCTCTGCAAGATGCTGCAGGGGCCTGGAGGATGGGTAGTGTATCCAATGCAAAACTATGTTTCCTACCTTCTTAAAACCACCTTCCTTGATATTAGATTGGTGCAAAAGTAATTGTGGTTTTTACCATTCAAAGCAATGGCGAAAACTGCAATAACTTTTGCACCAACCAATATTATGTTAAACCAGAGGCTGTAATCACTAACTTGATTTTTTTTGGTTCTTATGATGG
Source organism: Ateles fusciceps (assembly GCA_036589455.1). Taxonomy (NCBI): domain Eukaryota; kingdom Metazoa; phylum Chordata; class Mammalia; order Primates; family Atelidae; genus Ateles; species Ateles fusciceps. The sequence goes on along the minus strand of JAZHEH010002829.1, from coordinate 113,550 downwards.
TATTGTCTTGCACGAACAGTCATGTAATTGGTGTTCCTGTGGCGGGGGACAATCACTATAGGATTTTATTTGGCCATCTTACTCTTGTCCTGTCTTTATTTCCTAGTTTAGCTAGCGGTTTGTTAATTTTGTTTATATTTTAAAAAGAGTAACTTTTTGTTTTATTGGTTGTCTGGGGTTTTCTAAGTCTAAATTTTGTTTATGTCTTGCTCTGCTGTTTGTTATTATTTTCTTTCTAGTAATTTTGGGTTTGGTTTGTTCTTGCTTTTCTAGTTCTTTGAAGTCCATCATTCATTCGTCAATTTGAAGTCTTTCTACTTTTCTGATATAAGCATTTATTGCTATAAACGTCCCTATTAGTGTTGCTTCTGATGCTTACCATAGCTTTTGATATATTGTGTTTCCAATTTTATTTGTTTCAAGACATTTTTTTAATTTTCTTTTTAATTTCTTCATTGGCCTTTTGTTTGTTCCAGAGCGTATTTAATTTCCACATATTTGTACATTTTTTTCAAATTCCTCCTGTTTTTGATTTCTATTTTCATAGTGTTTTGGTCATAAAAGGTGCTTGATATAATTTTAATGTTATTGTACTTATTACAACTTGCTTTTTGGATTATAATACAGTCTTTCTTTGAGAATGTTTCATGTGATGATGAGAGAATGTGAATTCTGTAGCAGTTGGATGAAGTGTTCTGTAAAAGACAGTTAGATACATTTGGTCTAGCATGCAGTTTAATATCTCCTTGTCGATTTTCTATCTGGATGATTTGGCCAACACTGAAAGTGGGGTGTTGAAGTCCCCAACTACTACTGGATTTCAATCTCTCTCTTTCTTTAGATCTATTAATATTTACTTTATATATTTGAGTGCTCTGGCATTGCATGCATATATATTTATAATTGTTACATCTTCTTGCTGAACTGACCACTTCGTCATTATATAATGACCTTCTTTGTCACTTTTTACTGTTTTTTACTTGATGTATATTTTATCTGAGAGCAGCATAGTTATTACTGCTCTTTTTGAGTTTCTATTTTAATGGAATATATATTTTTTCTATCCACTTCCAGTCTATGTGTGTCTTTATAGATGAAGTAACATTAAGCATATAACTAGGTACTGGTTTTTAATCTATTCAGTCACTCTACGTCTTTTAATTGGAGAATTCAGTCCATTTACATTCAATATAATTATTGATGAGTAAGGACCTCCTACTGCCATTTTATTACTTGTTTTCTGGGTTTTTTTTTTTTAACTCTTCTCTTCCTTTCTTCTATTTTAATGTCTTGCTGTATGGTTAGGTGTTTTTCCTTGGTGGCTTGTTTTAATTCCTTTCTTTTTATTTTAAGTGTATCTATTATAGATTTCTGCTTGTGGTTACCATGAGGCTTACAAAAAAAAAACCTCTATAAGGAGTTATTTTGAACTGATGATAACTTTTATCATAAAGAAAAGAAGCAAACAAAACAACTAAACAATTTTACACTTTAAGTTCATCCACCCACAATTATGCTGTTGCCTGAATTCTCATCTTTTTATATCATATACCTCTTAATAAATTATAGTAGTTAACATCAGTTTTGATAAATTTGTGTTTTTACTCTTTACACTAAAAATAAGAGCTATTTGCATATCACAATTACAGCAGTAGTGTATTCTGAATTTGCCTGTGTGCTTTCATTACTTTTTATAGTTTCAGATGAGTTTTTGTTGCACATTAGCATCTTTTTCTTGCTAATTGAAAACTCCCTTTAGCATTTATTGTAACACAGGTCTGGTGGTGATGAATTCCCGCAAGTCTTGTTTTTCCTGAAAAGTCTTTATCTTTCCTTCATGTTCAAAGGATAGCTTTTCTGGGCACAATATTTTTGGTTGGGTTTTTTTTTTTTTCCTTTGGTACGTTCAATATGTCATCACACTCCCTCTTGGCCTAAAGGGTTTCTGATAAGAAGTCCACTGTCAGAGAACTCAGAGCTCCTTCATATGTTATTTGCTTCTTTTATCTTGTTGCTTATAGGATCCCCTCTTTGTTCCTGGCCTTTGAGATATTGCTTATCATATGCCTTGGGATAGCCTTCCTTTGGTTGAACCTGTTTGGTGATACTTGACCTTCCCATACGTGAATATTTATGTATTTCTCTATGTTTGAAAAGTTTTCTGTTATTGTCTCTTTGAATAAAACTTCTATACCTGGCACTTTCTCGATCCCCCTTAAAGGCCTATGACTCTCAGATTTTCTTTTTTGAGGCTATTCTTATCTCATATGCATTCTTCACTTTTGACTTTTTTTCTTTCCTGTAAATGTACATTGTTCACATATCCTGTCTTCATACTCACTAATTTGCTCTTCTGCTTGATCACTTCTGCTGTTGAGACCCTCCATGTATTTTTTCCATTTTGGCTATTTGTGTTTTAAATTATTTAAAATATCTTTGCTAAATTTCCCTGATAGATTCATTTATTGCTTTTCTGTGCTTTGAGTTCACTGAGTGTTCACAAAACTGCTGCACTGAATTTATGATCTGAGAGCTCACACAGCATTATGTCATTAGGGTCATTAGCTGGCTCCTTGTCTTGACCATTTGAGGAGGTCATGGTTCCCTGTTTGCTCATGTTTCTGATGGACATACGTCTGTGTCTTTGCATTGAAGGAACAGTTGTTTATTCCAGTCTTCACTGTCCAGCTTGGTTTGCTTTTGCTAGGGTATGTCTGCCTAGATGTTTTGTGTCAAATGAGTATTCAGTTCCCTTAGCTTGAGATTGCTGCCTCCTTTTAGGCACTAGATGTCTCCCTAAGCCCGGGGCTGCTGAGGCTGTTGGAATATTTGGAGCACTGCCTGTAGTGGACAGGATTTCACAAAGAACATTTCCTGGCTTTGTGAAAAGGCCAGCTACAGCACTGCGGCCCAAAAGATCTCTGCAGTGTGCCACCTACTGTGTGGTGCTGCTAAATAGCCTCTCTGATTTGATGTCTCTTTTGGCTGCGATAAGAAGAGGCACTAAGGTTCATGGAGAGGGTGGTGCTAGCCACATCTTCACCCTTTCTCTAGCTGTCCTCAGGAGTTTTCACCCTACAGGCACTTGTGATTCTTCTCATGGGTTGAGGCAGGAATGGTTTTCTTGTGAAAAAACCCAAGTTTGTGGGCAAGCTCACTGTCCACCTCAATGTCACTTTTCCAGTGAAGAAACCATGAGTCCAAGACATTTTTTTGCACAGTGCTTCGTGGAGGACCATTGCAGTTAGAGCGCACCATATATATATATATATATATATATATTTTTTTTTTTTTTTACCTTCTCATGATTTTTCACTTCTCTTGGGCCCAGGAATCATTACAACCTTGATTTGAGTTTTAAGACATTCCTGGTGTTAGTCTTGCACATTTACTCATAATTACAATTAATGTTTTTGAGCATACTCTATGTTTATACCTAGACATTTTACTATTGCTGTCACTGAATTTACAAGTTTGCATAAAATCCTTTCATATTCCATATGTTTATCTTTGTCTCTTATCTATATTTCAAATGTTTTCTTCCAATTTTCTCCATTATCATCTTTACTTGTAAGACATTTAAAATTTTATGCTGTCAAATTTAACAATCTTTTTTACATTACTTTTATCTTCAGGAAATCCTTCTCTACTTTTAGGTAATAAAATTGGCATTGTATTTATTTTCTAAAATGTTTATAGCTTTGGTTTTCTCATTTAGGTATTTATCCATCTTATTTTTTTGTGAGTGAATGCTCTCAGCAATAACAGTTATAGACTCCTCCATAACTCTTTCCCCAAGTGGATACCCTATTTTCCCAACACCATTAAAAAAATATTCTACCTTTTCTCCACTGGCTTACAATGGCATGTTTCTTGAATACAAATTCCCATATTTGATGTGTCTGCTTCCAGAGTCTCTCTTCTTTTCCATTCATCCAGTCATGAATGAGTATACCATTATCATTCTTTTTGAAAATTCACTAGATACCTTGTTGTCAAACTACCCACATTGTTTAACATTTCTTCAAATTACCGTGTCATCTTGTCTATATTTTATGACGGATAAATTTTTAAATCATCTTGTTAGGTTTCTTTTTAAAATCTATTTTCTTAAACTGTTGGGATATTATTTGGAACGGCCTTGAATTTATGGATTCATTTGAAATACCCATTTATCACATCAAGAAACATGGTGTTATCTCTCACTTAAGGTACCTTTGTTTTTTTTTTTTTTTCAGAAAGAGTCTCACTCTGTCACCTAGGCTGAAGTGTAGTGGCATGATCTCAGCTCACTACAACCTCTGCCTCCCAGGTTCAAGCGATTCTCCTGCATCAGCCTCTTGAGTAGTAGTTGGGATTACAGGCGTGTACCACGACAACTGGCTAATTTTTTGTATTTTTAGTAGAGATGGGGTTTTTCCATGTTGACCAGGCTGGTCTTGAACTCCTGGCCTCAAGAGATCCACTCGCCTCGGCCTCCCAAAGTGCTGGGATTACAGGTATGAGACACTGTGCCCAGCCCGTGCCTCTTCTTTACAGCCTTCAGTGATTTTGTACGTATTTTCCTGTAGTTCTTTCATGTATATGCCTATATGAAGATAATTTGTGGCTTTGGGACTATTGCCAGTGTATGGGACAACACTTGATATTTGTAGAATGATGCAGACATCTACAAATTGAACAATCTATGTTCAATTTGTTAAACAGAATTTATTAGTTCTGAAGTTTTAGTGGTTGATTCCTTTAGATTACCTAAATAAGAAAAAAATCCAGACTTTTATTTCTAGCATCACTAGCTGGCAAGATCTTTGTTGTACTAATGAATGTTAGTGGCTATTGTAGTTATAATGATTTCAAATATTAAGTATAGTGATTCCTATAGCTTTTTGATACATATAGTTTATATATAGTTAAGAGAACTCCCATTTTAGTTTTTGTTTACCAGTTATAAAGGTTCAATGTGTCAATACTTGCTGCACAACTATTAAGGATGTTAGGTCTGCTATTGGTATTTTTTTACCCCCTATTGGTCATAGGGTCTCAGTTGATGTGGACACCTGGAGATCTGCAGTGTCATGGCAGGCCCACTGTTGGAGAGAGTTTAAGAGTGTAAAAACTGCCTTAGGTCTAGAAATTGTGCAAGTGTTTGCGCTTTTTTATTTGGGCAATTTCTCTCAGACCCACTGGTCATTTATAGTTAATTTTTTTTCTGGTACAAGCAAAGTAGTATCCATGTCATCTGTCTCTCTACTTTTGCATAGGGGCACCGTGTTCTATTAGTCATCTCCATGACTCTCTACACTCCAACCTCCTTGGCTGCCTTTGTTAACTTGCGTATCACCATGACAATGTGAACCCTTCGCTTCTGGTGGCTAAGAGCTGCCCCTTCACTATTGTTTCAGGGTCTTATATTCCCAAGCCTGCAACAAGCCAAGATCTTCAGCATCGTCTCCTATACTCAGCTCCTACATTTAGTACAGAAAACGGGAGTCACTATTGAACATCTTAGAGGTTCTAGTATCTCCCTCAGCAGTGCATTCTTTATGGCTTCAGTTAATGGTGTGTCCCCTGGTCTTTTGCATGGAATGTACTTGTCTGGAAGGGCTTCTGCTCACACATAGTTTATAACCTGCAGCATGTACATATCCCCCGAGTCCTTTAATCCCTTCTAACATCATATACCACAACAATTCTTGCATTTCAATCTCACTTAGCATGGGCCATTACATTTTCAATGCTCCTATGAGCCATCTTACACTGGTCTCCCTCCTGCTCACTATGCTGTAATCACACTAGCATTTGCTATTTGTTTTTATTCCAATCGGCCCAGCTCCTTCCTCACTCAAAGCCTTCCAAAGAGTTACTCTTTCGGCCTGAGGGACACCTCGCAACTTCTCCCACTGTTCCTTGCCTGGCTAATTCATGTTCACCCTTCCAACTTGAACTTAATCACCACTGACTCAAACAAGCTCCCGACCCCCACCCCCCACCCTGTAACCCTGCCATGATCTGATCTCCCCCTACAGTAGGTCAAGACCTTGTGATATTCTCCCATAGCTTCCTGGACTTTCATTGTGTAGGTGAATCCCAATTTTACTTACTAAGACTAGTTTAATGCCTGCTTTGCCAGCTAAACTGAAAGCTCCATGAGGATAGAGATCCTGTCTGCTTGCTTACTTCTGTGTCTTCAAGCTTTCTCTTCCTAAAATATAGTTGCCTGCATTCTTGACATAAAAGTCTCTTTGCGGCCAGGTGTGGTGCCTCATGCCTGTAATACTAGCAGTTTGGGAGGCCGAGGCGGGAGGATCACCAGTGGTGGGTGCCTGTAATCCCAGCTACTCAGGAGGCTGAGGCAGGAGAATCCCTTGAACCCCAGAGGCGGAGGTTGCAGTGAGTCGAGATGGTGCCACTGCACTCCAGCCTGTGTGACAGAACAAGACTCTATCTCAAAAAAAAAAAAGTCTCTTTGCCATTTTTTTAGACTTCTAATCCTGGTTATTACCCTCATGTAATTTGCTCTGGGCTTTCTTCCATTCTGTGCTATAATTGCCTAAAGAAAACAATAATTATTATTAACATCACAATAAAAGTTATCACCAACAGTGATGTAACATCCAAACTAAAAATTCCATTCCCTCCACAGAACAATGACCAACAAGATAGTTGCAAAACTCCCAATGGTCCACTGTCACCTTGCTCTGACTTTATTCCAATGAATACTCAATCAAATCTTCTGTATCAGCCTCTTTTCCAATTTAAGCAAAAACAGGAAACACCAGAAGTTACCCAGAGCCATTCTGTTAATATTCCTCAAAGAGTACTATTGCAACTTATATACAAATACTCAAATGGAAAAAACATCATTTGCCCAACTGCCTAATTTTATATTCTGTGATGCCTATACCCACAAAGTGCATGAAATGTTGCTGTGATAATAATATCAAACAACAAAACCAACATATGAACAAGAGCAAGTAAGTAAATCTCTTACAAGGGAATAAATCTTGTTAGAATTATTTCCGTATACGACTATATTTTCACCATTCTTTCTTATTTAAACTTTCCATTGGTTTTGAACATGTTAACTCCAAAATAAAAACACTCAGTTGTTCTGTAAAAATCACACCTAATTGCAGTTTCATTCTCACTTGAATTGAGCAGCTTCCTTACTGTGGCATTTTGGCAGCTCTGCACAGCTGCTCAGTTTTCTCTCTTGGAAACTAATAAATTCCCAGGAGAAATGAGGTCCCACGTTGTGTAAATACCAGGAGGTAAGGCACCTCTGCTGGTTTGCAGCCAATCCTGAATCCAGCAAAGTTCCATCTTCCACCCTCCCACTCCTTCCCCTAAGATGGTACAATTAGTGGTAAGTGACAAATCATTCCAACTCTTCCTGAAATGTTGCAGGGGTCAGGAGAACGTTTTCTGTTTGTGTGTGATAATAGAAAGGATTATCTAATAAATCATGGAACCTAAAACATTATGTCAGGTGTTCCATCATATGTCAATTATCCCACAAACTGAAAGTGGTCATTTCTGAAAAGTACACACTCAGAAACACACACTTAAAATAATATCTCCAACACTTAGCCACTTATCTCTATCTTAATGAAGACCCAGTGTCTAAGAGCATTTTGTATTAAAACAGTCATGGTGTTTCTTTATCATGCCAACAGACATACGACAGTCATGAAAACCATGGACACACTTCTATGGTTTTGAGTTGTTTAAATTCCCATGAAGGAGCAGACATAAAAGGGATGAGAAAGCCATATTTCACAGTAATTTCTCACCATATATTTATACTCAAATATTCATCTCTCCCCAGTATGGACACAGCCACACATTTAAAATCTCTTGTAATTTGCTCAACAGGGGCTCACCCATGCAGTCAACACTATATTTTTGTTTTTTTTCTTTGCCTAAGAAAAAGCCAACCTTTGATGAGCTTCCAGATTAACAGGTAAAAATCACAAGGCACATTCTATGATACAGTATAGTCATCTGCTGTGGTCCTGATTCCCACATCAGCCAGAGAAGCTCTGGAGTAAAGAGACCATTATTGCACCCTCCTGTATCCTCAGGACCTAGAACAGGTTTTTGGACGAATGTACCTATTTCCTCTGCCTGTCTTTAAGGCAGGAGTTCCTCAAGTGTGGTCCCCTGGCCAGTAGCACTGGCATTCTGGTGAATGCTACAGTGTGAAAACCAGCACTTTCAGGAATGAACACCAAATCCCAAGATAATGAAAAAGACATATAATAAAGATTACGATTTACCTACATGTTAGTGATATTGCTGTAGCTTGTGCATTGCAGAACTATTCTGTATCAATTAAGGTAAGCGTAATCATAAGGGGCTACCAGATACTCTGAACAAATGGAGTATATACTATATTCATGGATTACAAGTGTCATTATTGCTAAAATATAAATTCTCCTGATATTAATCTACAATTTTAACACAATCACATCCAAAATTGACACATTTTTGTGGAATTTGACAACAGCTTCTAAAAGTGATAAAGAAATTCAAAGCACAAAGTATAGGCAAAGCAGTATTTAAGAAGATGAACAAAGCTAGAGAACACACACCACCACATGTCATTAACTTTCCAGGAATATGATGATTCAGAGAGCATGATATTGGTATGAAAAGGCACACAACCTCATTAATCCCCAGAAAGATAGAAATTGAAACTACCACTGACACCACCAGAATGATGGCAGGTAACATATGTTGGGGAGAATGTGAGGCAACCTGAAGAATCATACATTGTTGGTGAGAGGGAAAAGTTTGTAAAAGGACTTTGGAGAACTGTTGTGTAAGATCTGCTAAAACTGAGCATGTGTATGAACTGTGACCCAGCTTTTCCAATCTAGAAGGAGGAGATGGGGTAGTGGAGAAAACTCTGTCTGATTCAAGTCTAGAATAACAAATTGCACAGTAGAAGATGGGGATTTCAAATTGTCCCATTGAGAGAGGAATACCTGCAAACACTTAAAACACATCCTCGCCATCTGGGTTTTTGGAAGGATCAGTACACAATGCCACAGGGGAGCCTGCTCTGAAAGGCTATAGTCTGACAACCAGCTCAAGAAGGGAAAAACCCTTGCCAAGAGAAAGGGCCTCATGGGGTTGTGCATAAAAACTGCTGTTTATCCACTTTTATGGATCACCTGAAAAGCAGCCCCTTGGCCCAACACAGATCACCCTTCACATCACAGCATTAGAAAGCTCCTCCTAGAACGAAGTCCTCACCTCAGCCGCTGACATGTCCCAGTCCTTGCTGCCCAGAAACACGTGTTCACTCTCCTCTGAGTGCCGACTCAGAGTCAAGTGGAAGATACCACAAAAAATCTCCATAAAATACCACTCCAAGCCTAGCATCCTGGAGAGGTAGAATTCACTGCCTTAGTTCTCATTCTAGACTCCAGAGACACCAGATAAGGTGATTTAGAGCTCATGGGGCTTGTGAGATGTTCCCGAGCACTAAACCTGTCCTCTGCATGACATGACAGCCTGTATATCCTTGTTTATGAGAACTGCAAGAAACAGATGTCCTGTGTCATGCACAGGTTTCTTTCTCATTGCTGCTACCTTGTGACCTACTTCAGCTGCTACTGCCCACTCACTGGCCCTTATCCAGCCAAGATGGAGAGAACCGTGCATGTGTTTCAGCTGCTTAGGAAGGGGCCTGAGTCTTCTTTGTACCTGAGGTCCTTGCACAGTGCCTGGCACACAGCATAAGTGACTGGGGAGTGACTGGGGGATCCAGCATGCACCCATCATTTACAGGGTCATCACAGTGGGAATAGAGTGAGTGCTGTGAACAGCAATTACGCCTAATTATTCTCTGGCCATTTAAGCAGGAACACTAATTGCTTCCACTTCAGCTTGCATGCTGAATGATAACTGAGCTGTTTAACTTTAAGGGGTCCTGTCAGTAGGCTTCATGTTGATTTGTGAAAAAACTGATAAGGTCCCTCTACCCTGTCTCCCTCTGGGTTCAATGCAAAGTACACTTTATTGAAAATGCAACTGGATATTGTATATGATATCAGGGAGGCAAAAATATGAAAGTAAGAGGCACCAAGCCCCCTACTCATGCGGATAGTCTGATTGATAAAGGAATAAAATCCACCTACCAGGAAGACCCTAACGTGAGAATGGTTTTGAAGCTAGGAAAGGAAATGTGTTGAGACAGAAACCCCTTGTGTTGTAAGATGCCGAGAAGATTCTAGGTAAGGGCAGTAGCAAAGATCCCTTTCCTAGAGGACAGTCTAGAGCTGGGCCAGGAAGGAGGGCAGAGACATGGCTTTGGGAAGAGTGGAAAGCCAGGGCCTGTGAACAGTCCTGAGGAGAATGGAGAAATGCAGGGAATGGCAGGAAGTCCGAAACCTGATTGTTGAGAGCAGGAGAGATGAGTGGACTAGTGCAGAGTGTGTACCTGTGTGTATGTAGGACGTGACAGTTAGGGATAGATAAGTTGATGAGACAATAAAAATGATCGTGAGACATAGTTGGGTTTGGGGGAAGTGGCATAGGTTGTTGACAGTACTTGAAAGCCGAGCACAGAATTGCAGTCCGTGCAGACAGATGCCTGTGTAGAAACACGATGGGGAGGCCTGCATCCGAGGAAGGCTCTCCTGACAGAGGGCTTTGCAAAGAGTTTATAAGGAAGCCCTAGGACTGTGGTGGTGTGTCCAAGCTCACTACGCTGAGAAGGAAGAAGAGGTGCTGAGTGGGACAGAGCCCAGACTCATAGCCCCCTGTTCAGTTACAGCTCCTCTGCCATCTGGTCTTCATGGACTGGGGATTATGCACAGTAAAATGATTGCTACCCTTTTTTAAAAAAATTATTCCAGTGGATAAAAGGATTATGCCTATAAAATATCTGCAAACAACAGCTTATTGGTTTTATGTAAGAGTACTGGACTCAAAGGACCATGTACCAAGTTTACCCATGGGCTGTCTAGCGCAGATGGTGTGACAGCCTTTAGGGTACTTAAAGAGTGATGGCAGAGAGCAGTGGAGTAGTTTAGGGAATGGAAATAGGTACTCTCAGCCTCGGGCAAAAGGGGCCAGGTGGGGGTCCAGGAAGGGGACTTGTCTTCAGACAACCAATGAATGGAACAGACACAGTAGGAGATGTAGGCCATGAAACTTCAGTGTGTGTCGTGGGATAGGCTTGAGATAGGTGCTGTTTGGTACAGGTAGGGGCCAGGATGGGGACACTGGGTGCCCCACAGTTATAGAAGGGTGAGTAATTAAAGAGTAGAGATATCACTATCTAATCAGCTTTCTGATTTGGTATGTGGGCGATCTTACTACCTTAATTGTAGCAACTTGAATACTAATATGGAAAGAGCATTAGACAATAAGTTGTCTCTGAGCATATCAGGGTAGCCAAGTTACTGGGGCTTGTGATGGTCTTGTGTCAGTTCCAGGGTTCATAATGAAAGTGGCGAATCCAGTGGCATTCTGCATTTAACATTAAATTCTGACATTATGAAATAGACAGTAAACATATAAAAACACTAATCATTAATCATTAGCGATATGAAAAGACACTATCATCAACTCATCATAAAAAAAGATGCTAATCATTGACTCATTAATCATTAGACAACTGTGAAATAAAATGACAATGTGAAACCATTACAGAAACTCCAGAATGGCTAACATGATATCAAAGAAAAACACCTCACTTTGGAGAAAGTGTAAGCACTCAGGACTTTCTCACATAGCTAGTGAGAGTAGACGTTGGTACAACCACGTGAGAAAACCTTTTCCCTGTAGCTATTAAATCTGAGCAAGTAGCATATCCTAAGACTCAGCAATTCAACTCCTGGGTATATACCCAACAGCAATGAGGGGGTGTGTTCAGGAAAGGACACGTAAAGGGGTATTCATAGCAGCATTATTCCTAATGATCATAAACTGGCAATAACTCAATTGTCCATCCACAGTGGAATGGATAAATAAACCACCTCACCATGACATTCAGCATCTTGTGTTGCTCTCCTCAACAAGTTGCCTGCTTAAGACTTTTCTATATCTTGTCAATTTTCCACGATTAAATTTGTATTGCTTTAAAACAATGCTGAAAGCAAAACTAAAGGAGAAAAGCCATATAAACACCACATTTATTATTTCTACTGAAATGAAGTGTCTGTGGCTCCAGGCAAGGCCCTTTGAACATTTGATCTTTCCAAGCCACACTGCTCAGTCAATCTGGTTGTCTTGTCGAAGCACCTGTCCTTCAGAGCGCTCCTCACAGGGTTCAGGTGATCCCTTGTGTCCCTTCCATCTTCCACAGATGTTTCAAGTTCATTCACTAGATAAGAGGTGGGCCATGAAGTCTCTAATTAGACATTCCTCTTTCTGAAGACATCTTCCTTTCCCAGCAGCCTGCCTACAGAACTGCTCTTACAACCTCAGCTGTTCTTCATCCACATAGGAACCTCCATCTGTCCTGCCATCCTTCACATGAGCGAATGGCTCAAGCAGGTTGGGCCTTGAGTATTCAGAATGACATGCTGTAGGGATGCTGGGAGTTTTAGATTGCCTTGACATTACCCTTGGGCTACCTGGGGCATTCCTCTGTTCTCTGTTCTTCCCACTAAGTCAGGCTTACAGCTGACCTCTGAGATGTTAATCCCTCACGATGCACACACTGCTTAATGCTATTCACTGTCTGTGATGTCTTGGGGCCATCTGTGGAAGTGAGGAAGCTCTGTCCTTCTGAGGGAGTGGTAAGAGAGCTACGTCAGCATCCCTGAGTGGGTTCAGGAGACTAGCTGATCCTGAGCTTGCAAAAGTGCCAGGTGACAGCAACATGACAGTAGTGCAGTCCTCAAGGCAATGGCTGATTTATCCCTCCTGCTCACCCCTTCTCCACCCTTCTTTCCATATCCCACTGCCCAAGTTGTTTTGCAAATCCTGCTTTTGGGAGTGGGCAATGTGTGGCATGGGTCATGACCCACTCTATGAGGACCATGAACTAAGAAAAGGCAGAAACACACTTTCCTTTTTGATGTCAGCTGTTCTCTGAAAATGGATGAAGGGTGTGAATATGGACAGATTCCAGGGAGGAAGAGCAAGCACGACTGTCCCCTGAAAGATTGTTATCCTCCAGTATTTGGAAATCTTCCTCCACCTGGGAACTGAACAGGACATTTTTTTTTTTTTTTTAGCTCGTCTCTCTCAGTCCACCAGGCTGGACTGCAGTGGCATGATTATGGCTCACTGCAGCCTCAACCTCCCAGGCTCAAGCAATCCTCCCACCTCTCAGAGGTTTGTAGAGAAGCAAAATCTCTTTTCCACAAAAAGTACAAAAATCAGCCAGGCGTGGTGCTGCATGCCTGTAGTCCCAGTAGTCATGAGTACCTTTCGCTATGTTTCCTATGAACAAGGCTTAGAGTGTGGCATTAGAGGTGGAGATATACACTTGGAAGTTCCTTGCCCTGAAATATGGAAAATATATGAACCAGGAGTCACATCATAACCTGCACTGCTCCTTGCGCTGAAAGCAGTCCTACATTCTTTACCCCAAATCCCCAACATGTCCACCACTTTTGCACAGTATATCAAGTGGCTGTTGAACTGCTTTTATTCCTTCTAGTTGCCTGCAGCAGTTTCTAAAATTGCTTTCATTCTCAAAGAACTACAAAGAGAACTATCTTTTGACCCAGCAGTTCCATTACTGAGGATATACCCAAAGGAAAATGAATCATTCTACCAAAAAAAAAAAAAAAAAACCAAACCCTGCCCCCTGTGTTCATCGCAGTGCTATTCACAACAGCAAAGAAATGGAATCAACCTAAATGCCCATCAATGGTGGACTGGATGAAGAAAATGTACATATACACCAGGGAATATAGCACAGCCGTAAAAAAGAATGAGATCATGTCCTTTGTTGCTACATGGATGCAGCTGGAGGCCATTCCCATGAGCAAACCAATGCAGGAACAGGAAACCAATTATGTTTTCATAACACTGAGTGCATATGAACGTGAATGGAAACAAGAGACACTGGGGACTATGAGAATGGGGAAGGTGGGAGAGGTGCAAGGGTAAAAAAGAACTACCCATTGGGAACTATGCTCACTACATGGGTGATGGGTTCAGTCATGTCCAAAACCTCAGTAGCACTCAGTATACCTGTGTAACAAACCTGCATGAGTACTCCCGAATCTAAAATAAAAGTTGAAAGAAAAACAACAAAAAATGCTTTTATTGTTAAACGGGTTCATCCTGCCTGAACATTTCATTTTCCAAAAAGTGAAAAGTACCAAGCTCTGATTTTTATATAACTCTCTGTCTTCCCCTTTCCCAAGTGGTTTATCACTGAAAAATTCCACAAAATTGTTCTCCACCCCCAAATTCTAACATCTAGAAATGTTTGAGTCAAGTACTCAAGGAGCTATTAGGCTGGCTTAGCACATTTCCATAGGTACGGCCGGTAAGGAGTCCTTGAGTCCAAATGGATTTGGACAGTGTGTTATGCATTACAAGGCAGGCCGCATGAGCTTCATGCTTACATCAGTTGCTGTGGTTCCCAAGTCCTACCTGCTGGTCTGTGTCACAGCTGAGGAATTCTGAGCTTAGGAATCCCCCCAATCTTATAAGGACACTGCTAGCAAACCTGATCCAATGTTGCCATGGAAAAAGCCATTATCATTATTATCCTGGTTGGGAAACAAATCTGCCCTCTGACCGAGAGAGTGAGATGAACTATACCTCCTTGCAGTGTCTCTGGGTTGGGCAGGAGACTCAAGCATTATTACACTGGAATGTAAGCAAATATGCTTCCTGACCTGGAACAGCTTTGCAAATATCCTCAAACAAAGCAGAAACACCAGTCCCATTCCTTTGGGTGGAGGGGGTAATGCCACTTGGATCAATGAAAAAAAAAGTCATTTTGAAAATTCAACATTCAATCTTAATGAAATTTCTCATTCTTATTAATGAGAAATTTCATTAAGATTGAATGTTGAATTTTTAAAATTGCTTTGAAATGGCCTTCTTATGTAAATTAGGAACAAAAAACGCATGCTTAACTTGATAGGCATGAGTGAAAAGGTGCCAGTGTATTAGATGGTGAAACAGCAGGATAATTCCAACAAAGGCAAGCAAGCTAGATGCCCGATATCACCACTACGGTCAAGGCTTTACTGCGGATCCTACGCAATTCACCAAGAAAGGAGCAAAAAGAATACATATGAATCATGAATAGAAGAGCAACATTTTGTCACCATTTTCAGAAAACTTCATCATCCACCAAGAGAATTAAAATATAGGAGAATCAATGGAAAAATAACAAAAGTAAAATAAAAGAGTTAATCGAGTGGGAATTACATCACATAAATAAACAAAAGTTTATGGTTTTCTATGTATATGCAACATATCACAAATTAGAATATAGTAAAAAAAGAGTACTTTCCAACAGTAATTATAGATAATAATGTATCTAGAAATAAACTTAGGAAAAATGGTTCCATTGTTAAACAAAAGAAAATGAAAAACTTTAATGAAGGTCAAGAAAACTCTGAACACATAAATATGTCATATTCTAATAAAACCTGCATGAGATATGAGAAAATGTTTAGTATTAATTGAACTTAAAGGTGACCTGTGTAAATAAATACACGGCTATGTAACAGCTATGAAATGAAGACCGGAGTGAAGAAAAGCAAGTAATGAGCAGGGAATTGGCTGAAGAGATAGTGAACAATGAAGCAGTTCAGCAGTGTGGTTCTGGATTAGGAACTGACAAATTGGTTCATGAAAAAGGAGACCAGGTCCAATCCCCGTAGACATGAAAATGTCACACACACACACATGCTATAGGGGAAGGAAAGGAACAGAGACAGAACAAGTCTGACTGCATTCTGGAGAAGCAGCACAATGCATTCCTGCCGGAAACTTTCCCACCTTCAGAAGAAATGAGGCTCTATAGCGCTCCGTCACCCCCAGCCCTGCTGTCAGTCCTGGAAGATCCCAGGAAGCGGGGGCCAACTGGCTCCAACAGTGCATCCTCACTCCTCCTCGGGAGACTAGGAGGTAAGGGTGTTTGTTTTAGGAGCAGAAGCCTCAGATCAGCAGTGGATCCCAGGCCTTGATTGCAGTCAAGGGGTTGACCCTGGCATGAGGACCCATGTTGTACTAAAGCCAGATATAGTGGGCTCTGGAGTCTGGCTGGCTCCTGCTGTCATCCCCCCGGAGACCTCAGGCAGGATGAGATTCCTCAACTTCCCCGTCAGAGGTCAGAGGTCTCCTGGAGGTGACCTCAGATCAGTAGAAAAGAGAAGGTCTCTTCCATTCCAGGAGTCATGGTGAGGACCCCGAGTGAGTACTCAGGGGATCAGTCACTCTGGAGCTGTGAGGATGCCACAGTCCCACCCCTGCTGTTGGCTCTGGAAGGTCCCTGGCAGGGGTAGCAAGATGAAATGTTTCCTTATTTCCCTGCAGGTGTCTCAGGATGGTGAGGCCTTGGGTAAGTGGTGGTGGAGGGCTCAGTTCAGCAGAAGGGAGGCCACCCATTCCCTGCCAGGTATCAAGGCACAGACCCTGAATGAAGATGAAAGGCACGACCCACCCCAGAACAAAGGGGGCTCCAGCAAAATCTGAATTCTGTGCTCAGATATGCAAGGCCCCCATTAGGGCTGTCTCACTGAGGCCTCCCCTTGCTTTCTCCTAAAGAGGCTCTCTGTGTGGCTCAGACTGTATCTAACAGGCTGGCCTCAAGTGAGCAGAAGAGGAGACCCAGGTCCTGCTAGGAGTCTAGCTGAAAAGTCTGAGGGAGGATGGAGGAGACCATGCAAACCAGAAGGTGCAGAGATCCTCGCCTCTGCTATCTGCTCTCAGAGGCCCAGGGTAGAGGTTTCTGGAAGACAGGCGTGATCACTTCCTCCTCAGTGTTTTCTCTGAGGTGGGGCCTGACAGCAAAGGCATCAGTTCAGCAGAGGAAGGAATCCCAGATCCTGCAAAGTTCAGCAGCCCCTGAGACCACCCTCACATCTGACACCAACTCAAGTTCAGGTGTCCCCAAGCCCCACCTCAGGTTTGATAATGTGCTAGAAGGACTCACGGAACTCAGTGAAAGCTGCCATACTCATGGTTATGGATTATTACAGTGAAAGGACACAGATTAAGATCAGCCAGGAGACGACTCACATGGGGCAGAGTCCAGGGAGTTCCAGGCACAGAGCTTCCAGTGTTCCTCTCTGTGTGGAGTCCCGGAGTGCACTAACTTCCAGGTATGACAGTACACATGGAGTATTGCTAACTCCAGAACCTCACCTGAGCCTTCATGTCCATTGTTTTTATTGAGACTCGGTCAGGTCGACGTGATTGACCACCCACGTGACTAACCTCAGTCGTTTGCCCTCTGGAGACCAAGCTACTGCCATGTAACCTGAGGCTGCCATCATAAGTCATTTTCAGCATAGACTATCCCGCATGGCCCAAGGCTTCCAGATAAACATGGACACGATGATCAGGCAGGACATCTGAAGGGCTTAGAGACTGCCTCCCAGGAACCATGCCAGACCTCTTTTTGCTCAAGGATTATTCTGTAGGCATTTCCTTGGACAGTGTAATCTTTTACCACACAGTACGATCGCAGAAGGGGACCGCCCATGCCTGACCACAGGGGTCTCTGCACGACTCCAGCCCTGCCCTCAGCCCTGGGAGGCCCTGGGCAGGGCTGTTTAGCTGAGACTCCTGTTGCTTCCTCTTCTGCACTCTCATGGAGTTGAGGGCTTGATTTCAAGGGGCTGATCTTAGCTCAGCAGATTGGATGGAGCTCAGGCCCTGCCTTGACTTGAGGTAAGGACCCTTATTGAGGATTGTGGGGACCACCACCCCAGATTAGAAGAGAATCAGCACAGTGTGACGCCTGCTGTTCACCCTGGGAGTCCCCCACCATCACTTCCTCCTCAGAGATAACAGGAAGTGAGAGTCTTAGTCTGATGGGACAGTCCTCAGGTCAGCAGATGGCAGGGAGTGAAGGCCCTGCCTGGAGTCACAGTGAAGACTCGAGTGAGAATGGAGGGGACCACTCACCCCATCACATGGTGTATCCCACAGAGTTCCATCCCTGCTGTCATTCCTGAGCCTCAGCAGCTCCTGGGAATGGCTTCGTTGAGCCTAAGGCACTCCTCCCACCTCCTCCTCAGGGTCTCAGGTCTCTGGGTATAGGCCAACAAAGTATCCAGGGAATTTCTCACTCTGTGCACCTTCAGAGCCCAGGAATAGAGCTTGGGTGTTTCACAGATGCTGCCAAGTACAGTCTCCATGTCCAGGAGCATGAGGAATTTACGTAGCCGTGATCCATGAGACTGAGGTGCACCCCGGAAGGATAAATTCACCCCAGTCCACCGGGTATCCCCACACCTCCTCAGGAAGTAGGGAGACATGGTTTTAAGTTCTCTCCTAATTCTACTACTGGTATTCGGGAGTTTGCAGTTGAAGGATAAACTTGAGTTTTCTCTGTTGAGGGTGGAGAGTGGTGGTTTGACAGACGCAGCCTCAGATTGAACAGGACAGGCCCTTCCAGCTGCCAAGGCGATGACCCCTGAATACAGGCTGAATGTGGCACCATCTGATGCTCTTCTGTCAAGGCTGGGAAGCCCAGAAAATGACTGCTTGCTACCGAGGAGCAGGCTTCACTGTATCCTCTAGGCTCTCAGGTAATAGACTGATCAGAAGGACCAAAGCCTGGGTCAGTATTCTAAAGTACAAATGGCAGAGACAGCCTTCCTCCAACTCATGGGAGAGACTGCCCGCTCAGGACCCTCACACTTCCAGGCCTGAGGTGAGAACAGGCTCTTGAGGCTGAGGAGGAGGCCTTCTCCCCACTCCCCTGTTGTCAGGTAACAGGCTGCTAAGGGGAAACGTGCTGGTGGGACACTCAAAGCTCCTCCATGTCCTTGGAATCCCCATTTCACCTCCACTGCTGCCTCACCTCCCTCAGGGAGCAGCTCAGGTGAGGGAGCAAGCAGCCACAAGGACAAGCCGGGGCCATGCGCCCTCACGGGCCCCAACACTCGCTGAGTTCAGGCCCACGGACCTCTTGAGCAGTAATGCGGCTGAGTTGGAGGTGTTCCTGCTGCTCGAGAACCACAAGAAGGAGCCCACCCAAAAGGCAGAAATGCTGAAGCGCAACGTCCAACAGCACATACGTCACTTCCCTGCGGTCCTCAGGAAAGCCTCTGAGAGCCTGGACTACTCCTTGGCCTTGAGTTGAAGGAAGTGAACATGAATGCCGGGAAGCAATGCGACATCCTCATCAACAAAGTGGAACTTTCCTCTGCTGAGGGACTGAGTGAGTAAACACTGGGGCTTGCCCCAAACTGGTATTCTGATGTCCATCCTGGACCTAGTTTTCATGGAGGGCAGCTCTGCCCCTAAAGAGGACATTTGGAACATGCCGAGCAAGGTGAAGATGTTGAGGGGGAAGCACATCATTTGTGAAAGGCCCAGAAAGCTTGTCATTGGAGATTTTTTGCAGCAACAATATCTGAATTTGAGGCAGATGCCCAACAGGGATTCTATATGCTACAAATTCCTGTGGGGCCCTCACGCCCACACTGAACCCAGAACGGTGTACATTTTGGGGTTTGCGGACAAGATTGTTCACGTTGACTTCTGGTCCCACAGGTCAGTGTGCAAAGAGGTCCTGAGAGAAGATCAGGACAGAGTCCAAGCCAGGATTTCAGGGAACAGGGGTACTAATGCCATGGAATGTGCAAGGGGCCACGGCCATTACCAGTGGTACAGCTACCGCCAGTGCTATGGCCAGCAGGAAACATAAGCCAGGCTGAGGCAGGTAATTCACTCTGTGTTTAAAGTAGGCACTCAAATATGCCGTAGTGAGAAGTAGTGAAGAACTGCACGTGTGAGGGGAACACACATGGTATTCCATCACTGTTTGCTATGGACTGAATTGTGTCTCCCAGCATTGATATGTTGAAGCCCTCTCCTGCAATGTGACTTGGAGCTAGAGCCCGGAAGAAGGTCATTAAGGTTAAATGAGGTTGTAGGGGTGGAGCCATAATTCAATAGGATTATTGCCCTTCGAAAAGGGTAGTAAAGTGTCCGGCTGACAAGAGGCCGAGTGTCAATGCCTTGTGGAGTGGAGAGCATATGTTCTAGAGGAAAGAGTTTTAGGGACCCTGCATAGGGTTGGGCAAGGAAGGTCTACAGGTATCTAAATATAGGAATACGTGGAATTCCTTTCATGTGACATAAAATGTCTGCTATACATAGGATTCCTACACTTCAATCATTAACAGAATTATGAGGTATGCAAAAGGGCTGGGTGTATTAGGTTTAAATAAACAAAGCAAAGGTATGTGTCCTGCTTTACATAAGTTAGTAACAACTCTGAAAACTCCTAATGAGTGTGATGAGCACTATGAGGGTAGTGTAAGCTTTCATCTGGATTCAGGCCTGGTCTGGAGTCTTGTTGGAAGGAGTTTCCCCTCAACAGTGGGCTTCTTCTTAACCTGGTGTTGGGGCTCCAACCACCTTGCATTTTGTATCAGGTACTAGGGCTGAATTGCAGATGTCTGCAGGTGCCTTTTGTAGATTGGATATGTGGATCCAGCAGTCAATGACCTATAACTTAGCAACACCTAGTTTAGTCAGGAGTACCAGGAATAGGCCTTTCCTGAAGGGCTCGAGGAAGTCTTTTAGCCAGCATCTTTTCTAGTAAATGAAGTCTCCTAGCTAGGGGTCATGATATCAGAGTTTATCTTTTGATGGATTACTGTAGAAGGATTCCACAGCCAGTTTGTGGTTATTCATTGAAACCTTAATGAGTCCTTGGCAGTAGGTCAGGAGGTCTCCTTGTAACTGAGTACAGGAAAACATTCCCTCAGTTAAATGCATGGATTGGCCTACGACAATCTGAAAATGGGAGAGGTGGTGTTTTCCAGACGGGGTAGACAGCAGGATGAACAGAGCTATAGGGAGAGCCCTAGGACAGGGCAGATTAAGAGTGTTTGTAGTATCAGGCAATGGGCTCTTTATTATTCCATTGATTCATTCTATAAACCCAGAAGACTGTGGGCGGTGGGCACAATGAACATTTTGCAGAATAGGCCAGACATCACAAACTCATTCTAATGCTTGGGTAGTAAATTCAGTTCCTCAATCACTATGGGGTTCAGTAGGAACTCCCCCAAGTGGCGATAATTATTTCAAAAAGAATTTTGGCTAATATCATGACCATGACTTGTCTGTAAACAAAGGCCTCTACCCAATGGGAATACATATCTATCATCTCAAGTACATACTTGTATCCAAGTGAAGAGGGGTACTTAGATAAAATCAAGTTGCCAGCTTGCAAAAGGGCTATTTGGCAATGAGAATTCTCTGGGGGCAGCCTTTGGGGGCTTCCCAGCATTATACAAAGAACAGATTTTGCATCATTTATAGACATGAGAAGCAACCACTGGGAAAAGACCCCAACTGCACTGTTTTCCCAACTGGATTATTTTGTAAAGGCTCCAGTGACTGAAGTTATGTTTAGAGGTCAGGGTGGCCCTTTGTAAATGTTCTGGAAGGACAGGATGAATGTTAAGCCTTTTCCATAACTGCAATTATGACTTTCAGGTATAACCCTGTTTTGCCCATTTTTCCTTTTTTTGCCATCCGGGGACATCTTTTGAGATGACTGCATATCCAGCTTGTCAAGAACCGGTGGCACCTCTACAAATCAGTGTATCAGACAAAGTCAGGATTGAGTAAAGGGGTTTCTTTTAAATCTAAATGAGAAGAAAGAAGGGTATCTGTAAGGGCTTCTGCGAAGTAAAAGAGTGGCACAGTTAAGCAGGTTGCTATGGATGATAGGTTGGGGCAGGAACAGAAACTTATGTCTAGGAGGTCAATTAACTGGCAGAAAGGAGTTGGGTGTGGTAAGAGGTGAAGAGGGCTTTTACTGAGAGAGGAATATAAACAGAGAATTGGTCTTATCAGGCCCCCATGGGCCTGAGTTAAAATCCAGACTGCTACCTTCTCATTCATGAATGAGAAGGGAAAAGGAAGGTCATAATTAGGCTGTCCCAACATGAGAGGCAAGGACAGCTGATGCTTGAGAAGCCTCAGGCAGAGTATATTACCAGGCAGAGTATATTAATATTGTGTCATCAAAGAGAAATTAGGGATCCAATCTCTATGGCAGACCACAAGTCCCCGAGAAACCCCTAAGTTATCTTTTAGTATTAGGCAAGAGAAAAGAAAATACACCTTGAAAAGAGGTGAAGTCAGTGTTTACTCTTGATGCCCAAGGAGCTTGATGGAGTCCCAGCAAAAATGTAATTTGTCTTAGAGCCTTGTATGTTTTAAGGGCTAGCTGGTAAAGTAAGTGGTGAGTGTGGCAAGCCTTTTGAGAGAGGGAGCATAAAAGTAAGTCATCATCAATGTATTGTAATGGAGTCAAATTATCTGGGAAGGTTATTTCTTTTAGGTCAATCTGTAACCGGGTGTTCCAGGTTCTTGGCCTCCCCTCCAACCACTCCCCGGAAAGGGAGAAGAGGCCCTGGAGGTGCGGTGGGCTCGTTCAAGTAAACATCGGACCCAAAGAGTTTTGTAGAAAGCGATTTATTAGGCAGAGAGAGAGAGAGAGAGAGAGAGATAGAGAGAGAGAGAGAGGGAGAGATTGAGACAGAGAGAGAGAGACAGCTCCCACGCTGTCATGGGAGGGGATCCAGAGATGGCGTCTGCACAGATAAAGAGAGAGAAGAGAGGGCTCCCATGCTGCCATGGGAGGGGATTCCAGAGATGGAAATATAGGTAAAGAAGTAGGGGGAATTTAACCTCGGAGTTACTCCTGCCCCATTTAAGTTCTCATCCAGTGAGAGGAGCTTTTCCAAACTTCCTCTGGAGTGATTGATTTTCTATTCTGAAGCTGGATTAGTTACCTGGATAGCATTAGAGCCCCTCCTTCCAAGGCTTTTGGCGGTCTTTTTAAACAAAGAAAGCTCACCTGGGCTGTCTGTCTTCCCTCAAGGGAAAGTTAGACAAACAACTCTAGGCTCCCGGATGGGGGAGGGTGGGCAGAGGTATGGTGCTGGGAAGTTCTTGCTTTTGAAACCACGCCCCTTGTGGACCTGGGAAGAGAAGTTAACACAGTCCCTCAGTCCCCACTCTGAACAGGAAAGTCCAACTGCTGTTGGGACATGGGCACTGATCGCACTGAGGGACTGTGTTAACTTCTCTTCAACCTACAGAATCTAGGAAAGATGAGAAGGGTTTTTGGTGTATCCTTGGGAAAGCACCATCCATGTAAATTGTTCGACGTTCCAAGCAAAGGCAAAAAGAAACTGACTTTTGGGGCCGAAAGGAGGACTGAAGAAGGTGCTGCAGAGATCAGTTGTGGAGAAACAGTGAGTGTCAGGAGGAATCTTGGGTAAGAGTGGTTGTGGATCAAGCACAACAGGGGGTCAGGGACTGACAATGTCGTGAGTGGCTCTAAGATCCTGAATGCATCTCCATCCCTTCACATTAGGCTTACTGACTGGCATAATGGATGTGTTACAGGGACTGATGAAGAGGACTATGAGTCCCTGGGAAATGAAACCGCTGACCATATATTCTGTATCAGCTAAAAATCAGAATTGAGGGGACATTGTTTTAAATTGGGAAGAGGATGATTAGTTTCTATTTGTATAGAAATAAACGATGCTGAATGGATCAGGCCAACATCTGCATTCATTTTCACCCAAAGGGTTTCAGGCAGTTGTTTTAGAACTGGGTGTTCAGTGACAACTATATAGCTAGGAACCAGCGGGGAGAAGATGTGGGTGACACTAGAGGCTGAAACCTTGGCTGGGGAGACTTCTAGGACCATATCTCCCTTGCGGGTGACAGAAATGTGGGCTTGGTGTTTGAGAATGTCTATCACTATCAGGTGGATTGGGACAGACAGGACAACAAAAAACTGTGTTGGCCGGCAAGGGGCTGTAATTGATAAGAAACTGACTCAGATTTAAAGATGGTCATAGTTTGGTTAGCAATCCTCACTATTTCAGTTGTTTGATTACTCTGAAAAGGAGTTGAGGGTAAGCACCAAGAGCATAGCACCAGTGTTGACCAGAGCTCAGGTCAATTTGCTGTTGATTTTAAGACCAATTTCTCCTACTTAGTTAACTGAAAGGAAAGGATAAACATCCCCCTTATTTCCCCAGACAGCGCACAGTTTTACCCAACAAAAACTTCTCTTACAAGTTCTCGGGAGTAGGAGGGGTTCCTTGTCTTACTTGGGTATTTCTGAAGCCATTGTTTGTATTTTTCCCAATCTCATTTTATATAGCCAGGACCCTTACAAGAAAAGCAAACCATGCCCTTTGAAGTAGACAAAGCTACCTGTTACTCTCTGTTTTGTGGGGCTTGCCAATGTGAGGCTTTTAGTTGTTTAATACGTAAGGCCACAGGTTTAGCAGTCTTTTCCTCATTTCTGCTTTAGCCTCTTTCTTTTTGCACGGTTTTTTAGAGGCATTCAGTCAGGGAAGCTATTTCCTGGGGTCTCTTAGAAGCTTAGTAGGGATTACGTTGTTTAGCTAAAGCACTAAGGGCTTCATTGAGACCTGAAAGGAAAAGTGAATTTAAACAAATTTACTGTATCATCAGTTAGATTTTTGGTACCAGAGTTTTGTTAGAAAGTTTTTAAAAATCAGTCAAAGTAGTCACATACAGGCTCACTTTCTTTCTGACTGCATCACAGAATATCCTTCCAGTTACTTTTTTCTGAAAGGAGCATTGTAATGGGTTTAATCAATTTAGCAGGGATTTTGCTCGCTGTCTTGTAGGCCCTTTCCCAGTAAGATGAAAATCTTCATGGGGCCTATCCTAGTTACGTAATCCAGTCCTCAGATCCACTTTACCTGCTGCCTGGACTGAGGGAAAAAATGTCTCTTCTATTCAGATTCAGTTTTCTTTTTCTAAAACTGTTCTTCAGACTGTCTCTTCATTTCACAACCTTGGCAGATCTAAAGAGCCGAGGTGATTCCACGCTGGGCCTACCTACCGTCTTCTCCTGAGCAGATGCAGACCCATCATTCACCACGGGAACACCCCGGGCTGATGCTCTCCTCTCCTCAGCATAGCCCCACCAGGAACAGCACAGACCCACCCACCTACCTCTGGTGATTTCAACCTGAATTTGTGTTACAAACACAAATCCTGTCGTGTCACTCTTCTGACTTATCTTTGCCAATGCTACCCACTGGCCTTACAACAAGAACCACAGGGCTGACCACAGCCTCCAGACACTGAGTGCTCCTGCTGTCTGCCCTCTCCCGTCTGGTTCACCCCAGTTGCCTGCCGTCTAGTCTGCTCCCTCAGGGACACAGCAGACTCTAGGGTGTCTGGGGATTTTCACACACATTATCTCAACCCATCCACCCAAAGCCCACTCTTATCACATTTTCTTAGACTTTGTGCAGCTGAATCCTTAAAGGATCATGAAATTTTATATTATGAAAATTTCATAACATCATTCTTCAAAAGACAAAGAAAAAAGTTATTTGGCAAATAATCTATGAGAATAACCCTCAATGTATAGAATCAAGAAAAAGTTACTAAATACAGAGTCCATCTCAATGTTGAGTGAAAGCCAAACTGAAAGAAAATTGATCATTAAAATTTTATAAGAATTGAATGGACAGCATATTACCTTATTGTATTCTTATTCGTGTGTGTATATATATGTATATTTATATATCTATAGACCATTTGCAAGATATTTCAGGTTTAAACACTAATGTTTACATGATCAGTCAATACAGTTAATTGATAAAATGTCACAGTCCACATCCTGACAATCTATATAAATATTTAAAACAACCTTGTTTATACAGTTAACAATTAGCACAGGAAACAAACAATTGTACAGATGACTTATTAATATTTATGGATATTGAAATGCAGTGAGGAGGTGTGATTATTATATCAAAGCTTTGTTACGGGACTTAGGGCAAGTACACTAAAATTGCAAAGCAATGAACCACATGGCTGGCTCTGTCGTCCCCTGATGGATGGCAAATTCTTGGCCCCATGAACCTTCACCAAAAACTCAGTTCAGCAGGAAGTTTCCCATAATTCAGAATATCGTAAGGAAGGGAAAAAAAAAATTGCCCCAAAATATATTTATTTGACATAACTAGAGATTATATAAAGAGAGCCAGCAAGAAAAGGTAGCCCTACAAAGCTGTCTTTTGTGGGGGAAATTTGCATGTGTACAAAATTTGCATAAACTCAGCCAAGCCTTCCCTTATCTGGACCTAGGAGAGAGGAACTAAGATTCCGACGCCTTAAAGATTGGAAAGCAACATTTACCATCTATTTTCTCTGAGGGCTGCTACCTGTGAGAGTTCTACATAACAAGACCACCCTTGTTAGCCAGGCCTCCTTTTCTCTTCCTCCCACAACCTGTCTTGCCACTATAACATGTTTACCACTATAACCTGTTTGTGGTCATTCCCTAAGCCCACATTTCTTTCTGTAACCTCAGGATGGTATATAAGCTTCCTCAGGTCATTGGGTGATTGGGTCATCACTCTGTGATGCTCCCTGTGTACACAACCATAAAGTTTCTATGTCTTTGCTGCAATTAATCTGCCATTTGTGAGCTGATTTTTTAGCAAACCTTCCAAGGGCAAGGGGGCACTGTCCCTTGGTTCCTACAGTTTGGCTCTGTGAGCAGGCTCTGCTCTCCTGACCCGCAGCCAGATGAACCCAGGTCCTGATGAGCCATCAAAAGGGTTAGGATTTCTTACCTGTCAGGCTCCAGGCCTCTGTTTCTCTGTGGAATCTGGTCAAGTGAAGGGTAAATATTGTTGTTTGTTTCTTTTTCTTCTCCAAAATCTTGATCAATCGGAGGAAAGGATTTGTTTGACTAGTCTTGGTCTAGTGACTCTGGTGTACTTTTCGGTACTTTGTGGTTTGAATATCCATAGTGTTTGATCCCTTTTCTCCCAGAAATAGTCTTTTCCTTTGTCTTTGTCTTTGTGTGTCCTTCTGTCATGAAGAGTGGTATCATTTTAGATTCTCTCTCATCTTGTTTGATGTCCTTGAAAGCTTGACTTGTGATCAAGTGGAAGGACTCTCTTGGTCTGTGCCATTTGGGCAGTGTGATTTTCGAGTCCCATGGGGTGGCCAGTCTCAAAAAGGCTGCAAAACGGAGACATTTAGTTCCGAATATGTCAAGCTCTCAGGAGAGTTTGTCTTAAGAAGTCCCATTCCTACACAGCTTTTGTCATCTTAACCCTTATTGCCTGGTTAGTGCTGGGAAAGTCCAATCCCGGGCAGGCCTATGCATTGTCACAGATTCAAAGGTTTGCGAGTGGTGCCCTTCACCACAAATTTTCGGTTGCCAAAGGCAAACACCAGCCTCAACAATCTGTAGTAACAAAAGTCCTTTGCTATCTAAACCTATTCCTGGGAGAATTTTTCGGGGAGGGGGTCTTTGGGTTTGCTTCTCTTATGCCATCTCCAGGAAACATCTTTTTTTTCAAACCTGGGAATATTACATACAGGGCTTTCCATGAAGAAGCTATTGGATTGAGTCACTATTGGAATAAGTACACCATTGGAAACTCAATGGCCAGAAGGTGAATCTTTTCAATTACATTCCTGAATTTTTTTTTGACCAAGCAATCCCATTACTGGGTATATACCAAAAGGATTATAAATCATTCTACTATAAAGACACATGCATACGTATGTTTATTGCAGAACTATTTACAATAGCAAAGACTTGGAACCAACCCAAATGCCCATCAATGATAGACTGGATAAAGAAAATGTGGCACATAGACACCATGGAATACTATGCAACCATAAAAAAGAATGAGTTCATGTCCTTTGCAGGTACATAGATGAAGCTGGAAACCATCATTCTCAGCAAACTAACACAGGAACAGAAAACCAAACACCACATGTTCTCACTCATAAGTGGGAGTTGAACAATGAGGACATATGGACACCGAGAGGGGGAACATCACATACCGGGGCCTGTCAGGGGTTGGGGACAAAGAGAGGGATAGCATTAGGAGAAATATCTAATGAAGATGATGGGTTGATGTGTGCAGCAAAGCACCATGACACAGGTATACCTATGTAACAAACCTGTATGTTCTGCACATGTATCCCAGAACTTAAAGTATAATTTAAAAAATTAATAAATAAAATAAAAAGACTTTTGAGATCTCTCATTCTAAACAATTGATGGGAAGATCAAATTCAAAGGAATACATGCAATAGTTCATGGCCAGCCCTGGAAATTCTCTTGACACAATTAAGAGCAAAAATCTAACCTAAACAAATTTAAAACCTTTGTAAGCTCAAACTGCCTACTTTGGATCCCCCTGCAGGATGAATAGTGAATGCACCGCACCTTGTCATACAGTACTTCCAATTCCACAGTTTCACAGCCTTGGCCTGGGTTTGATTTATGCTCAGAAAACCAGTCCCTATTCATTTAAAAGTTGTGTGACTTTTAATTTTGTGGGTACCCACTTACATCTTTGGAGAAGCCTTGTGAATCCTTGGTTAAGTCACAGCCTTGGTTAAAGCTTATTGCTTTCACTTGGAAAGGTACCTCTAGAAAAAATAAAAACAGAAATGTCAGCTGTTTATCCCAGCTAAAATCTGTTAAGAGATTTTAAAAGTTTTTTTTTGAGAGCTCCATAGTCAAAAGTTGACTTAATTAAAACTGATATTTAGGCTGTGTGTATGAGTGTGTGTGTGTGTGTGTGTGTGTGTGTGTGTGTGTGTGTATACTGAAGTACTGAAGTTCAGTACTGTGCAAGGATGAGCAGAGTTTTACAGAGAATAGAAGCCTTAAACAGAATTCCTTTCTTCTTAAACCTCTGCTAACCATATTTCCTCCCTCTGTCTGCTTCTCCATCTATTCTGTGTGTCCCTCCTTCCCCTTACCACTTTCAATGCCACAGGAGGGGACCTAAAAACAATTCTAACTGCCTGAGATCCCTTAAGGAAAATACAAAAGGCAACAACACGGTTTCTCTTTTTGGGAGGAAACTTTGATTTTCCTCATGGAACCCCAAGAGTTGTAACTGGACAGATTCAAGTCTGAATCTCTACTGCTCTCTTTTTCACTAAACTCCTTGATAACTTTGGCTATTAGTTACATACATGTGTAGATGTGAATGTTATATGTTGTGTCTACATATATGTATATGGTCATACATAATTTACATATTATCTATACATGGTACCACATTAACCTGAATGAGCACTCATAAATTAAATGAATAAGACCAAATATCTTTTCAAGTTTATGTGACTTGAATAAATCTTTTGGTAAATAAAACTAGATTGTTATTGTTGGTTTAATAAAAATAACTATATCTTCTGAGCTAACAACAAATTATACATGTTGTTAACTTTAAGTTTCTTGCTTTCATGATGCTTGCCTAACATACAGTAATATAAAAATGGCTAACAGAAAATTTAACTTGCAATGATGACTAGGTTTTTCTAATGTCTCCTAAAATTGCCTAAACATAATTATTAAAATTTAATGAATAAAATAGATGTAAATGAGATAAAAGCTTATAAATGAACCTTCCACAAGAATGTTTTATGATATGTTTACTTAGGTTTCTCAATGCGTTTTGGTAACCATACTCTTAGAGTTTTGCTAAATTGAATTAAATGATGGGTTAGGGTTCAGACTCCGTGGAGACTGTGGAACAAACTGTCCACCTTCATTTGAGACTAGTCCAGCAAGAAAGTTCCCATAGTTCATAATATCATATTGAAGGAAATAAAAATGTTTTACCACAAAACATTGGCCAGATCTAGGCAAGATTAACTGAGAGTCTGACTCTTCCCCGTCACCCTTGCAATATCATGCCAGATATTTTCTTTTCTCATCTGAGAAAACCTGCTCCAAAGTAGCATTGTTAACCTTGCCGTTCCTCATGTAGGAGTGGAACTACAGAAAACAGGAACATTGGTACAACGTGAAACTTTGTGAATATCATAAATATAGATTATGGAACACTGGATAAATAAAACCTTATGTATTATACTATGCTCATTCATGTGCAAATGTATTTAAATTTTAATTGAAATGTAGCCGGACATTGAAACTTGAAATCAAGAGGGCCTAATAATACACTATGAATATGATGAGAACTGATATATTTTGGCTATTTGTCGCCTTCAAATCTCGTGTTGAAACGGGATCCCCAATGTTAGAGGTGTCCCCTAGCAGGAGGGGTTTGGGTCATGGGGCAGATCCCTCCTGAATGGCTTGGTGCCCTCTGTATGCTAATGAGTTCACATGCGATCTAGTTGTTAAAGAGTCCGAGATCTTCCCCGACTCTCTTGATGTCTTTCTCCTCATGTGATACGCTGGCTCCCCTTGCCTTCCACAATGAGTAAAAACTTCCGTAGGCCTCACCAGACAGAGATGCTGGTGCCATGCTTTTTGTATAATCTGCAAAACCATGAGCCAAATGAACCTCTTTCCTTCATAAATTGCCCAGCCCCAGGTATTTCTTTACAGCAACACAAAATGGGCAAAAACAAAAACTCAGCACTATATTAGTTTGGATCCCAGCTAACTCCTGCAGTCGCCCTGTGATCTTGGGTCATGGTCTCTCTTAGCATTACATTCTTTGTCTTTAATATAGCATAGAGGAAAACTCTCCCAGGAACGAAGCACTGATGTATGTTATAACATAGATGAATCTTGCCTCATACTATATGAGCAAAAGGCACATACTGTATGAGCTCATTTATATGGAATGTCCAGAACGGCAAATCCACATAGTCAGGAGTAGATTAGTAGTTTCCAAGGACTGAAGGAGGAGGAAATGGGAAGGGACTTCATAATGGGTACTGAGTTTCCTTTGGAGGTGATAAAAGTCTCTAGAACTAGATAGGCGGCTGTACAACACTGTCAAGGTGTTAAATTTCACCAAATTGGGTACTTAAAAATAGAAGCCACCATTCTCAGCAAACTAACACAGGAACAAAAACCAAACACTGCATGTTCTCTTAAGTGGGAGTTGAACAATGAGAACACATGGACACAGGGAGGGAAACAACACACACTGGGGCCTGCCGGAGGGGTGGGAGGCAAGGGGAAGAAGAAGCTTTAGGACAAATACCTAGTGCATGTGGGGCTTAAAACCTAGATGACTGGTTGATAGGTGCAGCAAACCATCATGGCACATGTATACCCATTTAACAAACCTGCACATTCTGCACATACATCCC
Organism: Ateles fusciceps; assembly: GCA_036589455.1. Taxonomy (NCBI): domain Eukaryota; kingdom Metazoa; phylum Chordata; class Mammalia; order Primates; family Atelidae; genus Ateles; species Ateles fusciceps. The sequence continues at coordinate 82,284 of JAZHEH010002829.1, read as the reverse complement.
AGAACTTAAAGTAAAAAAAAGAAAATAAAGTGGTGAAATTCATATCAAGTGAATTTATCTCAGAAATCCTGATCTCTCATATTAATTTCACTATGCAGAGGATTGTCCGTCAAAGTACACTGTGCCAAGTTGCAGCCTTCCCAAGTCTTGGCTACCACACTAACACGTGGGGCCCAAGCCGAAGGTCATAAGTGATAGAGCTCTTTATTATGACCTAGTGGCTTTCATAGCTGGACAACAAAGCACAAAACAGTGCCTTGAGATTGACTTTTTGGTTGACAGGCAGGTATGCCTGCCCCTCTCCTCTGCAAACCTGCCCTGACAGTTGTGTATACACCCCTAGGACCCATCTGCAAGAGAAAATGATTCCCAAGGCCCTTCTGGTATAAACCACCAGTGAGCTCTCCTGGGCACACCCTCTCTTCGAGTATTCCCACAGGGCTTTCCTCTCTCCCCACACTGCTCCCCCTCCCACCTACCCCCCAGTGCTGCACAGCCCCCAAGTCCTTGGCACTCAGTCAGGCAGAAGGCATCAGGTTCATGCCAGAAACGGCCAGTCAAGGATGGTTACTGCTGGTCACTGCCAGTTCAGACTGTTCAAGCCTGGTCAAAGCTGGTCAAAACCAGACAAGACGGATCAAAGCCGGGCATAGTCATTCAAAGCCAGTCAAATATGGTCAATTCTGGTCACAGCCAGTGGAAGCTGGTCATGGCTAGTCAAGACCAGTTAATTGTAGTCATGGCTGATATAAACGGTCACAGTCATACCGGTCTAGACTGGTCAGAACCTGTCATGCCCTGTCACAACCTGTTGAAGCCAGTCAAGACCAGATGGTACCAGGCAAGGCTGGTCACGGGTCAGATTGGGAGTCAGTGTGAGGGTCAGAATCTGGTTTAGGGTTTAGTGTTAGGGTTAGGGTTTAGGATTAGGTTTAGTGAAGGGCTTGTTATGGGGTTGTATTTAGAGTTAGGGTTGTGATTATAGTTAGGACTAGGCTAGGGCTAGTGCTGATTACATGGTAATCAGAAAAAAAAATCACAAATAAATAGTTGGTGTCCAGAAAAATAAAATAGCAAAGTATAAAGATGATTATATCTTGGCTTTCGCCTTCTCTTTCAGTCTGTTTTTCTACAAAATTGAGTGATATACACACAGATTTCCTTAACTTTGCAAGGATGGAGAGAGAATAAATGCCTGATAGATGACATAATGCCCATTTCATCATTTATTCATCAGACATTGATTGAATACCTGCTGTGTGTGAATTGATGTGCTAAGTGCTGGCGTTTGTACATTTTCCCCCTCTTATACTACACACACTCAACACAGAACAGTTCTCGCCACCAAGTAAGGGGATTTTTTACACATTAACAAATTTTCCTGTTATCTGCAAGACACCGGCTGGATGCCCTGCAATTCAATTCAATTATCTCACTAACTGGAGTTAACATAGATTCCGCACTTTAAGGGTGCAGTCCCACAAGACTGCCTCCCACCCCAGATGCCAATCTTAAGCTCCAGGTTTTCACCTGTACTTCTAACTGACTGGATATCATTCAGGGTTCCTGTGACTGTCAGCTTTGATAATTTGCTAGGAGACTCACAGAATTCAGGGAAACACTCACTACATTTACCAGTTTATTATATAATGAAGGATATAGATGAACAGCCCTTGAGAGAGATACATAGGATGAGGTCTGGAAGGGTCCTGAATGAAGGAGCTTCTGTCCCCATGGAGTTGAGGTATGTCACCCTCCTGGCTCATAGGTGTGTCACCGACCTGGAGCATTCTGATCCCCATAATTCAGACATCATGGGAGACATCAAGAGGACTATCTCCCAGGCATCATGTGCCTGGTTAACAGGCTGATAAACTTCCTCCCATGGCCACTCCAGGCCCAACTAGAAGGAGAGAAGAATAAGCCCACCGGTCTGCTGGTTTTTCTGGGCTACAGGTTATTGTCTCCTGGAATCCAGTCTTCCAGGTCAAAAGGATTCCTCCTTTCCCATAAGAGATCATTATAAAGCAGGCATGTGAGGGATGGCAGAAGTCCTCCACATCCTTTTCAGTGACCAGCACAATGACTGACTTGAATATTCTCTGTGAAGGAAGCGGTAGTCTGTGTCCTATCAGGAGCTCCCTAGGGTTGACAGTGGGGGAGTGTCCCTTGAAGTTCAGTACTGTGCAGGGATAAGCAGAGGAGCCAGGGCTCTGCCTGGCCACCGTTGAGCAGGGGTCACACAGAACAGAGGCCTCTGCTTGGGCTAGATTTGCAGAGACACTGTCAATGTTCGTGATATGGGAGGAGCCTACTACAGGACCGTCCTTAGGTGTAGGGTAGAATATAAATTTATACAAGGAAAACATGTTCTCGTGTCTATACTTCCTCATCTAAATATCTGTCTCTACAGGGAGCACAGGCGGGGAGTGTGCATAGCAGTCACCTCTTGCAGGGGTGTGTAGGGTCAGGAGAATATGAGGGAGATATTCCTCATTTTACACCTTTTTGCCATCTGAATTTTTTTCATCAGGTGCTTGTATTATGGGAGAGAATGACCATGGCATGAATAACAGGGCCTAGCAGCCTCTTTCAGTTTCGTCTCTCCCCTGGCCTCTGGCCACGGCCACAGGCTTAGCAGTCTCCCAGCCTTTGGCTGTCCTCTCAGTCCTAGGCTCAGCAGCCTCTGCTGTTCTAAACATATTGTTGCTCCACCCTAGGGGGAAGGGCAAAGGGCCATGAGGGGATCATGAGGCTCCTCTCCACCTGGCATTGACCCTCAGCTGGATTCCACTGGAATGTGAGGCCGCTGGGCTTTTGAATTCACATAGGAATCTTCTCCAAAATCGCTGCCTTCTTTCCCCCACAGGATCTGGGAATTATGAGAAATGAGTGGAACCAGCCAACGAGGGCGAAGGCATCGTCATTGTGAAACATGAGGCTGAAGGTGAGTGGGAAGGTCAGTGGAATAACACATATGACACTGAGGCTCTGGGTGAAAAGCACGAGGTTGCAATTGAGTGTGTGTTTCCTGGAGCCACAGTCGCTTAGTCTCTGCACTGTCCAGCTGCTGAAACACTGTGTGTGTTCCTTCTCTGATCCTACGTTGACCCCACCGTCATAGCAGTCTTTTCCTTAAATCCATTTACACTCATTGTGGCGTTGTCAAGACAACTATTCAGACGCAAGCAGAGCTCTATTGCATAAAGGATGCAGGTTCATATGGAAAATTAGATTCATGTCTCCTTCCACCCCCACAGCCACACTCCCCCACTCATTTCTGTATTAAACCATTCCAGTCAGAGCAGCCCACTGTATAAATTCATCCTGCATTCTAATCAGCACTGCCCAAAAAGCGAAGCGGAAGGAGGAAGTACAGCCCTAGGGCATAGGATCACAGAGTAACAGGGACAAGTATGTTCTTACATCCAACCACCCACAACCTCTACACCTCCAGATCACGCAGGCCACATCCACTGCATCTCAAGGAAGCACATGTCCTTCTGAAAAGCTGCAATAAAATATGTGCAGCCAAAGTAATCATTTAAGCATTTACTTCCAATATTTAAAAGGGAAGCTGAAGGGCAGTGGACTGGCTAGGCTCAGGTAGCTTTATTACTCCTCACATTTTTCTGTTCTACCACTGCCCCAGTCTCAGAATTTGAAGGTTTCTAGAGGGCCATATCCCAAAGCAGAGGGTGAGCGGCACCGTAGAGAAATGCAGTAGTCACGGTTCTCCAGTGACACAAAGACAAGACCAGTAAGATATATATACACATATATATATATATATATATATATATGTGTGTATATATATATATATATAGAGAGAGAGAGAGCAGGGAGTTTATTAGGGAGAACTGGCTCACACAATTACAGAGATGAAGTCCAATAATAGGCCCTCTGCAATCTGGGGAATAAGAAAAACTGGCAGCATAGCTCAGTCCAAGTCCAAACACTTCAAAACCAGGGAAACTAACACTGAAGTCCCCAGTCTGAGGCTAAAGGCTTGAGATCTCCCAGGAGGCTGCTGGTGCAAGTCCCAGAGTCCAAAAACCATGGATCCTGGAGACTGCTGTCTGAGGAAAGGAGGAGGAAATGGTATCCTCACTTCCAAAGTTGGTGGGGAGAGAGAGAGAGATAGGACATCTCCTTCTTCTGCTTGATTTGTTCTAACTGCACCAGCAGCTGATTGGATAATAACCACCCACATTAAGGGGAGCTCTTCCCCTCCCAGTCCACTGATTCATGTCAATTGCCTCTGGATACACCCTCACAGGCACACTCAGAGACAGTGTATCACCCCGGCATCGAGGCATCCCCTCAACCCAGTCAAGATGACACTAATATTAACCATTTCAGGAACTTTGGGTGTGCTCCCGCTTTAGCAAGAAGGACAGGTGAGGTGACAGTGAGGCTGAGGCTTGGGGTTACACTCTCACCTCAGGAAAGTGGTGAAACATGACAATAATCTCTAGAACAGCGGTCACTCATGACACACAAGGATGATATATGGGCAACCGCTCATTCAGCAAAACTCGCTGAAACAGTAAATTTTCCATGGAGCCCACCACACCAACCAAGAACCGAGTGATTATCTGAGATTGCCTCATCCCACAAACAAGAGAACACAGACTCCTCCCACTGATCCTTCCTTGGGAGTGTCTGGGCAATCGAGGTTTATTATATGGGAAGCAGCAGCGACATCACCAGGTCATGTAGGTCACAATTCCGGGAAGACGTGATGAGCTAGTAGTTCCATAAAGGAATCCCTGGCAGTCACCAGTTGAGCTTTTTGCCGTGCAGACTACAATGTAGTGAGCAGTCCAGGCTTTTCTATAAGGTGTGTTCGCCACCCTTAGTCTGCATAAAGGACTTTGATCAAAAGCTGATGCATTGCTGGCATGTACCATGTCTGTGTTCATTTCTCTGACCTTATCCCCATCTTTGTAACTCTAGTATTTTCTTTTGCTGGTCCTCCCAGCCCTGTCTGGAAATTTCAGACTCAACATTATGTTTGAGTTTGCTGAACAGAACAGAAACAACAACAGCCCAAACTGAGGAGAGGATATTGAAAATTCTTCCAATTCATTTTGTTGTGCTGAAGCGTACATTGTTTTTCAAGCATTTAGCAGCCTCTCTCATGATTTGTAGAAGAAAACATATAAGAAACAAGCATATGGATATCAGGAGATTTTTATCATGCAATATAAAGGAGTGTATTACACACATATATGTTAATATATATACACAAGCATGTGTCTGTCAGGAAATAGAACTTTACAGCCTCCAGGGTCTTCATGAGGTCTCTTCACACTGGCTGCCCCTTCTGTCTTCATTTTTATTTTAACCATATTATTAAATATGTATCAGTAACATAACATATAAATTACATGCACACTTAAAACAGTAACTATAGGGCACACAGTTGTGTAAACACTACCCAGTTTAGAGAACAGAATAATTCCTGTAATATACAAACCACTAGTATGTCCCGTCCTGAACATATCCCATTCAATCAAATCTAAATGTACCCCCTTCCTGACTATTGTAAAACTCTCTACCTTGCTTTCATTGATACTTTTTACCATCTTAATTTGCTCCCCTAAACACTATAGTTTTGTCTGTTCTTAAACTTTTGAATATGCAATGATACTGTTTACTTCTTTCAATTTGAAACTTTTGCTCACTCGAATAAGGGTCGTTTATCTTGATGCTAGTAGCCATAATTTCTTTATTTTTTATTGCTGCATATATTTCATTTTATGAACATTCCAGAATATATTAACCGCTTCTTATAATGAGGAATATTTGTATTGTTTCCAGCATTAGAGTATTATCACGCAATGCTATGAACATAGCAAAAACCCTTCATATTAAAGGATCTCCATAGATACTTGAGACTTTAATTCTCAATGTGTCTAATGTTTTAAATGACACTTAGCTTTACTACTTTTTAAATTTTCCTACATGTGTATAACCAAAAGTAAGAGAGTTTTAACATTTTGACAAAAATATTGAAAGGTCACAGAACGAGCATAACTTTTCCTATGGTTATTGAGATTGCGTGGTATGGTTTCAATTTGCATGGTCATTTGCATGGTCCTCCACTAGGTGCAAAGCGAGGACTGCCTGTACTAGTAAAACTCTTCCTACCTTTTTCTTAATCTTTGAAATTCTTTGCTTACTGCATCACTGTATCATAGTTAGAATCACCTTGTCAACTGCCACACAAAAATGATTGCTTTCTTGGGATTTCGTTTGTGGTCATATCTAATATTTAAAATTATTCAGGGAGACCTGATGCTATTACAACATTAAGTTTCACAGTCAGTGAACATAGTATATCTCTCTATGAATTGAAGTTATCATTTATTAGAATCTGTATTAGTTTGCACGGGCTGCTGTAAGAAAGTACCACACCCTGGGTGGCTTAGACAACAGAAATTTATCCTTTTGCAGTTCTGGAAGCTACATGTTCAGGATCGAGGTGTCAGCAGGGTGGGTTCCTTCTGAAGGCTGTGAGGGAGAATCTGTCCCATGCCTCTCTCCCCAGCTTCTGGTGGTTCCTTGCCTTGCGGCAGCTTAACTCCATTCTTCACGTGCCATTCTCCCCTGTGTGTATGCCTGCCTGTGTCCAAATGTCCCCTTTGGATGACAACACTCGTCCTTGGACTTAGGAGCCCACCCTGGTCTTAGCATTACCCAAAGTCATGTGCATATTTCTAGGTATTCGTTACAGCAGCACCCCACTTCTCAGTACCAGAATCCATTCATTTGCTATGGCTGCCGTAACAAAGCACCACAACTGGTTGTCTTAAACAACACAAATATATTGTCTCACAGTTCTGGGGGCTAAACGTCCAAAATCAAGGTGTCAGCAGACTTGGTCTCTTTCTAAGGGCCATGAGGGAAGAATCTGTTAGAGACCTCCCTCCTTGGCTTGTAGATGGCTATCTTCTTCACATGTCTCTTCTTGGGGCCTTTCCTGTATGTGTGTCTGTCTCTGTGTCCAAATCTCACCTTTTTATGAGGACATTGGCCGTACTGGGGTAGGGTCCATCTTAATGACCTCACCTTGCTAATTACACCTGCAATGACTCCATCTCAAAATAAGGCCACATTCTGAGGTACTAGGTGTTACAACTTTAACATACGAATGAATGGTGGTGTGAAGGGCCACAAGTCAACTTATAACAGGAGTATCTCTTTTTTTATATTTCATTTTAGGTTTTGGGGTACATGTGAAGAACATGCAAGATTGTTGCATAGGTACACACATGGCAGTGTGATTTGCTGCACTTCCTCCCCCATCACCTATATCTGGCATTTCCTCCCCATGCTATCTCTCCCCCAACTCCCCCACCCCCTGCTGTCCCTCCCCACTCTCCCCCCACAGACCCCAGTGAGTTATGCTCCCCCTCCCTGTGTCCATGTGTTCTCACTGTTCAACACCAGCCTATGAGTGAGAACATGTGGTCTTTGATTTTCTGTTCTTGTGTCAGTTTGCTGAGAATGATGGTTTCCAGGTTCATCCATGTCCCTACAAAGGACATGAAGTCATCCTTTTTGATGGCTGCATAATTTTCCATGGTGTATATGTGCCACATTTTTCCCGTCCAATCTATCATCGATGGGCATTTGGGTTGGTTCCAGGTCTTTGCTATAGTAAACTGTGCTGCAATGAACATTCGTGTGCATGTGTCCCTATAGTAGAAAAATTTATAATCCTTTGGATATATACCCAGTAATGGGATTGCTGGGTCAAATGGAATTTCTATTTCTAGGTCCTTGAGCAATCACCACACTGTCTTCCACAATGGTTGAACTAATTTACACTCCCACCAACAGTGTAAAAGTGTTCCTATTTCTCCACATCCTCTCCAGCATCTGTTGTCTCCAGATTTTTTAATGATTGCCATTCTAATTGGCATGAGATGGTATCTCAATGTAGTTTTGATTTGCATTTCTCTAATGACCAGTGATGATGAGCATTTTTTCAGATGTTTGTTGGCCTCATATATGTCTTCTTTTGTAAAGTGTCTGTTCATATCCTTAGCCCACTTTTGAATGGGCTTGTTTGTTTTTTTCTTGTAAATCTGTTTCAGTTCTTTGTAGATTCTGGATATCAGCCCTTTGTCAGATGGCTAGACTGCAAAAATTTTTTTCCCATTCTGTTGGTTGCTGATTCACTCTAATGACTGTTTCTTTTGCTGTGCAGAAGCTCTGGAGTTTAAGTAGGTCCCATTTGTCTACTTTGGCTTTTGCAGCCAGTGCTTTTGGTGTTTTGGTCATGAAGTCCTTGCCTACACCTATGTCCTGAATGGTTTTGCCTAGATTTTCTTCTAGGGTTTTTATGGTGTTAGATCTTATGATTAAGTCTTTAATCCATCTGGAGTTAATTTTAGTGTAAGGTGTCAGGAAGGGGTCCAGTTTCTACTTTCTGCACATGGCTAGCCAGTTTTCCCGACACCATTTATTAAACAAGGACTCCTTTCCCCCATTGCTTGTTTTTGTCAAGTTTGTCAAAGATCAGATGGTTGTAGCTGTGTTGTGTTGCCTCTGAGGCCTCTGTTCTGTTCCATTGGTCTATATCTCTGTTTTGGTACCAGTACCATGCTGTTTTGATTACTATAGCCTTGTAGTATAGTTTGAAGTCCAGGAGTGTGATGCCTCCCACTTTGTTCTTTTTGCTTAGAATTGACTTGGCTATGCGGGCTCTCTTTGGTTCCATATGAAGTCTAAGGTGGTTTTTTCCAGTTCTGTGAAGAAGGTCATTGGTAGCTTGATTTGGGATAGCATTGAATCTCTAAATTACTTTGGGAAATATGTCCATTTTCATGATACTGATTCTTCCTAACCATGAACATGGAATGTTTCTCCATCTGTTTGTGTCCTCTTTTATGTTGTTGAGCAGTGGTTTGTAGTTCTCCTTGAAGAGGTCCTTTACGTTCCTTGTTAGTTGTATTCCTAGGTATTTTATTCTCTTTGTAGCAATTGTGAATGGCAGTTCGTTCTTGATTTGGCTCTCTTTAAGTGTGTTATTGGTGTATAGGAATGCTTGTGATTTTTGCACATTGATTTTGTATCCTAAGACTTTGCTGAAGTTGCTTATCACTTTCAGGAGATTTTGGGCTGAGATGATGGGGTCTTCTAGATATACAATCATGTCATGTGCAAATAGAGACAGTTTGACTTCCTCCTTTCCTATTTGAATACACTTTATTTCTTTTTTTTGCCTGATTGCTCTGTCTAGAACTTCCAGTACTATATTGAATAGGAGTGGTGAGATAGGGCATCCTTGTCTAGTGCCAGATTTCAAAGGGAATGCTTCCAGTTTTTGCCCCTTCAGTATGATATTGGCTGTTGGTTTGTCATAAATACCTTTTATTATTTTGAGATATGTTCCATCAATACCTAGTTTATTGAGGGTTTTTAGCATAAAGCGCTGTTGAATTTTGTCAAAGGCCTTCTCTGCATCAATTGAGATAATCGTGGTTTTTGTCTTTGGTTCTATTTATGTGGTGGATTATGTTTATAGATTTGCATATGTTGAACCAGCCTTGCATCCCTCGGATGAAGCCTACTTGATCATGGTGGATAAGCTTTTTGATCTGCTGTTGCAATTGGTTTGCCAGTATTTTCTTGAAGATTTTTGCATCTATGTTCATCATGGATATTGGCCTGAAGTTTTCTTTTTCTTGCTGAGTCTCTGTCGGGTTTTGGTATCAGGATGATGTTGGTCTCATAAAATGATTTAGGAAGGCTTCCCTCTTTTTGTATTGTTTGGAATAGTTTCAGAAGCAATGGTACCAGTTCCTCTTGGTATGTCTGGTAGAATTCGGCTGTGAACCCATCTGGACCTGGGCTTTTTTTGGGTGGTAGGCTCTTAATTGCTGCCTCAACTTCAGACCTTGTTATTGGTCTATTCAGGGTTTCGACTTCTTCCTGGTTTAGGCTTGGGAGGATGCAAGTGTCCAGGAATTTATCCATATCTTCCAGGTTTACTAGTTTATGTGCATAGAGTTGTTTGTAATAATCTCTGATGATGGTTTGAATTTCTGTGGAATCTGTGGTGATATCCCCTTTATCATTTTTTTATTGCATCTATTTGATTATTTTCTCCTTTTCTTTTTTATTATTCTGGCTAGTGGTCTGTCTATTTTGTTGACCTTTTCGAAAAAGCAGCTCCTGGATATATCTGATTTTTTGAAGGGTTTTTTGTGTCTCTATCTCCTTCAGTTCTACTCTGATCTTAGTTATTTCTTGTCTTCTGCTAGGTTTTGAGTTTTTTTTATCTTGCTCCTCTAGCTCTTTCAATTTCGATGATAGGTGTCGATTTTAGATCTCTCCTTACTTCTTATGTGGGCATTTATTGCTATATATTTTCCTCTAGACACTGCTTTAAATGTGTCCCAGAGATTCTGGTATGTTGTGTCTTCGTTCTCGTTGGTTTCAAAGAACATCTTTATTTCTGCCTTCACTTCGTTGTTTATCCAGTCAACATTCAAGAGCCAGTTGTTCAGTTTCCATGAAGCTGTGCGATTCTGAGATAGTTTCTGAATTCTGAGTTCTAACTTGATTGCACTGTGATCTGAGAGACTGTTTGTTATAATATCCTTTCTTTTGCATTTGCTGAGGAGTGATTTACTTCCAATTATGTGGTCAATTTTAGAGTAGGTGTGATGTGGTGCTGAGAAGAATGTATATTCTGTGGACTTGGGGTGGAGAGTTCTGTAAATGTCTGTTAGATTTGCTTAGTCCAGGTCTGAGTTCAAGTCCTGGATATCCTTGTTAATTTTCTGTCTAATATTGACAATGCGGTGTTAAAGTCTCCCACTATTATTGTGTGGGAGTCTAAGTCTCTTTGTAAGTCATTAAGAACTTGCCTTATGTATCTGGGTGCTCCTGTATTGGGTGTGTATATATTTAGGATCATTAGCTCTTGTTGCATTGATCCTTTTACCATTATGTAATATCCTTCTTTGTCTCTTTTGATCTTTGTTGGTTTAAAGTCTATTTTATCAGAGATGAGGATTGCAACTCCTGCTTTTTTTTGCTCTCCATTTGCTTGGTAAATCTTCCTCCATCCCTTTATATTGAGCCTTTGTGTATCCTTGCATGTGAGATGGGTTTCCTGGATACAGCACACCTATGGGTTTTGGCTTTGTATCCGATTTGCCAGTCTGTGTCTTTTGATTGAGGCATTTGGCCCATTTATATTTTGGGTTAATACTGTTATGTTTGAATTTGATCCTGCCATTTTGATGCTAACTGGCTGTTTTGCCCATTAGTTGATGCAGTTTCTTGATTGTGTTGATGCTCTTTACCATTTGGTATGTTTTTGAGTGGCTGGTACTGGTTGTTCCTTTCTATGTTTAGTGCCTCTTTCAGGAGCTCTTGTAAAGCAGGCCTGGTGGTGATGAAATATCTGAGTCCTTGCTTGTTCTCAAAGGATTTTATTTTTCCTTCACTTATGAAGCTTAGTTTGGCTGGATATGAAATTCTGGGTTGAAAGCTCTCTTCTTTAAGGATGTTGAATATTGGCCCCCACTCTTCTGGCTTGTAGGGTTTCTGCTGAGAGATCTGCTGTGAGTCTGATGGGCTTCCCTTTGTGGGTAACCCAACCTTTCTCTCTGGCTGCCCTTAGCATTTTCTCCTACATTTCAACCCTGGTGAATCTGATGATTATGTGCCTTGGGGGTTGTCTCTTGAGAAATATCTTTGTGGTGTTCTCTGTATTTCCTGGACTTGAATATTGGCCTGCCTTGCTAGGTTGGGGGAAGTTTTCCTGGATAATATCCTGAAGAGTGTTTTCCAGCTTGGATTCATTTACTCCATCACATTCAGGTACACCTATCAAACATAGATTAGGTCTTTTCACATAGTCCTATATTTCTTGGAGACTTTGTTTATTCCTTTTTACCCTTTTTTCTCCAATCTTGCCTTCTCATTTTATTTCATTGAGTTGATCTTCGACCTCTGATATCCTTTCTTCTGCTTGGTCAATTCGGCTGTTGAAACTTGTGTATGCTTTGCAAAGTTCTCACGTTGTGTTTTTCAGCTCCATCAATTCACTTACATTCCTCTCTAAGTTGTTTATTCTCATTAGCATTTCATCAAATCTTTTTTCAAGGTTCTTAGTTTCTTTGCATTGGATTAGAACATGTTCTTTTAGCTCACAGAAATTTCTTATTACCCACCTTCTGAAGCCTGATTCTGTCAATTCATCACACTCATTCTCCATTCAGCCTTGTTCCCTTGCTGGTGAGGAGTTGTGATCCGTTGTAGGACGAGAGGCATTCTGGTTTCAGATGTTTTCATCCTTTTGTACTGGTTTCTTCCCATCTTTGTGGATTTATCCCACCTGTCGTCTTTGTAGTTGTTGACTTTCAGATTGAGTCTCTGAGTGGACATCCAGTTTGTTGATGATGAAGCTATTTCTTTCTGTTTCTTAGTTTTCCTTCTAACAAACAGTCTGGTCCCTCTGCTGTAGGACTGCTGAGGTCCACTCCAGGCCCTGCTTGCCTAGGGATTACCTGCAGCAGCTGCAGAACAGTAAGGGTTCCTGCCAGTTTCTTCTTCTGCTATCTTTGTCCCAGAAGGATACCCGCCAAATGTCAGTCTGAGCTCTGCTTTATGAGGTGACTCTTTGTATATACGGGGGTCAGGGAGCTGCTTGAGGAGACAGTCTGTCCTTTATAGAAGCTCAAGTGCTCAGCTGTGAGCTCCATTGTTCATTCAGAGCTGCTGGGCAGTTATGTTTAAGTATGCTGCAGCAGAACTCATAAACCCGTTTTTTCCCCAGGTGCTCTGTCCCGGGTAGTTAGGGCTTTATTTATGAGTGTCTGTTGTGCTGCTGCCTTGTTTTCAGTGCTGCCCTGCCCAGCGAGGAGGCAGCCTAGTCACTGTCTGCCTGCAGAGGCTTTGCTGAGCTGCTGTGGGCTCCGCTCAGCTGCTGTGTGAACTTCCCTGCAGTCCTGTTTATACGGGTGTAGTTAGAACTGCCTCAACAATGGCGGCCCACCTCTATAATGGGGGATTCTCTCTGTAATGGCAGGCTGCCTCAGCAATGGCGGGCTGCCTTGGCAATGGCAAACTACCTCCGTAGTGGTAGACTGCCTCCATAATGGCGGACACCCCCTCCTCCACAGAGCTGAACCATCCTGAGTTCAGCTGTGCTTGCTGTGAAACTCAATCCAGAGCATTTCCGATTGCTGTTTCTTTGTGGGGGTGGGACCAGCTGAGCCTGATCACCTGGCTCCCTGCCTCAGAGCCTTTTTCTTAGTTTAACGGTCGACTGTCTCCCAGGTGTTCCAGTCACCTGTCGAAAGGCACCAGGATCTATGTGATTTCCCGTGTGGCGACCCACTGCACCTACGCCAGCTGAAACAGCTGCGCTGAGATTCGTGGCACTTTTTTGCCCAGCAATCTCCTGGCCTGGCTCCCCTGTTTCAGTCCCCTTTTTAATTAGATGAATGGGTGACTCTGCCTTCCCGGAGCTCCAATCGCCAGCTAAAGCAGCGTCCAGACCCGTGTATTTTGTATGGAGACCCACCATGTCAGGGCACTGGCAAACAGCTACGCTGGCCAAAATAGCTGTGCCGGCCAAAACAGCCGCTCTGGCCAAACCAGCCGCTGGCGACCCATGGGGCTCCTCCGCCTGGGAATCTCCTGGTCTGTGGGTAATAAAATCCGCCAGGAAATGCAGCATCCACTCACCCTCAGTGCTTTCACTGGGAGCTGCAATCCTGAGCTGCTCCTAATCGGCCATCTTGGATCCCTCCTTAGGAGTATCTCTTAAAAAAAAAAAAACCTTATAGATTTTTTTCCATTTTAGGCCTTTACTGTGTAAGATTTATCCTATATCCTTTATCCATTATCAATTTATTGCTTCTTCACTTGGACTGCATCCTTCCATATATGCTGTTTCATAAACAACATGATTCCATTAAGCATTTCTCCTTTCAAGTGAGCACGATGAAAGTGACCTTTCTCAGTAGAGGCCCATGGAGGAACACTGACGGGGAAAGAGGCATTCCTTCCATTTCCAGCCGAGGCAGGGTGAGTGAGTGGTGTAGGTGAGGCCATCATGTGGAGCTATGCCACAACCACTGGCCCAGAATTCAGGATTCGTCTGTGACCATGCAGGCTCCATCTGGCAATCATCTGTCCACAGTTGTCTTAACACAGAAACCAGAGCCCTGGAGGCTTCCTATGCATAGGAGCAATAGCACAAGGCCTGTCACCACTCCCACACCCCAAGGCCTCTCACCTGTGTCTGGGCGTGAAGGCCTCTCTCCCCGGTCCAGAGTTCTGATTCCCCTGTTCAAGCCCCAGCACATGGCGCACTTGTGGCCTAGAGGATCCACACTGATCTGTAAGACCTCTGCAAACCTCTGCACATCCTGTGTGCAGTAGAGTGTACCTGCTGCCTGGAGGGGTCCCACCCTCTCTGCCCACCCACCTATATACCCAAGCCACCCAGTTGCTGATCATCACCTCCCTGCCAGCACCCCAGGAGGCTGCCTTCTACTTGTCCAGCAGAAGCCTGGACCAGCCTGGCTAACCAGACAACTTCTCTACCATCCATTGGACTGAACTACAACTTATGCCATGAGGGATCCTTCCAAGTGTTTCCTTCCTTGCATACTTTTCCCTAGTCCTATGGTGTCATATCAAGATTCCATAAATCTCATAGTTACTCTTGATCATAGTTGAAAACTTATTTGTATTAAACTTACTCTGTTTAACCTACTATGTAGTTTCTATCTTTTGATTAGACTTACGCTGATTTCTGATGATATTATTAGTGGTATATTTTAATTTACTCATTCTCTATCACTCTTTTGCCTATGCATTGGTTTGTAAATTTTAAATCTTATGTGTGTGTGTGTGTGTTTGTGTATGTATGTATGTATGTGTATGCATATACATATATCGTCTAGTAGTGACACTTTTGTCTAACAATTTATGTACAAGTTATTTTGGGGTTTCTAGTCCATAATCAAATCACCTATCAACAACGACAGATTTGCTTCTTCATTTGTAATCCTTGCGCTTTTATTATTCTTGCCTTACTGAGTAAATTAAGATCTTCAATAGAATCATCAAGGGAAACTATTTCTCAATCTCAAAAAGAAAGCTTCCAGTATTTCAAAATTTAGTAGGATACTTATTATAAAGTTATTATTTAAAGATATCCTTTATCCAGTTAAGAAACCTTCTTTCTCTTCATAGATATCTGAAAAGTTTTATTATGAATGCAGCTTGAGTTTATCAGACACTTTTTCACTACATGTACTGAAATAATTATATGATTTCCATGCTTTGGATTAATATGTTGAAGGGCACTAATTTATTTCTAAATGATAGACCACCTTGGTCTTGATATGTTATTTTGTTCATACATTGCTGAATTTAGTCTGCTAATATTTTCTTGAGGATTTTCCATCTATCTTCATGAGTGTGATTGATCTCTTATTGCCCATTATTTTTGTGTCCATCATCATATTCACTATCAATATTTTACTACATGATATAAATTGGAAAATGTTCTTTATTTCATATATTCCTTAGAAGACTTTGTATAGGATTATAATTTCTTATTTAATGTTTGATGAGCCTTGAGTATTTCATTTTTGGTTTTAATTCTTTGGAGAAATTTTTTTAAATGACCCATTTGTTTCTTTTAATGACTATCGCTCTATTCTTGATTTTCATATTGTCTTGAGCCAAATTTGTTATCTTTTCAAGCATTTGTTAATTTATTTAAACTTTCAACAATATTGCCATAATGTATCACATATTTTCTCATCATCTTTATCACTGATACACATTATGCATATATAAAATGTGAATAATATATAATTATGCATACAAAATATGCATATACAGTCCTATATTTCAAACAATGTGTGCTTTTTCTTTCAAATTTAAGTCCACGAGGTCCATGTTTTTATGATGGGAGGGAGAGGCCCAGTTTTTTCAAGAATAACTATGAAAAAGACAATTTCCCATGGTCTGCAGTGCTACAATTATCATTAATCAAGTGTTTCACATATAAATGAGTCTGACTTCACACCTTGTCCTTTCTCAAATGAGGCTTTATTTGCTTAGACATTGAATTTTATGTAAATTTTAGAACTGGTTCATCAATTTCCACATACCAAAGAATAGAGAATTTGTTATGAGCTTGTTTTTACTATATAGATAAATTTTAGGAGACTAGGCATCTTTAAAATATAGAACATTGTAGCCTATTAATATGAACTATCTCTCTATTTATTTGTCCCATTTTTTACTCTCTATAACATTCAGTTGTTTTCCAGTGAAATATGATTTTATTTTTATTAGTTATGCAAATGTTTTATTATTTTAAGTGGCAGAAGAAAGGTCTGAGGTCCAGAACCTGGTGGACAGTGGGGTGAGTAGAGGCAAGGTAGCTGTGTGAGGGGGGAGATTATTGGATAAGGAAATACTGGATCTGAGAATGGAAAGATAAAACCTGTGCAGATGGAGTGATGTCAGGCAGATGACAGACTAGGTAGTCACCCCTTTGTATCCTCTCACAACAAAAATTCGGCACCCCTCCATGGACAAGTCTCTTTGTGGGGATTCAGGTAGAAGATGTGACTCCTCAGTGGAGTCCAAAGGTCATTTGGCAAGTGCAGACCTGCACCCAGGTGGAAGATCCCATGATTGTGATCCCAACTTCAGATCCAAAAACAATCTTGTTTCCCAAAGAGCTTGGCTACAGCCCCATGTGGCCTTGAGGCTGGTACCAAAACCATCTAACAAGGGGTCCGGAGAAATCACGCACACTAGCGCCCTGGCAGACAAACCCATCTTCCCCCAACATTAGTCTTGACAGTGGATCTGAAAGTTACCCTGTAGTATTCTAGCCCTCCTCAGATGTGGTACCAGCTTAGTACGCTGTCACAGGGATCCAAAGTGACACTGTGACACCAGTTTGGCTTACCAGCCTCTGTCCTACAGCCGATTCTGAAGGGGTCCTGTGGGGTTCCAGCCCCTCTCTGCCACAGCCTGGGAGTTATCCTGTTCATGCTGAAAACTGCTGGAAAACTAGCCCACCTGTGCCACTGTGAAAAGCTTACAAGCCTTCACCCCACAGCAAAGCCTGAAGACCCTGAATCTCAGCTATAGCTCACAATCCTAGCTGCATAGGGATCTGCTGGGAGTCTCACCCACTAGTGCCACTGGGTCAGGCTTGCCAGCATTGGTCCCATGGAAGATTCTAAAGTAGCTCTGAAGCTTGGTTCCAGCCCCTCCCAGCTGTAGTTCAGAAGCACTTCTTCCAACTATAGTACCCCCAGAAGACAAACTTGTCTGATCTCTATGGCAGGCTTGCCAACTTCTGTCTCACAGCAGATCCTCAAATTACCCTGGGTCTCACTCCCAGCATCTCTCCTCTCTGGACCAAGAGCAGTTCTGCCCACCTGAGGACCCAAAGGGAGGCTTCTCCCACAGCACCTCTGTAAGCAGATGGCCTGACCTTGGTCCCATTTTGTGGATCTTAAAATGGCCATATTAATTGGGTCCAGCCTTTCTCATCTGCAGCTTGACAGCAAGCCTGCTCACCCAGGATATCACCAGGAGACACACCTATCCATGTCCCTGAAGACAGGCCTATAGATCTCAGTTTTGGCTGTGGATCCTGATACAACCTGTGTCTCAGTTTCAGTCCATCTTAGCCACAGATTGGGGCAGTATGGTTAGTCCAGGGAGCCAATCAGTGATCCAACAGAAACCTCTCAAAGAGACCTGGAGAAAGCCTCACCAGTCAACACATTTGGAAATAGGCCCAACATTTGCCAACCCTGAAGCCAACATTTATCCCAGCACCAGCTCCATAGATCAAAGTCTTAGAAACAGTCCAGTCCACTTAGGGGCCAGTTAAAACCCACACCCACTATAGCCCCTGGCAGGAGACCTACCAGCTGTGATGTCCACTGTGAACCCAGCATTAGCCATGAGACTTGGATTCTACCCCACTCAATGCAATCCTGGAGGCAATCCCATCAGCCCAGAGGCCTAATAGAAGAAGATTTTAACTTGCCAAAACCAGTCTGTAAAGACTGAAGGAGGAGTTTGAGCCTTCAAATGTGCAGATACTAACATAAGAGTATACGGTAACAAAGACTAAGGCAAACTTGATGCCACCAAAGGAAATTTATGAAGTTCCAGTAAGCAACCCCAAATTAATAAATATATGCAAATTGTCTGAAAAATAATTCAAAATAATTATCCTAATGAACCTCAATGAAGTGTGTGACAACACAGATAGACAACCAAATGGAATTAGGAAAACAATGCATGAACAAAATGAGAAGTGTAATAAAGAAATAAAGACCATAAAAAGAATAAAACAGAAATTCTGGAGCTGAAGCACACAATGACAAGACAGAGAAATGCAATAGAGTTTCAGCAGCAGACTCAATCATACAGAAGAAAGAACTAGTGAACTTGTCAGATCGGAAACAAGTTCCCTAGTTATTTACTTGCAAGATACAATAGTAGTATAGGCATTGGGTATACATTCCCATTTCAAAAGGGAGAAATTGGTCAAAAGAAAGAGGCAATAGGCCTCACACAAATCTGAAACCCAGCAGGACAGTCATGAAATCTTACAGTTCCAAAACAATCTCCCTTGACTCTATGTCCCACAACTAGGGCACACTGGTATAAGAGGTACACTCCTGAGACCTTGGGCAGCTCCACTCCTATGGCTTTGCAGGGTGCAGCCTTCATGGCTGCTCTCACCAGTAGGAGTTGTGTGTCCAAGCTCACAATTCCCCTTGGCACTACCCTCTGTGGGGGCCCTGCCTTTGCAGCAGGTTTCTACCTTGGCATCCAGGCTTTCTCGTAATCCTCTGTAATCTAGGTGGGAGCTGCCAAGCTTCCTTCACTATGGCACTCTGTTCACCTGCAGACTTAACACAACATGGAAGCCACCAAAACTTATGGCTTAATGCCCTCTGGAGCAGTAGCCTGACCTGACCTGCAGCCCTTTGAGCCACAACTCAATCCAGAGAGGCTAGGATGTGGGAAACAGTATCCTGAGGCTAAGCAATTCAGCAGTTCCCTATGCCTGGCCCCTGAAACCATTCTTTCTCCTAGGCCTCTGTGCCTGTGATGGGAGGGGCTGTCTCAGATTTCTGAAGTGCCTTTGAGGCCTTTTTCCCATTGTCTTGGATATTAGCACTTGGGTCCCTTTTAGTCATGCTAATCTCTTTAGCAAGTGGTTGCTCCACAGCTGGCTCCCATTCTTTCTCTATCACCGGGCCAGAATGCAAATTTTCCAAACTTTTACATTCTGCTTACCTTTTAAATATGAGTTCCAAGTTTAAGTCTGTTCTCTGTTCCCACATCTGAGCATAGGCTGTTAAAAGCAGCCAGGTCGGCTGGGTACGGTGGCACATGCCTGTAATCCCAGCACTTTTGGAGACCTAGGTAGGTAGATCACGAGGTCAGGAGATTGAGACTATCCTGGCTAACACGGTGAAACCCCGTCACTACTAAAAATACAAAAAATTAGCCAGGTGTGGTGGCATGCACCTGTAGTCCCAGCTACTTGGGAAGCTGAGGCAGGAGAATCACTTGAACCCAGGAGGCAGAGGTTGCAGTGAGTGAAGATCGTGCCACTGCACTCCAGCCTGAGCAACAGAGCAAGACTCCGTCTCAAAAAATAAAAAGCAGCCAGATCACATCTTGAATTCTTTGCTGCTTAGAAATTTATTCCACTAGATATTCTTCATCACTCTGAAGTTCAAAATTCCACAAATTCCTACAGCATGGACACAATGCATCCAACTTCTTTGCTAGGACATGACAGGGTGACCTTTGCCCCAGTTCTCAATACCTTCCTCATTTCCTTCTGAGAGCTCATCAGCCTGGCCTTAACTGTCCATATTTCTATCAGCATTTTAGTCACAACCGCTTAAGTCTCTAAAAAGTTCCAAACTTTCCCTCATCTTCTTGCCTTCTTCTGAGACCTTCAAACTCTTCCACCCTCTGCCTGTTACCCAACTCTAAAGCTGCTTCCACATTTTCAGATATCAATGCCCCACTCCTCAGTTCCAATTTTCTGTTAGTCCTTTTTGCATTGCTACAAGGAAATACCTGAGACTGGGTAATTTATCAAAAAAATTGGTTTATCTTGGTTCATGGTTCTGCAGGTGCTACAGGAAACATGTTGCTGGCATCTGCTTCTAGTGAGGGTTTCAAGAAGCTTCCATTCATGGTGGAAGGTGAAGAAGGACATGTGCCACATGGCAATAGCAGAGTGGGAGGTGTAGGTGCCACACTCTTTTAAACAGTCAGATCTCATGGGAACCACCAGAATGAGAACTCAGTCATCATCAGGGGAATGGTGTTAAGCCATTTGTGAGGGATGTGCACCCATGATCCAAACACCTTCCACCAGGCCCCTCCTCCAACACTGGGGATGACATTTCAACATGAGATTTGGTGGGAACAAACATCCAAACCATATCAACAGTCAACCTAGTTAACTCAACTCATCTACCACCTCATGTAGTTACCTTTGTGTGTGTGTGTGTGTGTGTGTGTGTGTGTGTGTGTGTGTGTGTGGTGACAACACTTAAGATCTACCCTTTCAGCAGATGTCAAGTATGCAATACATTGTTATCAACTATAGTCACCATTCTGTACATTGGAACTCAAAAAACGTGTTTATCTTACAACCTAAAGTTTGTACCTGTTGACCAATATCTCTCCATTTTCTCCACCCCTCCAACCCCTGGCAACTACCATTCTACTCCCTTTTTTCATGAGTTTGACTATTTTAGATTTCATACTGTATTTCCTTTCTCTGTGTGACTCATTTCACTGAGCATAATGCCTGCAAGGTTCATTCATGTCCTCTCAGGTGAAGGAATTTACTTATTTTAATGGCTGAATAATATTCCTGTGTGTGTGTGTGTGTGTGTGTGTGCATGTATGTGTACTGTTGACCACCCATATCCATGTGTTTACTTCCATTTATTCAACCAACTAGGTATTTAAAATATATGAAAAAATTATATGTATACTTAACACATACACTATTTTTCTTGTCATAATTCCCTCAACAATATAGTACAACAGCCATTTACACAGCATTTGCATTGTATTAGGTATTATAGGCTTTATAAGTAATTTAGAGATAATTTAAACTATTGATATGTAGATAGATGTGGATAGGCTCTATGCAAATATTATGCTGTTTTATATGAGAGACTTGAGTATCCATGGATTTGGGTATCCATAGGTGTTCTTGGAACCAATCCCCCGCAGATACCAAGGAACTACTATATATACATGTTTTCATGTCCTGGCTACTGTGAATAATGCTGCAATGAACAAAAGGGTGCAAATATCACTTCAAGATACTGGTTTCATTTCATCACATATCCAGAAGTAGGATTGCTGGGTCATCTGGTAGTTCTATTTCTAATTTTTTGAAACGTTCATACTGTTTTCCATAATAGCTGTATCAATTTATATTTCCACCAATACTGCACAAGGGTTCACTTTTCTCCACATCCTCAAAAGCATTTGTTATGTATTGTCTTTTCAATAATCATCCTAAGAAGTGAGAGGTGATATCTCATTGTGGTTTTGATTTGCATTTCCCTGATTATTAGTGATGTCGAGCATTTATCATGTACCTATTAGCCATGTCCCTGTTTGTATGTCTTCTTTGGGAAAATGTTTATTCAGATACTTTATTAGACCATTTTCATGTTGCTGATAAAGATATCCCCAAGACTGGGCAATTTACAAAAGAAAGAAGTTTAATTGACTTACAGTTCCATTTGGCTGGGAAGGCCACACAATTGTGGCAGAAGGTGAAAGGTACGTCTGACATGGTGGTAGATAAGAAAAGAGGGCTTGTGTAAAAAAAACTCCCGTTTTTAAAAACCATCAGATCTCATGAGATTTATTCGCTATCACGAGAACAACACAGGAAGGACCTGCTCCCATGATTCAATTACCTCCCCACCGGGTCCCTCCAACAACACATGGGAATTCAAGATGAGGTTTGGGTGGGGGACACAGCTAAACTATATCACTCCACCCCTGACCCCTCCCAAATCTCATGTCCTCACTTTTCAAAACCAATCATGCCTTCCCAACAGTCCCCCAAAATCTTAACTCATTTCAGCATTAACTCAAAAGTCCACAGACCAAAGTCTCATCCGAGACAAGGCAAATCCTTTTTGCCTATGATCCTGTAAAATCAAAAGCAAGTTAGTTACTTCCTAGATACAATGGGGATATGGGCATTGGATAAATACAACCATTCCAAATGGGAGACATTGGCCAAACAAAAGGGCTACAGGCCCCATGCAAGTCCAAAACCCAGCAGGGCAGTCAAATCTTAAAGCTCCAAAATTATATTCTTTAACTTCATGTCTCGCATCTGAGTCATGCTGATGCAGATGTGGGTTCCCATGGTCTTGGGCAGCTCCACCCCTGTGGCTTTGCAGGGTACAGCCTGCCTCCCAGCTGCTTTCATGGGCTGGTGTTGAGTGTCTGCAGCTTTTCTCGGCAGATGTTGTAAGCTGTCAGTGGATCTACCATTCTGGGGGCTGGAGAACGGTGGCCCTCTTCTCACAGCTCCACTAGGCAGTGCCCCAGTAGGGACTCTGGGGGCTCCAACCCCAATTTCTCTTCTCCAGTGCCACAGCAGAGGTTCTCCATGAGGGCCCTGACCCTGCAGCAAACTTCTGCCTGGGAATCCAGGCGTTACCATACATCTTCTGAAATCTAGGTGGAGGTTCCCAAATAATTACTGACTTCTGTTAACTTGCAGGCTCAACACCACATAGAAGCTGCCAAGGCTTTGGGCTTCCACCCTCTGAAGCCATGGTCCAAGCTCTATGATGCTCCCTTTCAGCCATGTCTGGAGCAGCTGGGACACAGGGCACCAAGTCCCTAGGCTGCACACAGTACAAGGACCCTGGGCCCAGCCCATTAAATCACTTTTTCCTCCTGGGCCTCCAAGCATGTGATGGAAGGGGCTGCCATGAAGACCTCTGACATGGCTTGGAGATATTTTCCCCATTGTCTTGGGGATTAATATTCAGCTCCTCGTTACCTATGCAAATTTCTGCAGTGGGCTTGAATTTCTCCTAGAAAATGGGATTTTCTTTTCTATCACATTGTCAGGGTGCAAATTTTTTCGAACTTTATGCTCTGCTTCCCTTATAAAACTGAATGCCTTCAACAGCACCCAAGTCATCTCTTGAATGTTTCACTGCTTAGAAATTTCTTCCCACCAGACACCCTAAATCATCTCTCTCAAGTTCAAAGTTCCACAAATCTCTAGGGCTCTTTGCTAAAACATAACAAGAGTCACCTTTGCTCCAGTTCCCAACAAGTTCTTCATCTCCATCTGAGACCACTTCAGCTTGGATTTCATTGTCCATATCATTAACAGCATTTTGGTCAAAGCCACTTAGCAAGTATCTAGGGAGTTCCAAACTTTCCCACATTTTCCTGTCTTCTTCTGAGCCCTTCAAACTGTTCCAACCTCTTCATGTTACCCAATTCCAAAGTTGCTTCCACATTTTTGGACATCTTTTAGCAGTGCCCCACTATACTGGTACCAATTTACTGTATTAGTCCATTTTCATGCTGCTGATAAAGACATACCCGAGACCGGGCAATTTACAAAACAAAGAAGTTTAATCGACTTACAGCTCCACATGGCTGGGGAGGCCTCACAATCATGGCAGAAGGTGAAAGGCATGTCTCACATGGCAGCAGACAAGAGAAGAGGGCCTGTGCAGAGAAACTCCCCTTTTTAAAAAGCATTAGATCTCATGAGACATATTCACTATAAGGAGAACAGCATGGGAAAGAGCTGTCCCAATGATTTAATTACCTCCCACCAGATCACTCCCACAACACATGGGAACTCAAGATGAGATTTGGGTGGGGACACAGCCAAACCAAATCAGGTACTTTGCCCATTTTTATTTGGATTATTTGTTCCTTTTTGGTATTGGGTTGTATGAATTCCTTATGTATTTTGTAAATTAACTTATTAGATATGTTGTTGAGAGATATTTTCTCACATTCTGTAGGCTTTCCATTTTGTTGCTTGGTTCCTTTGCTATGCAGTTTCCTTTTGCTTTTGTGGCCTGTGCTCTTGGTGTCACATTCAAAAAGTCATTGTCAAGACCAATGTCAAGGAGCTCTACGCCTATGTTTTCTTTAAAAAGTTTTATGGTTTCATATCCTACATTTAAGTCTTTAATTCATTTCAAGTTAATTTTTGTAAGTGGTGTAAGATAGGAGACCAATTTCATTCTTTTACATGTGGATATTGCAGTTTTCCCAACACTATTTATTGAAGAGACTGTCCTTTCCCCAATGTGTATTCTTGGCACCCTTGTCAAATATTAGTTGATCACATATATGTGGGTTTATTTCTGAGCTCTCAATTCTGTTCCAATTATCTATGTGTCTGTTTTTATGCCAGGACCATACATTTTGAATGCTATAGATTTGAAATAAAGTTTAAAATCAGTATCATACCTCCAGCTTTTTCTTCTTTCTCAAGATTTCTTTGGCTATTTAGAGTATTTTTTAGATCCATACAAATTTTAGGTTTTTTTTTTTTTATTTTGATAAAAAAAATGCCATTGGAATTGTGATAGAGATTGCCTTGAATCTGTATATTGCTTTGGGTAGTATAAATTTTTATTTTAATGTTTTTATCACATCACTCTTACAAGAGTAATTTCATTTGTAATGAATTTAACAATATTCTTCCAATCCATGAATGCAAGATATCTTTCCATTTATTTATGTCTTTTTCAATTTCTGTTGTAAATGTTTTATAGTATACAGACATTTTACCTCCCTTGGTTATATTTATTCCTAAGTATTTTATTCTTTTCAATGCTATTGGGTCAAAACATGGGCTTGTTTCCTCTATTTCCCTTTTGGATAGTTTTACTATCCAAAAGTTACTGTATAGTATTGCCACTGATTTTTGTATGTTGATTTTGTATCTTGAAACTTTACTAAATTATTTTATTATTGCTAAGAGTTTTTGCTGGAGTGTTTAGGGTTTTCTACATATAAGATTATGTACTCTGCAAACAGAGGCAATTTTACTTCTTCCTTCCTGATTCAGATGCTTTTTCTTTTTCTTGCCTACTTCCTCTGGCTAGGACTTCCAGTATTATGTTGAATAGAAATGGTAAGAATAAGCACCCTTGTCTTATTCCTCATCTTAGGGGAAAGCTTTCAGCTTTTCACCATTGAATATGATGTTAGCAGTGGGCTTGTTACATATGGCTTTTGTTATGTTGAACTACATTCTTTCTATATCCAGTTTGTTGAAAGTTCTTATGAAAGAATGTTAAATTTTTTTCAAATGCTTTTGCTGCATCTATGAGGTAATCATATGATTTTTATCCTTCATTATGTTAATATGGTGTAACACATTTATTGATTTGTGTATGTTGAATCAACTGTACGTCTTGTAATAAATCCAACTTAGTCATTGTGTATGATTCTTTTAATGTAATGTTGAATTCAGTTTGCTAGCATTTTGTTGAGAGTGTTTGCATCTATGTTCATCAGGGTATTGGCCTGTAATTTTCTTTTTTGTAATGTCTTTATCTAGCTTTGATATGAGGTTAATGCTGGCCTTTTAAAATGAGTTTGGAAGTGTTCCCTTCTATTCAGTTTTTTTTTCTTGGAAAAGTTTGAGGGGGAATTGACATTAATTTTAAAAAATAAATATGGTAGAATTTACCAGTGCAGCCATCTGTTTCTGAGCTTTTCCTTGTTGGGAGGTTTTTGATTACCAATTCAATCTCTTTACTCATTATTGGTCTGTGCAGATTATCTCTTTTCTTCATCATTCAGTCATGGTAGGTGGTATGTTTCTAGGAATTTATCCATTTTTATAGGCTTTCCAATTTGTTGGAATATAATGGTTCTTTCAGATTCTTATGATCCTCCATCAGTTATAATATCTCCTCTTTCATTTATTATTTCATTCGAGTCCTCTATCTTTTTTCCTTAGTTCAACTAAAGGTTTGCCATTTTATAAAATCTTTGGCTTGGCATGGTGGCTCACACCCATAATGCTAGCACTTTGGAAGGCCAAGGCAGGAGGGTAGCTTGAAGCCAGGAGTTCAAGGTCAGCTTGGGCAACATGATGAGACTCTGTCTCAAAAAAAGGTAAAAAAAAAAAAAAAAAAAAAAAAACCAGAAACCATTTTAAAAACTAATAAAAATGTTTTCCAAAAACCAACTCTTAATTTCTTTCATCTTGTCTATTGTTTTTTTAGTGCCTACATTATTTATTTTTGTTCTAATTGGCATTATTTTATTCCCTTTGCAGACATTGAGGTTAGTTTATTCATTTTTACAGTTTTTTGAGGTATAACATTAATTTATTCATTGGAGATCTGTTTTTCTTACTCTAAGGGTTTATAGCTACAAAATTCCCTCTTAGAACTGCTGTTGTTGTATCCCATAAGTTTTTGTTTGTTGTGTTTCTATTTTCAATTGTCTTAAGATATTGTTTGATTTTCCCTTAGAATTCTTCTTTGGCCCATTGGCTGTTCAAAAGTATTTGTTTAACTTTCATGTATTTGCGATTTTTCCAAATTCCTCCTGTTATCGATTTATAGTTTTATATCATTGTGTTCAGAAAAAATACCTAATATGATTTTAATCTTCTTGAATTTATTATGAGTTGTTTTGTGGCCTGCTGTATGATGTATCCCAAGAACATTTCATGTTTGCTTTAGAAAAATGTATATTTTGCTGCTGTTAGATGAAATGTTTTGTATATGTCTCTTGTTCATTCAATCTATAGTATTATTCAAATCACAGTTTCCTTCTTGATTTTTTGTCTGAATTGCCTAATCATTTTGGAGAGGGCAGTATTAAAGTCCCCTGCTATGATTATATTTCTATTTATTTCTCATTTCAATTATGCCAATATTTGCTTTATAAATTAAGATTCTCGAATGTTAGATGCATAAGTATTTTAAATTTTTATATCATTTGATGAATTGTCCCCTTTATTATTATATAATTATCCTCTTTGTTTCTCATGACACTTTTTGAATAAAAGGACTATTTTTGTGGCATAATTATAGCCACCTCCAATCTCTTTTAGGTACCAATTACATGGAGTATGTGTTTCCATCCCTTCCCTTTCAGGCTATGTGTGTCTCTAAAGCTAAATTGAGTGTCTTATACATAGCATATTTTTGTATCCTGTTTTTTATTCATTCAGCCTTCAGTGTCTTTTGATTGAATAACTTAATCCATTGACATTTAAATAGCTATTATATGTAAACAACTTACTATTGACATTTTATTCATTGTTTTCTGACTGTTTTATAGGTGCTTTGTTACTTTCTTCCTCTCTTCCTTTGTGATTTGATGACTTTGTGGTAGTATGCTTTGATTTTTTTCTCTTTGTCTTTTTTTGTATCCACTACAGGTTTTTATAAATGTGATTACTATCAGGTTTATATTAAATATCTTATAACATCCCATTTTAAGCTGTTAAGAACTTAATTTATATCACATACAAAAACTGTATTTTTACTTCTTCCCTATCACATTTTAGGTTATTGATGTTATAATTTATGTCTTTTCTATATTGTATACCCAATAACAAATTTATTAAAGTGGTACAATATCAATACCACGAGGCTGTGATGAGATACATGTGCATATGGCAATACATAAGGTAAACAGTAAGACAACAATGGAAATTAATACACTCATATATTGTAAATAAAAATAGAGGTCTATGAACTGTTCATGTAGCCTGCAGGAAGACAACACAAAATAAGCAAAAAATTAGAAACAAAGGAATTAAATAGAAAAAAACAATAACATGGAACACTTAAGCCTTAACATATTAATAACTATATTAAACATAGTCAAGTATAACAAATACAATACAAAGATTGGTAGAGTAGATTTTTTTTAAATGCACCTCTATGTTGTGTACAGCAGACTGATTTCAAGTGTAACAGATTAGGAAGGTTGAAAGGAGAAGGAAGAAAATATATCTCATACAAATATTAATCAAAAAAGTAGGTGTGGCTTTATCAATGTCAGACAAAGTAAATTTTAGGGTAAAGAAATGACTGCAATTGGAGGTACAATTGGAGACACCATATGATATGGTTTGGCTCTGTGTCCCCACCCAAATCTCACCTGGAATTGTAATAATCCCCATGAGTCACGGGACAGACCCAGAGGGAGGTAATTGAATCATGGAGGCAGGTGTTTCCCATGCTTTTCTTCTGACAGTAAGACTCATGAGATCTTACAGTTTTATAAAGGGGAGTTCCCCTGAAAACACTTGCTCTTGCCTGCTACCATGTAAGATGTGACTGCTCCTCATTCGCCTTCTGCCATTATTGTGAGGCCTCCCTCACAATAATGTGAGTCAATTAAACTGTGAGTCAATTAAACCTCTTTCCCTTATAAATTACTCAGTTTCTGGTATGTCTTTATTACCAGAATGAGAATAGACTGATACAGTAAATTGGTACTGGAAAGTGGGGTGCTGCTTGTAAAGATACCCAAAAATGTGGAAGCGACTTTGGAAGTGGGTAACAGGCAGAGGTTGAAATAGTTTGGAGGACTCAGAAGATAGGAAAATGTGGGAAAGTTTGGAACTTCCTAGAGACTTGGAGGGCTCAGAAGACAGGAAGATGTGAGAAAGTTTGAAACTTCCTAGAGACTTGTTGATGACTTTGACCAAAATGCTGGTAGTGATATGGACAATAAGGTCCAGGCTGAGGTGGTCTCAGGTGGAGATGGGGGAACTTGCTGGGAACTGGAGTAAAGGTCACTCTTGCTATGCAAAAAGAGTGGCAGCATTTTGCCCCTGCTCTAGAGATCTGTGGAACTTTGAACTTCAGAGAGATGATTTAGGGTATCTGGGGGAAGAAATTTCTAAGCAGCAAAGCATTCAAGAGGAAGCACAGCTGTTTAGGAAATTTGCAGCCTAACAATGCAGAAGAAAAACCTATTTTCTGGGAAGAAATTCAAACCACCTGTAGAGATTTGCATATGTAACGAG
This sequence comes from Ateles fusciceps, assembly GCA_036589455.1. Taxonomy (NCBI): domain Eukaryota; kingdom Metazoa; phylum Chordata; class Mammalia; order Primates; family Atelidae; genus Ateles; species Ateles fusciceps. The sequence goes on along the minus strand of JAZHEH010002829.1, from coordinate 53,171 downwards.
GAGTCAAATGCTAATCACCAAGACAATGGGGAAAATGTCTCCAGGTCATGCCGGAGACCCTAGTGGAAGCTCCTCTCATCACAGGGCTGAGGCCTGGAAGGGAAAAATGTTTTCATGAGTCAGGCCCAGGACCTCCCTGCTCTATGCAGCCTCTGAACATGGTGCCCTGCATCCCAGCTGTTTCAGCTCTAGCCATGGCTAAAAGGAGCCAATGTACAGCTCAGACCATTGCTTCAGAGAATGCAAGCCCCAAGCCTTGGCAGCTTACATGTGGTGTTGGGACTGTGGGGTGCACAGAAGTCAAGAATTGAGGTTTGGGAACCTCCATCTACATTTCAGAGGATGTATGGAAACACCTGAAGGTCCAGGCAGAAGCATGCTGCAGGGGCAGGGCCCTCATAGAGAAGCTCTGCTTTTCTCATGCTTTGTGGTCACAGTCACCACACATAGTCCCTACTGGGACATAGTCTCTACTGGGGCACTGCCTAGTGGAGCTATGAGAAGAGGGTAGCCATCCTCCAGACCCAGAATGGTAGCTCCACCGACAGCTTATATCATGTACCTGGAAAAGCCACAGACACTCAATGGCAGCCTGTGAAAGCAGCCAGGAGGGGAGCTATACCCTGAAAAGCCACAGGGGTAGAGCTGCCCAAGGCTGTGGGCAGCCCACCTCTTGCATCGGTGTGACCTGGATGTGAGACATGGAATCAAAGGAGATCCTTTTGGAACTTTAAGGTTTAATGACTGTGCTATTGGGTTTCAGACTTACATGGGGTCTGTAGCCACTTCATTTTAGCCAATTTCTCCTATTTGGAACGGGTGGATTTACCCAATGCCTGTATCCCATTTTGTCTAAGAAGTATCTAACTTGCTTTTGATTTTACAGGCTCATAGGTAGAAAGGACTTGCCTTGTCTCAGATGAGACTTTGGACTGTGGACTTTTGAGTTAATGCTGAAATGTGTTAAGACTTTGGGGGAATGTTGGGATGGCATGATTCGTTTTGAAATGTGAGGACATGAGATTTGGGAGGGGTCAGGGATGAAATGATATGGTTTGGCTCTCTGTCCCCATTCAAATCTCACCTTGAATTGTAATAATCCCAGTAAGGGTTATTGCCGAGTTTAAAATGAGGAAACTGAGACCAGCCTAGGAAAATTAAATGCCAATTTATTAAGCTCCCAGGCAAGGTTCTTGTGGTCCGGGAAAGAGGGGCCAGAGAAGTTGTGCTTGACTCCTCTTGGGCGTGGGGTTTATAGGGAGTGAAGGCGTTCTGATTGGTTGTGGAGAAACAGGACGTGGATGGCACAACCTGCTATTGGTAGGTAGGTGGAATTTCCAGTGAGCGGGCCGCCCAGGGGGAGTGGGACCTGGACAGAGCAAAATGCTATTGAGCAGGTTTTGGCGGGGCTTCTTTTAACTTTGGCAGGGTTTTCCAACAGCGGGCTAGGTGCCGTGTGCGGAGTTTAGTGTTGAGTGCAGATTCTGGTGCGGAGTGCAGAAGTGGGCATTGGGGAAGCCACGTGGCAGAGCTAGATGCTGAGTACCGGGCTTGATGTTGAGCACAGAGGCACGGAGAGGGATGGGCTGTCCAGCTCCTGGCGAGGCAACCAGCCTTACAATCCCTACATGTCATGGGAGGGACCCAATAGGAGGCAACTGAATCATGGGGATGAGTTTTTTCCATGCTGTTCTCATGATAGTGAATATGTCTCATGAGATCCTACGGTTTTATAAAGGGGAGTTCCCCCTGAAAACACTTGCTCTTGTCTGCCACCCTGTAAGATGTGAATTTGCTCCTCATTCACCTTCCCATGATTGTGAGGCCTCCCCAGCCATATGGAACTGTGAGTCAATTAAACCTCTTCCCTTTATAAATTACTCAGTCTCAGGTATGTCTTTATTAGCAATGTAAGAAAAGACTAATACACTATATAACAATAAAAGGATCAATCCACCAAGACATAGTGATCATACATGTGTATGTGTGAAACAATGGAGTTTAAAAGCATATAAAGAAAAAAAAAGAACTGAAAGGAGAAATGGACAAATATTTAGTTATACTTGGGACTTCAGTACTCTACTGTCAAACACTTATTAAAGTACTAGGTAAAAAATCAAAAATTATATAGAGGAGGGCCGGGCGCGGTGGCTCACGCCTGTAATCCCAGCACTTTGGGAGGCCGAGGCGGGCGGATCACGAGGTCAAGAGATCGAGACCGTCCTGGTCAACATGGTGAAACCCCGTCTCTACTAAAAATACAAAAAAATTAGCTGGGCGTGGTGGCGCACACCTGTAGTCCCAGCTACTCGGGAGGCTGAGGCAGGAGAATGGCTTGAACCCGGGCGGCGGAGGTTGCAGTGAGCCAAGGTCGCGCCACTGCACTCCAGCCTGGCGCCTGGTGATCTGAGTGAGACTCTGTCTCAAAAAAAAAAAAAAAAAAAAAATTATATAGAGGAATTGAACAGCACCATTATTATGGTTTGAATGTTTCCCAAAAAAGTTCATATGTTTAAAACTTGATTGCCACTGTGGTGGTGCTAGGAGGTTGGGTGTTTGGAAGGTGATTAGGTCATGAGGGCTCTGCCCTCATAAATGGAACTGTTATTGTGAGAGTGGATGTGTTATTGTGGGAGTCTGGTCCCTTTTTCCTCTGTCTCATGTGCTCACTCACCATGTGATATCTTCCACCATAGGGATGACCCTCACAGGTGCTAGCATCATGCTCTTGGACTTCCCCAGCCTCCAGAACCATGAGCCAAATAAACTTCTGTTCTTTATATATTACCCAGTCTGTGGTATTCTATTATAGCAGCAGAAAATGGACTAAGACATAAAATTGGTACTGAGAAGTGGCTTGTTGCTGTAACATATACCTGAAAATATGAAAAGTGGCTTTGAAGCCAGGTAATGGATAGAGGCTGAAAGAATTTGGATAATCAGGCTAATAAAAGCCTGCATTTCAATGAACAGTGCATTAAGGATGATTCTGGTAGGGGCTCAGGGGAGGAGAGCTGTAGGGAAAGTCTAAATCTTCTTAGTGATTACTTAAGTGATTATGATCAGCATATTGGTAGAAATATGGAAAATTAAGGCCATTCTGATGAAGCCTCAGATGGAAATGAGGAATAAGATACCACACACTGGAGTAATGACCATCCTTATTATAAAGTAGCAAAGACTTTGGTTGAATTGTGTCTATGTCCTAGGACTTTATGAAGTGCAAAATTTAAGAGTGATAAACTAGAACTATCTGGTGGAAGAGATAGCTAAGGAGCAAAGCATTTGGTTACTTCTAACCACAAACAGTGAGATGTGAGGGCAAAGAAATGACTCAAAGATGGAATTTATAATTAAAAGGAAAGCAGAGTATAAATATTTGGAAAGCTTTTATCCTGGCCATGTAGAGTTAAAAAGCATATTTGGAAGAGAATACTAAGGTGTAGCCAAGTAACCATTTGTAAAGAGATTAATAACATGTATAGAAGAAAGCTAGGTGCTATTCATCAAGACAATAGAAGAAGGACCACAAAAGCATCTCAGAGGTCTTTGAGGCTGCCCCTCCCATCCCAGGCCAAGAGCTCTAAAAGAGCAGATTGATTTCAGGGAATGAGCTTAGGTCACCCTTCTCAGGCTCGTTGCCCAGAACCACCTTGAGATTCTGTTCACCACATTCTGTGCAGTCATCCCTGGCCACTCCAGCTGGGCTCAAGTGGGCCCAGCTGTGGCTCAACCTGCCACTCCAGAAGGTACAGGCCATAAATCTTGGTGGCATCTACTTGGGGTTGACTCTACAGACACATAGAAGAATGCAAGAGCTGTGGAGGTATGTCTTTTTTCACCTAGATTTTAAAGGATGCTACAGATCACCTGGAACCCCAGGAAGAAACTTGCTGCATGGTTGGAACTCCTGCAGAGAGTCCAGACTAGTCCAATGACTAGTGGAGCTGTGAAAAGTGGGGCCACCACTGAAACCACAGAACTGTAGGGCCACCAGCATGCAACTCCAGCCTGGGAGAGCTCAAGCATGGGCTGAGTGCAGTACAGACATGAAGGGCAGAGCTGCCTAAGGCTTTGCGCCCCTACCCCCAGGGTATCTAGAAAGTGAAACATGGAATCAAGGAGATTATTTTCTAGCTTTAAGCCTCAATGTTGTTTTCCCTGTTGGGTTTTGACCTTATTTGGGACATTATCCCTCTTTTTCTTGACCATTTCTCCCTTTTTATTTATTTTTATTTTAAAAAATTTGTGTGAGTACATAGTAGGTGTATAGATTTATGGGCTACAGGAGCTATTTTGATACCGGCATGCGATGTGAAATAAGTACATCATGAAGAATGGGGTATTCATCTTCTCAAGCATTTATCCACTGAGTTGCAAACAATCCAGTTACACTCTTCAAGTTATTTTAAAACGTACAGTTATGTTCTTATTGATTATAGTCACCCTGTTGTGCTATCGAATAGTAGGTCTTCTTTATTCTTTCTATTTTTCTGAACTCATTAACCACCCTCATCTTCCTGACAGCTTCCCACTACCCCTCCCAGCCTGTGGTAACCATCCTTCTACTCTCTATCTCCATGAGCTAAATTGTTTTGATCTTTGGATCCCACAAATGAGTGAGAACATGTAATGTTTGTCTTTCTGTTCCTGGCTTATTTTACTCAACATAATGATCTCCACTTCCATACTTATTGTTGCAAATAATTGAATCTCGTTCTTTTTATAGCTTAATAGTATTTCATTGTAAAAAAAATAGTATTTCATTGTGTATATGTACCACATTTTCTGTATCCATTCGCCTCTTGATGGACACAGGTTGCTTCCAGATCTTAGCTATTGTAAACAGTGTTGCAACAAACATAGGAGTGCAGATATCTCTTTGATATACTGATTTCCTTTCTTTTGGGTATATACCCAGCAGTAGGATTGCTGAATCATATGGTAGCTCAATTTTTAGTTTCTTGAATAACCTCCAAACTGTTCTTCATAGTGGTTGTACTAATTTACATCCCCACCAACAGTGAACCAAGATTCCTTTTTCTCCACATCCTTGACAGGATTTATTATTGCTTGTCTTTTGGACAAAAGCCATTTTAACTTGGGTGAGATGATATTTCATGATAGTTTCGATGTGCATGTCTCTGATCAATGATGTTGAGCACCTTTTCATATGCCTGTTTGCTATTTGTGTGCCTTCTTTTGAGGACCACCTATTCAAATCTTTTGCCTATCTTTTGATCAGATAATTATATTTTTTCCTATAGAATTATTTGAGCTCCTTATATATTCTGCTTATTAATCCCTTGTCAGATGGATAGTTTGCAAATATTTTCTTCCATTCTGTGGGTTGTCTCCTCACTTTGTTGACTGTATCCTTTGCTGTGCAGAAGCTTTTTAACTTTATATGATCTCATTAGTCTATTTTTGCTTTGGTTTCCTGTGCTTGTGGGGTATGGCTCAAGAAATTTTCACTAAGACCATTGTCGTGGAGATTTTTCCTAATGTTTTCTTGTAGTAATTTCAAGGTTTGAGGTCTTAGATTTTAGTCTTTAATCCATTTTTATTTGATCTTCGTATATGGCGGGAGGGGTCTAGTTTCATCCTTGTGCATATGGATATCCAGTTTTCCCAGCCCCATTAATTGAAGAGGCTGTCTCCCCCAGTGCATATTTTTGGCACCTTTGTTGAAAATGACTTCACTGTAGGTATGTGGATTTGTCTTCCTTTTTAAATGGAATGTTTATCCTCTGCCTGTCCCACCATTGTATTTTGGAAGTAGATAACTTGTTTTGATTTCATAGGTTCACAGCCGGAGGAATTTGCATCAGAATGAATTGTGCTTTGAGTCTCACCCATATCTGGTTTAGATGAAACTTTGGGCTTTGGACTTTTGAGCTGGTGCTAGAATGAGTTAAGATTTTTGGACTATTGGAATGGCACAGATGTATTTTACATGTGAGAAGGACATGAATATTAGGTTCCAGATATGGAATGCTATGGTTTGAAATGCATCCCCCAAGGGTTCATGTGTTGGAAATTTTGTTGTCATTGTGGTAGTGTTAAGAGCTAGGGCCTTTGGTAGGCGATTGAGTTATGAGGGCTCTGCCTTCATGAATGAACTAATGATATTACTATGGAGCGAATTAGTTATCACGGAAGTAGTTTAGTTATCACAGTTCAGCTCCATTTTCTTCTCTTTCTGGCATTTTCCCATCCCATGTGTTATCTTCTGCCATAATATGAGCCTCACGCCAGATGCTGGTGCTATAGCTTCCAGAAGTGTAAGCCAAATAGTTTTGTTTTTTATAAATTACCTAGTCTGCGATATTCTGTTATATCAACAGAAAACAGACTAAGACAATAATTAACCAAGAGTGTCTAACTGATATTTTAAAAATATTGATATAAAAGTCTTAATGTAACTACTCATTATATGAAAAGCATAATTCCTCATGACTGAAATTGTCCAAGAGACACAGAGACAGAATTATAATAATTGGTATCCATGGGGTATATTAACAAATAATTTTCTTAACAGATGCTGATATAGTTATAAAACTCTTTAGCAAAGGATTCTTCTTAAAAATTATAAAATGTATGAATAGGGGAAAACAATCTTCTCAACAAAGTTTCTGATGTTGTACTTAATTGTGAAACAAATAACCAAAAAATGTACTCAATGATAAAATACTGGGGGCAGTTTCAGAAAAGTAAGAGAGTTAACAGAGTCATTGTAATCTAATAGTGTGAAAGTTCTGATCATTATAATACAGCATGAAGCAGAAATGAGTTATAACCCCTAGAAAAATGGACATATTATTTATATATGATATGATTATATTCCTAGCAAAAGCAGCTTAAACACTATTAAAATAAGTAGATTGGCTAGATAAAAGATAAGCTAATAAAAATGTATTACTTTGCTGTTATCAGTTGGAAAACACAAAAGAAATTCTTTCAAAGTTTGGATGTGACACTCCACCTTAAGCCAAATTTAGTTAATTCCTTTTCCCTCTGAAAATAGGGAAATTATCAAAGAAATGTAAAATCTCACTTCAGCTCTGGCAAACAAGTGCAGGGTGTTACCCATTGGACAGAGCAAATTTCTTCAGAACAATCCACTTAGGAAAACAAGTGTAAGGAACCTGGCACCAGCGTGGAAGGCTTCAGGGTGGAACTGAGGAAAGGCATGAGAGAATGGGTGAAGCTAAGCCTCGAGTCTACTTCAGCTTTGATATGTACATTAGGGTAAGAGATTGCCACCCCAGAAGCCAGTGCAGCTTCTCATTGGCTTGAAAGCTGGAGCATGAACTCTAATGATTAAAGGAGAGGGCAGGCTCTGAGTATCTCTAGGCTGCCCCCTCTATAGTGAGGAAGCAGCTGGGAAGAGTGAAAATACAGCAAACCCATACTTACTCCTCCTCTCATCCTCTGGTATTGAAATATTTGAATAGGGACTCCAATAAATCAAAATCCATCTTAATTCCCCATACTGAACCACATTTTGTAAGGATGAGCAAAAAGAAAAAATGATTGGTAATTTGGCAGGACCAACATGGGAACTAATGGAAGAAAAGTAAACATTTCTTTGTGAAAGATCTTAATTTGAGAAATAGGTGGAAATTTAAAATAAACTCTTATTTGTTTTTAACACAAGCTTTGAGGGCCTGTTGCATCTATGAAGAGGGCAGGAAATACTGACTTTAAATAAAAACATAATTATAAAATTTAAAATGCAATGGAAGCAATGAAGAGCAGATAATCTCTTAATCTTAAAATTTCATCTGAAATACTTCAGAATTCACTTAGAAATCAGAAAACAAAGATGAAAGAAATGAGATTAGAAAAACAGTAAGGAACATGGAAATATACTCGAGGGAAACAATTATGTGTAGTACTAACTCTGAAAAGGAGAAGCAGAACCAGAGGGTAAGCAACTAAAAAAAAAAAAATTAAAGGAAAATTTCCCTGAACCAGATGTCTGTCTTTAGATTGGAAGCTTCCAGCAATTGTAGGAAAAATACACTAAAAATCTCTAAATATACACGTATTCTGAGTATTTTTTTCTTTTGAGACAGGGTCCCACTCTATTATCCAGGTTGGAGTACAGTGGCAGGATCATAGCTCACTGCAGCTTCAACCTCCTGGGCTCAGGTGATCAGGTGATCCTCCCACCTCAGCCTCTCAAGTAGCTGGGACTACAAGGCACATGCTAGCCACCACACCTGGCTGAGTTTTTAATTTTTTGTAGAGATGAGGTTTTACTATGTTGCCCATGCTGGTCTTCAACTCCTGGGCTCAAGCTTTCTGCCTGCCTCAGCCTCCCAAACTACTGGGATTACAGGCATGGTGGGATTAGGCCACTGTGCCCAGACTGATATGTTTTTTTAAAAAATATATAAAGAATAAAGAAAAATTTTTAATGCACGCAAGCAGAAATTACAATATATCTAAAATGAAAAAAAAATTCAGATGGCAGCAGATTACTTCACCAAACTGAATGCCAGAATACCATGGAACAAGGTCTAAAGAATTTAGAGAGAAAATGATTGTTATCTAATAGCTCTACAGTTAGCCAAGCTATGTTTCAGGAGCTAAAGTATTCATTTGATTTTATCTTTTTATTGCTTAGTGATTTTTTTCAAGTCATAATGTATTTATTTTATTGAGGTAATAACACTTACCATGAGATCTACATGCTTAACAAGTTTTGAGTGTACAATACAGTATTGTTGACTACAGGCACAAAGTTGTGAAGCAGATCTCTAAAGTTTATTCATTTCATTTCACTGAAACTCTGTGCCTACTGGTTAACAACTCCCCATTACCTCCTCCCTATAGCTTCATGTTAGTGAAATCATGCAGTAGTAGTCTGTTTGTAACTTGCTCATTTCACTTAGCATAAGTCCTCAAGGTCAGCCCATGTTGTTGTGTATTACAGAATTTCCTTTTTGCATAAAGTTGAATAGTATTCATATATATATATGAATAAATATATATAATGTTCTCTATCCATTATTCTGCCAATGGACATTTAGCATTTAGGTTTTCTGCACATCTTAACTATTATAAATGAATAGTGCTTCAATGAATATGTAAATAATAATAGCTCTTTGAGATTCTAATTTTATTTTTTTTGTATATACCCAGAAGTGGGATTGCTGGGTCACATTGGTAGCATTATTTTTAATTTTTGAGAAGTATCCATTCTGTTTTTTATGGCGGCTGTATTGGCAAAACTAAACCAAAACAAAAATAAACAAGTGGGACTACATCAAACTAAAGAGCTTCTGCAGAACAAAATAGACAATCAACAGACTGAAAAAGCAAACTATAGAATGGGAGAAAATATTTTGCAATCCATATATCTGATAAGGTGTTAATCTCCAAAATATGTGTGAAATTCATATAACTCGATAACAAAAAATGAATTACATAATTTGAAAAATGAGTTAAGTACTTGAATGGACGTTTCTCCAAAGAAGACATACAGATGGCCAGTAAGTATATGAAAAATTGCTCTTATATCACTAATCATTCAGGGAAATGCAAATCAAGACTACAAGATGATATCTCTATCATCTCACACCTTTAAGGATGGCTATCATCAAAAAAATGAAAAATAATTGAGATTTATAGAAGACTCATCAACAACAGCAGTATTAACATTCTTTACAAATGCTCAATGGAACTTTCACCAAGATGAATCATGAAACAAATTGAATATATATATTTTTAATTTAATTATGCTGAGTCTGTTCTCTGACCATAATAGATTCAAACTAGAAACAAGTAACAGAAATACAATAGTAAATTCCCAAACATTTGGAAATTGAAAAATACATCTGTAAATCTGTAAATATCTCCGTGGATTATATGGTGGAATATTATATAGTAGTGTGTTATTTCACATTTTTTCTCAAGTCTGCTTTCAGTAATGTCATGTTAGTGATGGTAGCAGTGGCCCATCTAGAGAGGCCACTGCCAAGATGCCAGATGCAGCCAGGAGGCCGGGCCTCAGCCTCCTACTCCACAGAGCAGGCAGAGGCTCCATCCTCCCCAGGTGCTGCTGTAGCTGCCCTGCCCCAGCTCCAGACTTAGGGTATCTCTGCGCTCTTGGGGGCTGAGGAAGGCATCCCTGCCCCACTCAGGCTAAGTGCCTGCTCCCCACTGCCTGGCCTCTCCCTGCTCCCGGCATCTGCTCCAATTGTGGAGCAAGCTTGGGGCCAAACCTGGCACTGTGATAGCCTGGCCAGGTGGGTGCACAGTTAAGGAAACACTGACACGCCAGCCTCTGGCTGCTCTCCGGCCCCTTCTGGTCTTTGAGTGTTGAGGAGCATGGGAAAGGAAGCTGATGAGGGGCTAAGGGCAGCTCAGTGCTGGCCTGCAGGTGTTCCTTGACATTAACAGCCTGGGTGCCATGAACAGCTGCAGCAGATGCCAGAAGACAGGCTCCTGGGCAGAAGAGGTGGGTCCCCGTTGAAGACCAGCCTTCAGGCTGGGGAAGGCCTGAAGCCTGGGACAGGGCTGCCAGTCCTGTGAACTGAAGGGGAAGCTCATGGTGCTTTTCCTGGGCTCATCCATGGCTGCCCATGAACCAATGAGCACACACTTCCTCCCCTCTGAAGACCATAAAAACCCCAGACTCAGTTGGAGCAGCAGATGTCAGGAGACCAGTTGCAGAGAGGAGCTGCCCTCTCCAGGGCTTCCTCTCTGCTGAGAGCTGCAAACATCAGGATGACCTGCTTGCAGAAGAAGCCACCCCCTCCAGGGCCGCCTCTGCTGAGAGCTTGAACGCTGATCAGGATGGCAGCCATTCATTCCAGACCTCCTCTCTGCTGACAGCTGCAGTGATGACGGATGACCTGTCTACAGAGAGGAGCTATCCATTCCAGAACCTCCTCTCTGCTGAGAGATGAACACTCAATGGGACAACCTGTCTACAGAGAGGAGCTACCCACTGTGGGTCTCTTCTGAGCTGTTCTAACACTCAATGAAGCTCCTTTTCATCTTGCCCACCATCCACTTGTTGGCATACCTCATTCTTCCTGGACATAGAGGGCAAGAACTTGGGCAAGGGACTACCAGCCACAGAGGTTTTTGGCCAGAAAGTGACATCCCAAAGATCCCGTTACATTAGTAACTTGAAATTAGCCGAGACGGAGTATTTACAACACATAAATTGACAAATACTACAGTCAGGCCTTTTCTTTTCTTTCTTTTTTTTTTTTTTTTTTTTTTAATAACTAAGCACAACACAGGCTTAGGGTTTAGCTGCTCCAGCAGTGTTTACCTTGGGCTCTTTCATTCACTCACTATTGGGAAGAGCAGACCACTGTCATTTTTAGCTGTTGTTCTCAAATTGGCCTGCTGTGTTTTCCACTGAGTATCTGCTGGTTATTTTGTTGTTCTCCTGTCTTAGGTCCATCAGATTGTATGCCATTACTTTCTCCTTTTACTCACACAGATACCTGTGTGTTTCTGTGGCTACTGGTGGTCTGTCTCCATCTACTTTGGATTTTAAGATCTGTGAGAATACTTTGTCATGATGTTTTGTTATAAACATTGTTGATGGGTTTTTGGTTTTGTTGTCTAGTTGCTCTGCCTGTTTTTGTGTGGAGATTAATAGAGACTAGCAAACTATGTTCCTGCCACCACCATTTTCTCGGATTCCCTGTCTATTACCTAGATTTCAGTCTTGTTAACTTTACCATATTTGCTACATCTATTTTTCAAGTATTTAAAAGTAAATAGCCACAGACATTCTATTTCCTCTGAGATATTTTAGCATGTATATCTTTAATAAAAAGACATTTTTCTCAACAAAAATCATCATACCACTACCACACCTGAAAAACTAACAATAATTTTCCAATTTCATCATCTCACACTCAGCCCATACCTAGATTCCTCTTTTGTCCTGACAATAGCCTTGAGAAGTGGGATTTTTTTCAAACCAGTTTCCTTATGTTGCAAGAGGCCTTCAAGAATCCTTTAAGAATCTCTTAATCAAGGATGATTTTCATGATAAACCTTTTTTCTTTTATTTTTAGATTATAATATTTTCTCTATGGAATTAAGAAGCAGTAACATTTTGTTTTAGAGAGTAGTGCATTTAAATAAATCGATGTCCAAAAGGTAAGACCATCAAAAAATTCTCCTGTCTTCCATAACTGTATTCCATCCTTCAGAGTATATGCCATTGTAATTTGTGTTAAATATTTCAAAAGTAAGTAGAGAAAATAATGTATTAGTAAAATCATTTGTACCTATTATTTAGCTTCAACAATCATTGACTAACTACACTTCTAGTTTTCATCAATTCTTCTACACTCCCATTTAAGCGACTATAATTTAAACATTTTGGATTACATCTTTTCAAATGTCCTAGGCAGATGTCACATGATACTGATGACGTTATCCCAGGGAAACACATGAGAATGTACCGAGTAATACTTTGTGACTGTCACTAGAAATACAGTGGAGAGTTAAAACAAAGTTAAAGGTCATATCTGTTACCAGCATCGCACTCAGATATGATTGTGCCTACCAACTTTCAAAAGACATTTTAGGGACAACCATGAACATTTGCTTCTAGGCTGGGATGAATTTTTAAAATCTGTTATTCTTGTTGGATGTTATAACAAGAATTTAGGATTTGTAAAATACCTTTAAGTTGTGGATATGCATTCTGGGTGTTTGAATGTGAAATATTAGCAGCTCTGGACTTACAAAGGGCTAAGTCCACTGAGGGTCCCTTCCCTCTATTTCCAGGTGACTCTGGCCTTTTCATCACTCTCTCTCACTCTCAGAAAATTTTAATTCTGGTTTTCGCCTTCACTGGGCAGTCCAACTCAAAGAAGATAGAAAAGTTTTTGGATACTTATCTGGTAGGATAGATAACCATGATCCTGAAGGTGGTTTTCCCAGGGTGAGGCTTATCTATTGCACTCCAAATGTGCTGACCCCTGAGATTTCTCCAGATGGGAAACTTGACTGCATAATTTGTGTAGTGGGGGACTGTGTCGTGGTTTCCCCTGGCCTTTAAAAAACCCAAAAAACCAAGTATTTCTGAAGATGGTGGAAAAGCTGCAGGATGGTCATGTGTCTCTTGGTGCCTGAGTCAGGGTGAAGTTTGGGGACAGGGTTCAGAGACCGCCATTATAGTTCAAACTATAGGAAATTATCCAATTTTGTTTTTATTTTACAGTTTAATTATTTGAGACTGTAAAATAAAAACCACATAATGGTTCAGAATTCAATTACTTAGATGAGATAGAAAACAAATTATTTCTCTATAATCCTGCCTCCCCATTTGCCTTTTTCCACAGGCAGGTGGGTAATGACTGTTATTAGATTATTTGTGTTTTTTCCAGAGATATTTTGTATATACTCAACTGGTAGAAAAACAATGTAGAGGGTTTACACTTGCTTCTTGTTGTTCGCTGTATCATGGAGATGCATGTGCCTGGAGTCCATAGCATAGCTGGGGCAAGAGCAGTTTTGCAAGCTCCTTCTCAGTTTCAAATGCTGTGGTCAGTCAGCCAAAACCAGGTAAATAGGAATTCTGACACCCCTTTCCAAGATTAGGCCTGCTGCTTGGGCAAAAATTAGGTAGAGAGACCACAGGACAGCAACCACAGGAACCACCCTAACCGTCTCAGGAAAACAAAACGCCTGGGGGTAGTAGTGTTCAAAGTTATTATTAGCACTGCAGAGGTCATATAATCTAGTTAGTGACTTCAAAAATCCAAAGCCTGAGCTCATAACTTGGAGACTGTGGGTTCTGTGGCTGGCCCTAGGCAGATATAGGATGAGGCTATCTAGTCCTCCCTTAGAGGTAATTGTGGATCCTGCCTAAAAAGTAAGCATTTTAAGGCCTCAGTATTATTTACAGATGGACAGTAGAATTTTCCTTATATTTCCATGCTTAAAAATTTTTTTTCTCCAAGTTATTGGTAGAGACTTTCCATACTTAAAAAAATCCCTATCTAGACGCAAAATCATAAGGTCTGTATCCCGCAGGCAGAACCCTGGCTTATAGAAATAGCTGGGTGTGTCACCCAGAGGCCATTGGGGGGAGTTGGCAGCAGGGTACAGGAATAGTTGAGGATATTTTTCCTAAGTTTGTCTTCCCCGCTTTGTGCTGATGATCATGGAGTCAGAGAGGCAACATGAGGAATGCTTCTCAGTCCAAATAATGGAAACTAGGAAACCTGTGAGAAAACTGAGAGAAGACTGTGGCAAAAGTCCTCCAAAGGGCAGTGTGCTTTCGTTACTGGAGGGCTTGTGGAGCTGCCACTTGACATGCAGGTGGCAGCATTTTTCCTTTTGTCTAATGAGGCCAATCCCGTAGCCACAGTTGGTAATGTTTTCCCCGGTACCCACTAGGGGATTTTAATAGGGTGAGGCTACAGAAAGATCTCTCATTGGTTCTCACAACACCCATAGAAAATTTCAGAAACCCTCTCTTGGTTTATAAGGCCCTGTAGGATCTCCCTTCACTCTACCTTATGTATTCCTACTCTCCTCTAGCTCACGGTATATCCTCCCTGTCCCCTGAAACATGTACTTCCCACATCCCTAGCTAAGGGTGTTTGCATTAGCTGTTCCCCTCTGCCTTGAAAGGTCCCCATACCCTCCCTCCTTGGAAGCTACAGAGTTTGCTCATCTCCCTTATTTGTGGCCTAGGAAGCTTTTTCTGTACTTAAGAAACACCTTCCACTTCTATCTCCCTATGCCTTGTGTTGTTTTATTTTTTACCACACAGTTACCATCTCCTAACATGATGTCAAATATTGCAATCTGTTTCTCTGTTTACTGTTTTAATTCTGTCACCCATAACAGAAGCCCACAAGATTCTGCACATGTTTTGTGACACAGCAGACACTCAACAATGCATATTCAACGAAGAGCAGGATAGACACCGTGCCAGCACTCACTCCATCTCCACCTGCTTTTGAGATCTGGCTGTCTCCAACTCAATCTCTCTTTTCCTTCACAGCAGAAAATCTGGATATGAAGATTGAGAACTTGCTTAACTGAGTCATAGTAACAGTTTTTTTAAATGTGAGCTTAGGGACTAAGCTAGCTGGCTTAGCTCAGAGAGAAAGGCCTGGGCTTTGATGACTCTGCCTCTTCATCTGTGGAATCTGGAGGTACCTGTTACATTTTGAGAGAGGGAGTGGAGAGCTGAGTGCTTTGCTTTCTCCATCGCTTCTCTCTCTTTTCTCTGGGCCAGTGAAACAAAAAGCCAGTGAAGAGGTAAGAGAGACTTGTGCCCTCTGGGAGTCTAACAGAAGGAAGTAGATTCATGTAAATGATGCGAAGAAAAACACAATAAAGTCCCATTATATGTCTGAACCCTAAATTCCCCTGCTGTCCCTAAACTCTGGATTCCAGATACTTAGATTTTTCAGATATGGCTCTCAAAGCCCACTTGGGTACGCTGCCATATACTAACTTCAACTTCTACCTCTCACCCTCCTCCCACTTTGATGACAACAAAACACTAACAGAGCACACTCCCACTTCAAGGGCTTAAAAAAGCTTTTATTTTAGGTTCAGTGTTACATGTGCAAGTTTATTACATAGGTAACTCATGTCAAAGGGGCTTGTTGTATGAATTATTTCATCAACCAGGTATTAAGCCCAGAACTGAATAACTATCTTTTCTGCTCCTCTCCTTTCCTCCCATCCTCCACTCTCAAGTAGACTCCAATGTCTGTTGTTCCCTTTTTTTGTGTGGCATGACTTCTCATGTAGCTCACACTTATAAGTGAGAACGTGTGTATTTGGTTTTCTGTTCCTGGTTAGTTTGCTAAAATTGATGGCCTCCAGCTCCATCCATGTTTCTGCAAAAGACATGATCTTGTTCTTTTCTATGGCTGCATAGTATTCCACAGTGTATATGTACCATATTTTCTTTATCCTATCTGTCATTGATGGGCATTTAGGTTGATTCCATGTTTTGCTATCGTGAATGCTGCTGCAATGAACATACATTGTGTCTTTATGGTAGAATGATTTATATTCCTCTGGGTATATACCCAATAGTCATATTGCTGGGTCAAATGATCTATTTTTAGCTCTTTGAGGAATAGCCATACTGCTTTCCACAATGGTTTGCAAATTTACACTCCCATCGATAGTGTTTAAGTGTCCCCTTTCTCCACAACCTTGCCAGCATTGTTATTTTTTGTCTTTTAATTAATAGCCATTTGACTGGTGTGAGATGGTATCTTATTGTGGTTTTGATTTGCATTTCTCACATTATTAGTAATATTGAGCTTTTTTCTCCCCCATATTCTTGCCTACTTTTGGAAGTGTCTGTTCATGTCCTTTGCCCACTTTTTAATGGGGTTGTCTTCTCTCATAAATTTAAGTCCCTTCCAGATACTAGATATTATACCTTTGCCAGAAGCAGTTTGAAAAATTTTTTTTTCCCATTCTGTAGGTTGTCTGTTCAAAATCTCTTAAGATTAATTAATCTCACTTGTCAATTTTTGCTTTTGTTGTGTTTGTTTTTGGTGTCTTTCTCATGAAACTTTTGCCCGTTCTTATGTCCAGTATGGTATTGCCTTGGTTGCTTTCCAGGGTTTTTATGGTTTTGGGGTTTACATTTAGTCTTTAATCTATCTTGAAGTAATTTTTTAAATATAGTGTAACGAAGGTGTCCAGCTTCAGTTTTCTGCATATGGCTAGCCAGTCATCATAGCACTATTTATCAAATAAGGAAACTTTTCCCCATTGCTTGTGTCAGTTTTGTTGAAGATCAGATGGATGTAGGTGTGCAGCCTTATTTCTGGGCTCTCTATTCTGTTTCATTGGTCTATGTGCCAGTTTTTGTTTCTGTTTTTGTTTCCATAACCATGCTGTTTTGGTCGCTGTAGCCCTGTAGTATAGTTTGTTTGTTTGATCTAGGGACGGAGTCTCTCTCTGTTACCCAGGCTGGAGTGCAATGGTGCAATCTTGGTTCACTGCAACCTCCACCTCCCAGGTTCAAGCAATTCTCGTGCCTCAGCCTCCTGGGTAGCTGGGATTACAGGCAAGCACCACACTCCCACATAATTTTCGAATTTTTAGTAGAGACAGGGTTTCACCCTGTTGGCCAGGCTGTTCTCGAACTCCTGACTTCAGGTGATGTGCCCAGCTCAGCCGCCCAAAGTGCTGGGATTACAAGCATGAGCCACAGCACCTGGCCCCCTGTAGTATAGTCTGAAGTTGGGTAACACAATGCTTCCAGCTTTGTTCTTTTTGCTTAGGATTGCCTTGGCTATTTGGGCTTTGTTTTGGTTCTATATGAATTTTAAAATAGTTTTTTCTAGTTCTGTGAAGAATGTCATTGGTAGTTTGATAGGAATAGCATTTCTCTCTATATAAATTGCTTTGGGCCGTAAGGCCATTTTAATGATATTGATTCTTCCTACCTATGAGCATTGGATGCTCTTCCATTTGTTTGTCTTCTCTGATTTCTTTGAGAAGTGTTTTGTAATTCTCACTGTAGAGATTTTCACCTCCCTTGTTAGCTGTATTTCTAGTTTATTCTTTGTATGACTATTATGAATGGGATTGCCTTCCTGATTTGGCTCTCAGCTTGGTTGCTGTTGGTGTATAATAATGCTAGTGATTTTTGAACACTGATTTTGCATCCTGAAACTTTGGTGAAGTTGTTTATCAGCTGAAGGAGCTTTTGGGCTGAGACTATAAATTTTTCTAAATATAGGGTCATCTAGTCTGCAAACAAGAATAGTCTGACTTCCTCTCTTCCTTTTTGGACGCCCTTTCTTTCTCTCTTGCCTGATTGCTCTGGCTAGGACTTCCAATACTATGTTGTATATGAGTGGTGAGGGAGTGCATCCTTGTCTTATGCCAGTTGTCAAGGGGAATGCTTTCGGCACTTGCCCATTCAGTATGATGTTGCCTGTGGGTTTGTCATAGATGGATCTTATTATTTTGAAGTATGTCCCTTCAATATCTAGTCTATTGAGAGTTTTTAACATGAAGAGGTGTTGAATTCTATTGAAAGCCTTTTCTGCACCTATTTAGTAGTCATATGGTTTTTGGCTTTGTTTATCTGATGAATCACATGTATTGATTCACGTATGTCTGGAACACCTTGCATCCCAGGCGTGAAGCCTATTTGATTGTGGTGGATGAAGCTTTTTGATGTGCCGTGAATTCTGTTTGCGAGTAATTTGTTGACGATTTTTGCACCATGTTAATCAGGATATTGGCCTGAAGTTTTTGTTGTT
Source organism: Ateles fusciceps (assembly GCA_036589455.1). Lineage (NCBI taxonomy): Eukaryota > Metazoa > Chordata > Mammalia > Primates > Atelidae > Ateles > Ateles fusciceps. Next base: position 34,914 of record JAZHEH010002829.1, on the reverse strand, counting down.
GTTGTCTCTTTGCCAGGTTTTGATATCAGGATGATGCTGGCCTCATAGAATGAGTTCAGGAGGAGTCACTCCTCTTCAACTTTTGAAAGAGTTTCAGTAGAAATGGTACCAGCTTTTCTTTCTACACCTGATACAATTTGGCTGTGAATCTGTCATGTCCTGGGCTTAATTTGTTGGTAGTCTATTTTATTACTGATTCAATTTCAGAGCTCATTATTGGTCTCTTCAGGGAATCAGTTTCTTTCTGGTTCAGTCTTGAAAGGGTATATGTTTCCAGGAATTTATCTGTCTCTTCTAGGTTTTCTAGTTTGTGTGCACAGAGGTGTTTGTAGTAGTTTCTGATGGCTATTTTAATTTCTGTGGGGTCAGTGGTAAATATTCCCTTCATCATTTCTAATTGTGTTTATTTGGATCTTCTCTGTTTTCTTCCCTATTAGTCTTCAAGGACTTTTTATTATGTTTCCCCTGCCTGTAGTGCTCTTCACCCATGATAGTCTAGATATCCTCTCATTGCCGCTAGTAATCTGGCTCTCAGCTCAAACCTCGCCTGCTTATAGAGATCTTAACTTACCTTCCCATATACAACATAGTACCTGGCCCTCCACATCTGGTCACTTCCCATTCCCTTTTTCTTGCTTGATTTTTTTTTCTTTATAGCCCTTATCTTCACCTGACTAGATATATTTACATCTTTGTTATCATATCTCTCCTACATAATTTAAGGTTTGTGTAAAACCAGGTTTATTCTGCACCATATTCACACTACCATTTGTAAATGCCAGAGCCTCTGAGCACTTATAGGTACATGGGCACACAAAGAGAAAGGGCTAGTTTCGGAGTGACCATCACTAGGTGAAGAAGATGAGATAGAAGGAAGAAACTTAGGCCTCTCCTGGGTCTGTACAAGACCTTTTATGTGACATCAGAGAAATCCCTTCCCTAAAATTGGAGTTATGGAGGCAGAGTAGGGTGTGGTCCCTAAGGTTTGAGAATGTCACTGTTTTTTTTGTTTGTTTTGTTTTTTGATCCAGTGAATGCAGAACAGCTGAGCCTAGAGGTGGTCTTGAGGAAAAATCAAGGTATCTTAACAGCCATGCTCTCCATCTTTCTATGCTTCTTCCCTTCGCCATACAATGAAAGCTAAGTTCTCTGTAGTAGACAGAGGGATCTTGTTTAAACATAAATTAAGTCACATCGTCTCTTTTACAGTAAAAACCTCTCCCTACCTCCCACCTCACTCATAGTAAACGCAGATGTCCTGTCAGTGAGCTGCAACCAAGATGTTTATCTAGCCCCTCTCCATTTATTTCCTTTTTTAACCACTTTTCTTGGCTGGGACTACCCAGTTATGCTGCTAGCTTCCTCACTATTCCCACACATTTGCTAGACACATTCCAAAGCCTTTGAGTTTGCCATTAACTGAAACATTTTACTACTGATAGTAATAATTTTCATTAATTATGACATAGTTACTTGTATGATAATGAAGTTAGTATCTCCCCCCAACCAGTCTGTTGATTCCCTAATAGAAAATAACACTCCCCCATTTTTTTTTCTGTTTTTAAACCAATCTAAGCCCAAGTCTGACATGTAATATAGGAATTGAATAAGTGTTGTTCATGGACTAAAGGAATTGAATCAATTTCTAGCAAAATGAACAATTATTATTTTTTAACCCTACTCTCTGAGAAAAATAAATAGCAAGAGAAAACCAAGGTAAGAAATAGAGAAAAGACATAGGGATCCAGCCAGGCCAAAACCAGGTAGGAACTTAAGAGTAGCAGTATCTAGTTCAACTAACTATCATTTGTTTATCCATTCAACCATCCAGTCAGTCTAGCAGCCATATATCGACCCAGTATTCCATCCCTTCCTCTCTTAGTCCATCCAATCTCTCCACTCTTCCATTCCTCCACTCTTTGCAACTAACCATTCATCCATACAACTATCTACCCACTCATCCATTCATCTGATCAACAATTAACCCAACCATCTATCCATTCATTCATCCATGCATTCATTTATCCATGCATTCATTTCATCATCCATCCTTTGTCTACCCACTATCAATACAGTCATCTATACAACTCTTTATCTGTCCATTTATTCATCCAAAATTTATGCCATCATCCATCCATTTATTCATCCATACGTCCTTTGACTCATTCATTTCTTCATCTATCCAACCGTATAGCATCACCCATCCATTCATTCAAGCATGTGTTTATCATCTCTCCATGTAGTCATCCAACCATTTACTCATCCAACTATACATCCATAAATACATCCAACATCCCTTTACCATTGATGAGAGGAAGAAGAATCATCCAAAGAGAGACAAAAAACATGAGCACCCTAGACTTATCTTAGAAGACCACCTTTGTTTTGTATTTGTGTGTATGTATTGTGTTGTGTGTAAAATAAATAATCGTAGAATAAATTGATCCTTTCTGATAGACACTTAAAGAGTTCCTATTTTTGCCAGCTTGCTGAAGACAGAAACAGCAGCAGGTACACACAGACTGCTCTGGAACCTGAGGATTCTGTTCAGTTCATACAAAATATGTTGCAATTTATGCCAGACCCCTTGCTATGTGCCAAGGCCAACAGGATGAATAGATGTAGGTTTGTCCTACAGGGGCCCAATCTGTGTGACAGGAACTCTGGAGGTTGGAACCAGGATTCTTTTAAATTAGTTTAGCATCTTCCACTTCATAGTTTGCACAACTCACTCCAATTATTCCTGTGAGTTTTCACAGAGCCCCCTTGGTTCCTCTTTCCATAGAGACACAGAGAATCTTTCTGATGCAATGCAAGGGATAGGAAAGTGAGACTCAGAGGTAAGAGGCCCCTCCCTGCCTTGCTACTTCCACAGAGAAGCTGATGATAAACCAACAGGTAAAGTAAGAGGACTTGTGGAGTCAACTGAGCCAGCTGTTCTATGGAACATCCACTCTGAGTTCAGCAAAGCACTCTTCTTTCACAGCACAATGAGAGGAAGCTGAAGGGAGAAATTGAGGGATGGAATGATGACCCCAAAATCCTTGTGGCTGGCCATCCAAAAGTGGTTTGAGGAGGAGAACAGAAAGGTGAAGGAGGTCCTGGGTCCTGGAGGCAGCTTTCAAGCAATACCAGCAACTGCAACATAAGCAGCAGGGGTGGGCAAGAGCCACCCCCATAAGAGGCTGCCTATGGGGAAACAGAATAGTTGAACCCAGCTGTCAGCTGAGAAAGTGTCCCTGGGATCCTCAGACATACAAATTCTCTTTATCCTCCTCTACATGAAATCCTTCCTCTCCTCTTATTCCTCTTCCTGCTCTTTCTGCTCCTTTTCCTCTGCCTCCAAATGGTCCCCTTCTTCACCTCTAATCCTTCCTCATGCTCCTTTCTTCCTTCTCCTTTTATTCTCTCTCTACACTGTCCTTCAACTCCCTGCTTCCCTTTTCCTTTCTTTCCCTTCCTCCTCTATTCTTTTCCTTCCCTCCTTCTTTCTCTCTCCCCTCCTCTTCCTCCTCCTCCTCTCTTCCTTTTCTCTCTTCTTTCTCCATTTTTTTCTACCTCTTCTTCATCTAACCCTTCTTCTCCCTGCTCCTTCTCCTCAATCTTACCTTACATCCAGAATTATGGCAGAGACAAAGAAGCTGGATATTGAGTTCCTTTCACAAACTTACGTCATCTCAGAAGAAGGGTCCAGCAATGAAGAAGTAGGGAGGATGATGAAAGAGGAGGGAGGAAGATAGAAGAAAATGGAGAGAGTAGGGGTTTTAAACTCTAAAATGGAGGGTTCCTGTGAAGGGGGAGGCAAGCAAGTATGGGGTTGCTATACAGGAGCAGAGGAGCCCATGAAAACCTTTCCAAACATTTTGTCTAGAAGGGGTATTCCCTACAAGAGGCATACACAGCTAGTACACAGGCACTGAGGTGGAGCCACTGAGGCTGTGAAATTGCAGGGAGGTACTGGCTGAAGGGTATATGTGTTAGAGCAGTGGTCCCCAACCTTTTTGTCACCAGGAACCAATGAAACTGTTCTACCTCAGATCATCAGGCATTATTTAGATTCTCATAAGGAATGTACAACTTACACCCCTTGCATGCGCAGTGCACAATAGGGTTCATGCTCCTATAAGAATCTACTGTCACCACTGATCTGACATGAGGCAGAGCTCAGGTGGTAATGCTGGTTTGTCCGCTAGTCACTTCCTGCTGTGCAGCCCCATTCCTAACAGGGCACTGACTGGTACTGGTCTGTGGTCCAGGCATTGGAAACCCCTGTGTTAGAGTTTAAGGAGACCCACACACTCTAGAATCCAAGCTCCCTGTTCCACAACTCTCTCACCTGTAGGTAGAACACCTTCCACAGACCATCCAGGAGTCCCCTTCAGCACCCTAGCAGACCAACTTAGAACAGGCCTCAGGAAGGGCCACATACCTACCTAGGAAGGAAGGAAAATAACTTTATTTAAATGTAGTCAGAAAATGCACCCCCAGAGGAAGTTAATAAACTTCAAGATTTAATGTACACTTAGGACTTTTTTCATGCTAATGAAGATTCATAAGTGAATAACCTTTTACCTGCATGTTTGTACACATGTCCATTTATGTCCTCTGGAATAAATTGTTGAAGGGACATGGTTGATTCGATGGTCCTGGATATTTAACCTTTGATACAACTACCAGGAGTTTATGAGAGTGACCCTTTCACCACATCTACACTAGTTAAACATTTTTGCATAGGTGCCATCATCAGCTCTTTTCTACAGGTGAACAAATGCTCCCAGAGGTTTAGCAACAATCACTACTAAGCTGGTTAATGGCAGAGCCATAGTTTTTACCATAGAAATGTTTGTCCCCAGAGCCAGTGACCTTAATTGAAATTCTGAGTATCATCATTCCTTACTACCCTGAATACCTGGATCTATTATTTAAATACTTCATCTTTTTTTCCATGATCTACAAACCAGGTTTGGGATTAACAGAGCAAAAACAAAACAAAACTAAAAGGCTACATAGGTTTTAGCCTCTGTGCAAGAGTTTTTCTGTACTGATGGTAATTTTTTGCTTGTTAAAAATGACAAAAACAAGAAAACCAAGCCATCTTCCTGATTAATGAGGTGGGGTGTCCTTTTTATAATTTGGCTTAATGAATCAGGTTTTATAGAAGAGATTCTGATGCTGTTTTTCCTGTGATGTGGAAAAGTTCCTCAGGGTCCTTCTGTCTTGTCTGGACTCTTTGTCCTGCTGCCTCATCACTAGATCTTTGCCACTGACCCCCTGCCCACTGTCCTTCATGATATTCCTCCTCAGGGAACTTTGGTTCTAGTGTGCTGACTGCCTCAGCGATTAGCACACAGACCTCAGTGGAGGAAATCCTGCTGTCTTACCTCTACCTCCTTACTCCAGGCATGGACTTGGGGCTTTCCCTGCTTTCTCATTGCACAATGTATTAGTCCGCTTCCAATACTGCTGATAAAGATATACCCTAGACTGGGTAGTTTCTAAAGAAAAGAGGTTTAATGGACTCACAGTTCCGCGTGGCTGGGGAGGCCTCAAAATCATCACAGAAAGTGAAAGGCACGTCTTACATGGCAGCAGACAAGAGACAAAATGAGAGCCAAGTGAAAAGGAAACCCCTTCTAAAACCATCAGATCTCATGAGACTTATTCACTGCCATGAGAACACTATGGGGGAAACTGCCCCCATCATTCAATTATCTCCCACCTGGTCCCTCTCACAACATGTGGGAATTATGAGAGCTACAATTCAAGATGAGATTTGGGTGGAGACACAGCCAAACCATATCACACAGCAAAAACCAAGCTGTAATATTTAATGAGATTTTATTGAAACTTCTTGAACTGTGGGAGAGAAGTGTGACACAAACACTAGGTCTTAACAACCATGCATAGACCTCAGATCCATTCTGAAATCCCTTACTATGCTTGTTTCCTGCCTGGCTCCCGGCCTGCCTCCAAATGGTGAGCAGCAGTTTACCAACCCCACCACCAGGATTTTCTATAAGCATTTCCAGCTCAGAATCATAACCAAACTTACTACCAGCCCAAAAGAGAGTGTTGGAAAACTTTTCCCTTATCTCAGTCTAAGAAGGGGGAAGTTCTACAGTGCCCTCATTTTAGGCCTTAGAACCTACCTTCGTCAAGAATCTTTTATAGGGAATCATTCTTCTTTTTCAGAGAAAACCTTATCTAGATACATAGGAGGTGATTTGATAAGACAGTTGCGAATTACTCTGAACATTTATTTTCCTATGCTGTGGTTACTACCACTCTTACATAACATGAAACAAAGTTGTGTCACTTTTTTCTTTTGGGCTTCTACATAAATGCCAGGTGCTAAGCATATTTTCTTTCATCTTCAGAGAAAATCAGAAGGCACATTAGTATTTACATTTTCTATACCCTTTGCACTGGGTCACAATAACTTCCCCAAAATAAGAAAAGAATCTGAGCATCTCTCCTGTAGCCATTGGCGTGGAAGCAGTGTAACAGTAGTTATATGTCTGGGCTCTAGAGGGAAACTGCCTGGATAAAATCCTGCTTCCACTATTTGTATGCTAAGTGATTGTCAGCATGTCACTGAACCTCTCTATCAGTGTCTGAATCCATAAAATTGAGTATAATACCTATACCTAAACTAACAGTACCATGTATTGTTGACTAAAAGGAATGATGTGATTAAAACATTTAAGAAAGTGTTTGTTTCATGGTAAATGTTCAGTAATATTAGCTATCTGTGAGTCACTGATTACCATGTCTCAAATCTGTCATATTTCAGATTGTCAGGATTGCAGCAGCTTCTCCATACCTCTTAGGATTTATATGACAAGTGGACACTAGTTTATTCAGTCCTTACACTTGTGATCTGAAGCCAGGATAACCTCATAGGTAAGAGCTACTTATATGAATATGTCCAAATGTTGACGCCTAGGATAAATCTCCAGTATGTAAAAGGCATCCAATGGGTGTTCATGGTGGACAGGAGTACAAGACTGAGATCCCCCAGTAAATACATCCTCTAAGTTTGAACCATCAAACCAAGGAGGATGTTTGCAAAGAGTCTTTAAAACTTCAGAATAAAAGAAGGTATCATAGTTACAGAAAAAAATAATCAGTCAGAAGATAAATATTTGGCCAGCCATGGAAACAATCATAGTCAATGCCCATTCCATTCCTATTTGCAAGGCTTTAACTATTACTAAATATTGGACTATTTTATACTGATGCCATTAAACAGGTAAATGACAGGCAAATTTCAGGATGGCTCTCCCTCATTCTTGGAATCTGTGAACTCACCATTAGACTGTTTTTACTCTGAATTATCTTGTTGGACCCAGTAATCAGCCACTCATTAGGCACTTGCATTATCACCCTCCCCCTGCGCCACACATCAATATGCCTCCTCTGTTGAAGAACATTCCTTGACTGATTTATGATTGGAAGTAAAACCCAGTGCTGAGCAATGCACCCTGAGGGGATGTTTGCTATGGTTCTTCCTGGATCTATTTCTCTGCCCCTAAAAAAGAGTTACAGTAAAAAACAAAATTTTTTAAAAATGGGTCAATTTAATATTATATAGACAATATATACACATAGACATGTAAGCATGTATACATAAAGTTACAGAAAGACACAAATACATTATAGCATTGATTTTAAAATTTTAGCCGTGAGACTGTGAGACTCACTAGTTTAAAAAGACAGTTGAACTTAAACTGTGCCTTTGTAAATGGAAAAGGGTAAAGTTTACCAGTCCCACATGACCACAGCCATGAGTTTTAGAGAAAACAGGGTAGCAAATTTACATTTCAAAGCACACACAGAAAGATAATTAAAGTTTTTAAAAGGAGTTTCTGTGTGTTAAGGAAGACAAAAAATAGATGTCAAGGTAACAAAATATCTTAGGAATTTACCATGGGATTTCTTCCCAACTTTTATTTTAGGTTGTGGGGGCAGAGGGGGGTAAATGTGCATGTTTGTTACATGGGTAGATTGCTCAAAGAGACCAAATAATTCAGCTTCTGTGTGTTGCCCCATGTGGATTTGAGGACTAGAAGTGCTGCAGTTATGCCCTAGTGCCATGAAGCCCAACAGCACAAAAGAAAAGCATCATGGCAAAAATCACAACTCAATGACATTTTGTGTATGACATATATCAATATCTACATTGGGCATATGAGCAGTTTTCTCAGAACTGTAAAACATCAGAGTTGAAATGCTCATTTGTTTTTCAGATTAAATTTCTGAGGCCTGGTCAACTGTGCTCCATAAGAATTCATTGATACTGTGTTTTAAATATTGTGCTAGGGGTTTGAAGAACGCAGAGATGATTCACACAAGGTCCATGCCACAAGGAGCTTAACAATATAGAGGAATCACATAAATATACCATTTCAATGCTGACCTACATTGCCTATGAGCTGTGTGCCTGACTACCTTTGTTATTTCCCAAAGACCTGAGAGGTATATATACATATTCCTCTTATATAGTGGAAATAGGTTGAGATGAGTTAAGTAATGTAGGTAGTTAAATGGAACTTGGATTCACATCCAGGCCTGTTGGACTCCAAAGGTAGGTCTTCCCATTCCCCTTGGAAATATTGCTTATATTACAGTTGTTGAGATATAGATGTCATTTCTAATAACAGAACCATCTGCCCCCAACATAGCAGGACACTTGGGAAATTCAAAATTCACAAAGTAGTACTATCCCTTTAAAGACTAGCTTAAGAGTTCCGAAGATCTATACTGAAACCAACTAGCGGGGAAGTCAAACTACCTGACATTTTTATACATCAGAAAGGATTAGGTAGCTTATACTATGACAGCAGCATTAGAGGCCCTCTCTGAGAATAATGGAGGATTTACATAATTTGAAAAGCTTGGGAGCTGGTATTGTCCCTTCTGTCATTGCCCTTTAAATGGAGTCAACGACTAAGAGACAGCAGTTCTTCTAGAACAACTGTTGACTAGGAAAGGGAGGTGAAAACCCTGCCTGAGAGCCCTGCCCCACTTACAGATGAGGAGAGCTTTACTTCCAGAGTTATCCTCTGGGAGAAGCATCAGGAAAATACAGGGAGGCTCCCAGCAATCTTTCCTGGAAGTTGTTTCCTGGTCCAAGTTTATCAACTTAGACTTGTGCGTATTTTAATAATTTATGGGCAAACAGAGCCAACAGAGGGAAGTAAGTTAAATTGGAAAACGGTGTAAGAGAAAATTTAGCTTAAAACAATTGCACGGGACTAGAGACTGGGCAAAGTAGAGTGGACAACTTATTACTACCACGACTAGTTCTGTGACCTTTAATAAGTAACTTATCCTCTAAGACCCGTATGCTTGCATGATTGTTTCTTTCACTAAGATATTTGATCTTTGACAGGGCCTTGAGTGATTGGTCTTTGCATATCAAGCTTTCAGGATACTTCCTGAAATCTAATAGACATCAGTGGATGCTTAATTAAATAATTAAATTTTATAACAACACTGATTGTAATATCCCTCTTTCTATTTTCCAGTTGGAGTAGTACAGTAGATCCTATCTATATAGGTAACAGCATATGACATCTTTGCGTATCAGGCAACGTACAACATCTTGTGGATACCTGTTTTGGGTTGGAGGGTTAGAATTCTCACACATTTTTCTTCATCAACCTACAAAGACACCAGCGAAATTATCTACATACCCCATGATTTAAGCAGCATTTTTTTATACTTCAGTCCTTCTTGTATTAACTCAAGGGTTTTTGTCATAGGAAGACAACTCATTTCATTATATGCTTATTTTATGTATATAAGAGGATTACTTTTCATAAAAATAATTACAACGAAAACAAAAATAGCAAAATTTGGAAAGCTGATATTAACAAGAAATAACAGATCTTACATATTATTGTGTCTTATGTGTGCTGTTTCATCTTGGCATTATTTCCTCAATGTATGCATTGTTATTCCCTTGCATAGATATGAGAGAGCCAGAATTTGATCCTAGGACTTATTTTATTCTAAAGCTCCAGCGTCCTACAATATGGGAACTTCCCAACTTATGCTCTAGCAATTCCCACTATTTACTCTTCCTTTCTTCTCAGTTACAGCTCCTTACAGTTTTTATCCTACCTTTTAACAATTGCCAGGTTCTCTCCATTCCTGAGACTTCTCTCCATATTAAGTGACCAAATTCTGTGCATGCTTAACACTGACTCTTGTTTCATCCCATGTGTACAATTCTGCACATGGATTTTCTAACTGGTGGAAAAGGCAGTCCACCATAGGCTCCAAGTGTCTTTGCATGTCCAGACGACAATGCCCAACTGTCCGTCAATACAGAGCAATTTCTGTAGCTAGTCATGTAGGCAATTAAATAGGCCAAGGTGACCTAAGCTTAACTATTTGTGTGACTGCTCACTCCCTGGGAAAGGGAACTAACTTGTTTGCTACAAAAGGGGCAGAGCCCCTCACTCTTTGGTTTACCAGCTGTGCCACAACGCATTGTGTGTGAAGTCACCATCTGGGCCTTATGGGACTCGAGGGAAGGGAAATTAGTCCTCTCATACTTATGCTCCTGCTCTCTGCTGGACTGTCAAGTAATAAACTGTCTGGTTCTAATTTGTTAAGTCTCATCATCTACTTCAGAACTCATCTGCTTTTGGCAAGCCAACTTGCTTACATGCTGAGTTATCTTCTTTGGCATCTTGCTATTCCCTGCCATTCCCTATAGGGTTAATTTTCTTCCCCTGAAACTAACCCTCATTAACAACAGCAAAAAAAAAAAAAAAAACTTCTTTTTTAAGTATTTTTGAGATGAAGAGATAACTGTTATTTACAACTTCCTGCCATCTAACAAGAACTGTGGTTTTTTGAGGAAGGTTTTTGGTGCAAAGCTGGTAATTTATGGGAAGAATGTCATAAATCTGAGAAAGAAGCCAGATTGTCCTACTTATGAAACAATATGAGGATTGATGGTCAGTGGCAGGAGGTTGGAGGGGCAACTGGAGTTACAGCAGATGGCTGGCAGGTGATGAAAGCTTTAAACCCAGACATGGGGTGGTAGACACCCAGAAGAAGACATTTATGAAAGAGATTTATTTGTCTATTGAAGATTTTTAAAAAATATACTTGTGTAGTGTTTCCCATATCTCAAGCACTGTTCTATGAGCTTTAACTTATTTAGTCATAATCACAATCCATGTGGTAGTTCCTATCATTATATTCAATGTATAGATGAGGAAACTGAGGTATAGACATTAGTAAAATGAGGAAAACACATTTAATAAAGTGGTAGGGAGAGAGGAGACACTTGGAGCTGCTTTGTGGCGGTATAGAATGTCAAGGTATGGAGGATTCTGATAGGTAGCTGTTGCCTACTAACATTAGAGAAATAAGAGTTACATTTAGAGGGGAATTTATGGCATTTTTCCCTTGGGCTATGCTTGGAAATGCTCTTGTTTATTTCCCCAAAAAGGCCTACAGTTAGATGAAATCTTACCTTAAAAATAATAAACAAAGACATTATAATTAAAAAATAACAGCAACAAAAACGTCTGTGTGCCACAACAATTCCTTAGGCTCCATTCATGGTTTGCATACTGCATTTTGGACAGCACTAACTCTGAAAAGACCATGGTCTTTGATGTTAAGCAGAGCTGGACTGGAATTTTAAGTCTGCCACCTAACACCATCCAATTTTGTAATTCTACAAAAATGCTCACTCAGGTTAATGGTGAAGATTTAGTGAAGAAAATGCATATAAATCAACTAGCATATTGCCCAATATGCATTACATGTCTGACATTCTTCCTGTCTTTCTCTCCATTCCAGTTAGATCAGTGGATGCTATCCCCTTATTTTCCATCTCCTTCCAACCTATTTTTCTTTTCCTCCCTTCAGCCATACTGAAATAGTTTGTAGGATTCCTGAATCAGCCACACTCTTTCATCTCTGCAACTATTCACATGCTGTTCCCCTCTTCCCAGAATTTATTTCCTCTCTCTGCCCTTTCTTTACCTCAATATTTCATTCCTCTTATAGACTCTGATCTTTGTCTCCACTGAAGAGTTTCTTAATTCTCTCAGCGTGGGGTGACTATCGTCTGTGCTCTCATCCTTATGCTTCTCAGAAATGCTTGCTTTCTTAGGAAGGGATCCCCAGCCTAATTATTTTACCTACCACCAACCCTCTTCAAACTCCCTTTCTAGACATGGGAATGGGCCAGAGTATTGGAAGCCACAGCTGACTCCGGGAAGGATTAGTGGATTTTGCAGATTATACTACTTGCTGCAGAGGATGACTATTAGGAGAATCTGAGGTGCAATGTTTAACAGCAGTGCTGTATTGGTTCCAAATAGTTCTGCTAATGATCAGTTTGAAGACTCAGGACATAGATGTGGGAGAATGTAACTGAGGACTGCAGTAGCCTGAATGATTAACCCTCAAAGATATCCATGTCCCTATCCCCAGAATCTGTGAACATATTTCCTTATATGGCAGCAGGAACTTTACATTATGATTAAGTTAAAGATCTTGAGATTGGGAGGTTATTCTGAGTTATCCAGGTAGTCCCAGTATAATCACAAAAGGAAGGCAAGGGGATTAATATTTAGAGTCAGAGAGAAGACCATGGTAGCAGAAGTCAAAGAAGAGATAAATTTGAAGATGCTACTCTGTTGGCTCTGAATATAGAGGAAGGGCCTATGAGGTAAAAATAATATAGACTGCCTCTAAAAGATGGAAAAGTCAAGGGATTAGATCTTTCCCTAGAGCCTCCAGAAGGAATGCAGCCTTACCTACACCTTGACTTTTGCCTAGTAAGACCATTTTTGACTCCTGATTTCCAGAAATATAAGAAAATAAGTGTGTTGTTTTAATCCCTCAATTTGTGATTATTTGTTACAACACAATAGGAAACTAATACTGGTTTGAGTAACAGAAGTGGGGTGTTGCCGTAATAAATACAACAGATGTGGACGTGACTTTCATACTAGGGAGTGGGTAGAGGATGGAAGAATTTTGAGCACCATAATAGAAAAAGGCTAGATTGCCGTAAGATTTTGAATTGATGCAATGATGGGTTCAGACTTTTGGAGAACTTGATATGGAGTGAATATATTTTGCATGTAGGACAGATGTGAATCTTTGTGGTAGGCTGAATAATGTCCCTCCCCCCAGAAGTGCTCACATCCTAATGCCTGGAATCTGTGAATATGTACTTTACATGGCAAAAGAGACTTTGGAGGTGTGACTAAGTTAAGGCTCTCGAGATGGATTATCCAGGTAGGCCCATTGTCATCACATGGGTTCTTATAAGAGGAAAGAATGAGGGTCAGAGAGGGAGATCACAAAAGCAGAGGTCAGAGAAGAGATAGACTTGAAGATGACATGCTGCTGCCTTTACATATAGAGAAGGAGCCATAAGCCAAGGAATGCAGGATGACTCTAGAAAATGAAAAAGGGCATGAGTTCTCCCCTAGAGCCCCCATAAAGAACACATCTTTCCTGATGCACTAATTTTTAGGCCAGTAAGATCACTTTTGACTCATAACCTCCAGAAATGTAAAGTTACAGTAGCAGTAAGAAAGTAATTCAGGAACAATTGGAGGTACAATGCAGGGTCTAAGAACTGGAGGTGGAGTCTGAAATGGGTCTCTGAAATACTGCAGGTAATGAAGAAGCTGTATCAGTTTGTCTACTAGAACCTGGACAATTGGCTAAGTCCATTTAGAGTCACTTGAATGGAGGGGGATGGTGCGCACGCACATGCGCACACACACACACACACACACACACACACACACACACAGAGAACACATGACAACTATGGGAAAAACCATAATGTAACTGTTGTCCCTATAAGGGGTATATATATTCCAAATCTAAAGATAAGTTCGAGTACTACACATAGGGAAGATTGTGTTATAGAGATATCTGTGGAACTCCTGTCTGTGAAAGAGGAGTGGTTTAATAGAACTTAATTTTTAAAAAATTAAACAATCTTTAAAAATTAAAGATTAATGATGGAGTTGAACCATGAGACTATAGCTGGTGGCACTGAGGAGTTAGTTGTGGGCAAGGGTGGCTAGAACTGTGCCCGTATGAAAGACATTAATGGCAGGAGCAAGAATGTGTAGCATGGTACCAATATATGGAAGATGGCTGAGGAAAAGGTGCCAAGCACTCTCCTCCTCCATAAAGGACCAAAATAGCTAGTAGATAATCACATGTCAAATAGAACATCTAAGAGAGAACACTGGAATTAAGCAAGGAAGTGACAGGAACTCTCCAAGGCATGGAAGGAGAAAGAAGTGAAGCAGCCAGTCAAGCCAGGATTGGCCCAGAGACAGGAGGGATTCCCCATTGCAATGAAAAGGTAAGTGAGAGATCCCCAGTAGTTTATTTTCCTACTGCAGACATCAGCAGTTTTAGCTACAGAAGAGCCCCTTGGCACTCACAGGCCCTGAGCCTAGTAGAAGGAGCTGCCTGGAGTCCACGCAACTGCACTGTTCCAGAATGGGAAATCACACTGGGTCTTACACATGCCCTGAGACAAAAGCCACTGTAGCAAAGTGCAATTTTGAGAGCCCAGCCCCCCACCAGATTCCATTCTGCCCCAGGGACCAATAGTTTCTGCATCTCCACATCCCTGGAACCCTGCTGACACTCACCCAGAGGCCTGCAACTCTGTGATAACAGCTAAACCCAGCAGTGCAACTGGGTCCCCCATACTCTAGCCCACATAGTGTACTACACCCCAGGAATAGGCAGTAAAGCACACAATGGAGGCTTCCCAGGACAAAGGAAACCAAAGAGTATGCTTCCCAGATGCTGGAAGCTGCCAGCCATGGGCCACCAACAGTAACCCCACTCCTTCAAGCTGTGGGGTTGCCATGCATTTGTGTATACCCTCAAGGGGCCTGAAGGCCAGCCTTCCCCATCTACAATAAACACCATTTGTGGGTCTGGGGATTGGTTCACCCTACCTACTGCCACCAATGCCTAGGCATGCTGTCTAGGAGCCTGAGGACAGGCCTGCCTCACCCACAACTGTTGGCACTATGCATGCCCTCTAGGGGCCTGAAGATCTGCCTGTCCCGTGTGCATGCCATCTGGGGACCTAAGGATGGCTCTGCCCCACCCATGTGCACCATCCAGGGTCCCAATCAATGGCTTGCTTTGTCTGCTGTCACTTCTGCCTCCTGTATGAGCCAAGGAGGGGTTTGAAGACAGGCCCACCCTGCTTGGCACCACTGTTGCCTATGCACCTAACACCATTGCTGCAGCTGATGTGTATGTGGGACTCCAAGGAGTCCATGAACCAGCCCACCCAGATTACTGCCGCAACCATCCACCTACATGCACCATTCAGGAAACTGGGGGACCAGTTCACCTGGCCCAACACAGCCAACACTGGTGCCTGTATACATTGACTTGGGGCCCAAGGACTGGCCCACTCACACTATCACAGCTGGCATCACACATGGTGGTCCAGAAACCAGAAGACCCATCTGCCTGACCTGCCACTGCTATTGCCAATGCCCAAGCATAGAGTTTGGAGATCTGGGGGCCAGCCCACCTGGGCTTCCCACAACCATTACCGGTACCCACATGCACTGATTAGGGCCCCAAGTACCAGCACATCCAGCTTACCACCACCACCACTTAAGGACCAGTCCAGTGGTGTTGACATACACAGAAAAGCCTTGCTACATCCTTCACCAACAACTGCAGCCTAAGCTGTTAAAGAATCCACGAATACCACTGATATTGATTACAGCTAAAGAATCATATGGATACTACAGTACTGTGTATACCAAGAATCAAAGCCAAATCACTGTACCAAATCAACACTATAGACACATGTAAAGAAAATATTTTCCCTAAAAAAGCAAATTCATAAAGTTGAAAAAAGTGACTCTTACACCAGACATGCAGCTATTAATGTAAGGATACAAGAAACAAAATTCAATGACATATGACATCTCCAAAGGAACACAGTAATTCTCTGATATCAGATCCAAAAGAAAAGGAATCTATAAAGTGCCTGAAAAGAAATCAAAATAAATGATCTTAAACTCAGTAAGATGCAAGAGAACACAAACAATACAAAGAAATCAGGAAAACAATTCATTATCTCAATGAGAAATCAACAAAGAGATGGATATCATAAAAATAACCAAACAGAAATCTTGGAACTGAAGAATTTAACGAAAGAAATTAAAAATATAATCAAGAGATTCAACAATAGACCACGTAAGGCAGAAGACTTTCTGAACATAAAAACTGATAATTTGAAATAACCACATCAGACCAAAAAAAAAAAAAAAGAATTAAAAAGGATTAAGAAAGCCTATGGGATTTTTATGGAACACCATAAAGAAATATTCAAAATGTTTGGAATTCCAGAAGGAGAAGCAATGAGCAAGGCACAGAAAACCTATTTAATAAAATAATAACTGAAAATATTCCAAGTCTTACAAGAGATATAGACATCCAGATATGAGAAATTCAAAGGCCCAACATATATCAACCCAAAAGGTCTTGAAGACACATTAGAGTCATCAACCCAAAAAGGTTTCAAGGCACAGTACAGTCAAACTCTCAAAAGTTAAAAACAAAGGAGAATTCTAAAAACAGCAAGAGAAAAGCATCAAGTCATAGATAAGGAAATTCTCATCAGACTAACAGAAGATATATCAGCAGAAACTGCACAGGACAGGAGAGAGTGGGCTGATATATTCAAAGTGCTGAAGAAAAAACAAAACAAAAACTCAGCCAAGAAATGAGAAGAGAGTGTTTCCCAGACAAGCAAAAACTAGGGAATCCATCCCCCAGCAGATTGAACCTATTAAAAATTCTTAAAGGAATCCTGTATCTGGAAGTGAAAAAAAATGATCTCCATCATCATGAAAATACAAAAGTATAAAACTCAATGGTACAGCACATACACAAAGGAAACACAGAAAGGAATTAAACATTATCACCACAAAAAAGCCCCACCCACCTGGGCACAGTGGCTCATGCCTGTAATCCCAGCATTTTGAGAGGCAGAGGCAGGAGGATTGTGTGAGTCCAGGAGTTTGAGACCAGTCTGGGCAACATAGTGAGAACCTAATCTCTACCAAAAAAAAAAAAAAAAAAAAAAAATTTAAAAATTAGCCGAGCATGGTGGTGCATGCCTGCAGTCTCAGCTACTTGGGAGGCTGAGGTAGGAAGATTACTTGAGCCCGAGAAGATGAGGCTGCAGTGAGCCATGATTACATAACTGCACTCAGGCCTGGGTGATAAAGTGAGATCATATCTGAACAAAAAAGAGGAACAAAGAAATAACACACAAAATAATCAGAAAATAATTCAAGAAAATGACTGGATCAAATCCTCCATAAAATCTCTACCTAACCAATGTCCTTAAGTGTCTCTCCCATGTTTCTCCTAGTAGTTTTATAGTTTTGAGTATTGCATTTAAGTTCTCAATTCATTTTTAAGTTCTAGACTTAAAAAGCACAGTCTACTGAAATAAAAATAGACAAATACGGTTATATTAAATGAAAAGGCTCTGCACAGGAAAGAAAAAAAAATAAACAGTGAGGAGAACAAGCTGTGCAGTGGGAGAAAATATTTGCAAACGATTCTATCTGATAAGGTACTAATATCCCAGATATGGAAATAACTCAAAAAAACTAAACAGCAAACAAACAAATAACCCACTTAAAAAGTGGGCAAAGAAACTGAATTTCTCTAATATGTGAAAAATGCTCCACATCAGGAAAATACAAATCAAAACCGTAATGAGATATCATCTCACCCCAGTTAGAATGGCTATATCAAAATGACAAAAAATAAATGCTGGCAAGAATGCAGAGAAAAGGGACTTATAATACCCTGTTGGTGATAATGTAAATTAGTATAGCCATTATGGAAAATGGTATCTATGCAACAATCTTGCACGTTCTTCACATGTACCCCAAAACCTAAAATGCAATAAAAAATATATGTATATATATAAAAAATAAAAATAAAACTACCATATGATCAAACAATCCCACTACTGGGTGTTTATCAAAAGGAAAGGAAATTAGTATATTACAGGGATATCTGCACCACCATGTTTATTGCAGCTGTACTCATAATAGCCAAGCTATGGAATCATATTGTGTCCATCAACAGATAAATGAATACATAAAATGTTGTATAGATACACGACGGAATACAGTTGATACAGCTTGGCTGTTCATCTGCTCCAAAGTCTCATATTGAAATGTGATCCTCAAAGTGGAGGTGGGGCCTAGTGAAAGGTGTTTGGGTCATGTCTTGGTGCCATCCGTATGGCACTGAGTGAGTTCTCACTCTATTATTTCATGCAGAGCTGGGTTGTTTAAAAGAACATGGCACTCCTCCATCTCTGTCTTGCTCCTCTCGCTATGAACATGCTGGCTCCCCTTCCTCCCTTCCCTTCCTGAGGCCTCATGAGAATCCGAGCAGATGATAGTGCCATGCTTCTTGTATAAACTAGAACTGTGAGCCAAGTAAACCTCTTTCTCCATTAATTATCCCGTGTCAGGTACTCCTTTATAGCAATGCAAAATGGACTAATATAGAAAACTGGTATTGAAGAGTGGAGCATTGCTACAAAAATACCTGAAAATGTGGAAGCAGCTTTGGAACTGTGTATGGGCAGATGTCTAAACAGTTTTGAGGGCTCAGAAGAAGTCAGGAAGATGAGAGAAAGTTTAGAACTTCTTAGAGACTGGTTAAGTGGATATATTAGTCCATTTTGTATTGTTATAAATGAATACCTAAGACTGGGCAATCTAAAATGTATAAAGAGATTTATTTGAACTCATGGTTCTACAGGCTGTACAAGCACGGCACCATCATCTGCTCAACGTCTGGCGAAGCCTCAGGAAGTTTTTACTCTGGTGGAAGGTGAAGAGGAGTTGGCATTTCACATGGTGAGAGATGGAGCGAGAGAGATGTCAGGTTCTTTTTTTTTTTTTTTTAAGATAACATTCTTTTTTTATTATTTTTATTTATTTTTATTTTTATTGCATTTTAGGTTTGGGGGTACATGTGAAGAACATGGAAGATTGTTGCATAGGTACACACATGGCAGTGTGATTTGCTGCCTTCCTCCCCATCACCTATATCTGCATCTCCTCCCCATGCTATCCCCTCCCCAACTCCCCACCCCCCACTATCCCTCCCCTCTCTCTCTCCACAGACCCCAGTGTGTGATACTCCCCTCCCTGTGTCCATGTGTTCGCATTGTTCAACACCCACCTATGAGTGAGAACATGCGGTGTTTGATTTTCTGTTCTTGTGTCAGTTTGCTGAGAATGATGGTTTCCAGGTTCATCCATGTCCCTACAAAGGACACGAACTCATCGTTTTTGATGGCTGCATAATATTCCATGGTGTATATGTGCCACATTTTCCCTGTCCAGTCTATCATCGATGGGCATTTGGGTTGGTTCCAGGTCTTTGCTATTGTAAACTGTGCTGCAATGAATATTCGTGTGCATGTGTCCTTATAGTAGAACGATTTATAGTCTTTTGGATATAGCAACAAGAAGAGCTAACGATCCTAAATATATACGAACCCAATACAGGAGCACCCAGATACATAAGTCAGGTTCTTTTAAACAATCAGATCTCATGATGACTAATACAGTGAGAACTCACTCACTACCACAGGGAAGGCACCAAGCCATTCATGAGGGAACCATCCTTATGACCCAAATACCTCCCACTGGGCCCCACCTCCACCATTGGAGATCACATTTTAACATGAGTATTGGAAGGAACAAACATGCAAACTACACCAATGGTTGTGACTTTCTTTTTTGATTGGGATCTGCTGTTGAAGAATCATTGTGTTCCTTTGGAGATGCTATATTTCCTTGCTTTTTTGTGTTTCATGTGTCCTTATGTTGATATCTGCACATACAGTGTAACAGTCACTTTTTCCCATTTTATGAATTTTCTTTCATAGGGAAAACATTTTCTTAAAGATGTATTTGTGGCATCGGCGAGGCAAGGCATGCTGGCTTTGATTCTGGGTGCATGCAGTAGCCAAGTCATTGCATGATTTCTTCAGCTGTCAACAGCATCAATGGTTTCCGTGATTTTTTTGGTGGCTTAGGGTTAAGCTATTAGTGGAGGCTGTGGGACTGGGATGCCATGTAGGTCAGTCTTCAGGCCCTAGTGGTGGTAGCAGTGAACTCAGCATGCCTGTCTTCTCGGCCAGGGCAGTGTACCTGGTAGTGAGTGTTAGTGGGTGCAGGCAGGGGCATTCTTGGGCTTCCAGGTGGCTTACTTGGATGGCAATAGTGGCAGTTGTAGGTAGGGTGGGTGGGTGGGTTCCTGAGTCCCTGGGCAGGTGGTGTGGGGTAGGTGATGGCAGTGACAGTGGCAGGACAACCCTCTATGTCCTGGTTTGTGCATGTTGATATTGGTTGTGGTTGTGATTGGCTAGATAGGCAAGTCTTCAGACCCACAGGTGTTATGAGAAAGTATGTGTCAGCTTAGTTGTAGTAGTTCAATGTGTAGGCCCAACTGGGAAGAGTGTTCAGGTGCTGATGATTGTGGACAGGAGTGGGTAATTCCCTGGACATGTGCTCCGGGTTGGGAGGGCTGGTCCTCACAACCCCTGATGCTATGTAGAGGCACCAGCCATAGTAAATAGAGGCTGGGCTATCTCCAGGCCACCAGCAGAATGCTGAGGTGGTAGCAGTGGCCAGGCTGGTGTAGGGCCACCAGCAGGTAGGGAATGTACATGACTGAAATGCCTCAGCCCCTAATGTGGCATCTGTACCACTCATGCCTCAGCTCCAGGAGCAGCGACCTGCTCTTCTTGGATCTCAGCGCCAACACTATTGGACCTCACTATGGTGTACAGTCTGTTGGGGACAGGACTCTAAAAATGGCACTTTTCTGTAGCTGCTTAGATCTTAGGGAGTTTGTGGGGATCAGCAGGTGCTCCCTCCACAGAGCAGTGCCATCACACAATCTCCTGGCAACTCCTTATGTTAGTTTCAGGGCCTGCAAAACAAAGTCTTAACAAATTCGAAAAGATTTAAATCCTCACAAATACCTTTTCTGACCACAGCTATAAAACCAGAAATCAGTAACAGAAGGAATTTTGGAAATTCACAGTTACATAGAAATTAAACAGAATATTTTGGAACAACCAATGGGTCAAAGAAGAAATCAAAAAGGATTTTTGGACAAAGAAAATTTATTATAATATAAGCAACATGTATGGGATATAACAAAAGCAGTTCTAAGAGGGAACGCCTAAATTAAGAAAGAAAAATATTTCAAATGATAAAACTAACTAGTACTTGAAAGAACTATAAAAGAGAAGAACAAACTGAGACCAAATTCAAAGAGAAGGAAGGACATAAAGATTAGAGTAAAGATAAATGAAAATCAGACTAGAAAGCCAACAGAAAAGATCAACAAAACTGAGCTTGGTTTTTTGAAAACACAAACTTGACAAATATTTTAGCTAGACTTTAGGAAAAAAGAGGGAGGATGCAAATAAATCAAATTATAAATGAAAGAGAATACATATATAACTAATACCACAGAAATACAAAGGATCACAAGATAATACTATAAACAATTATATGCTGACAAATTGGTAAACCTACAAGAAATGAATAAATTCCCAGAAACATACAATCAACCAATCATGAAGAAATACAAAGTCTTAACAGACCAATAATGAGTCAAGATATTTAACCAATAATTGAAAATCTTCCAACAAAGAAAAGCCCAGTATCATATGGCTTTAAAGGTGAATTCTGCCAAGCATCTAAGGAAGAATTAATGCCAATCTTTTTCAAACTGATCCAAAAAAATTGGAGAGGAGGAAACACTTCCAGTCATTTCACAAGGCCAACATTACTCCATACCAAAGCCAGATAGGAGATTATAAGAAAATTATAGGACAATATCCCTGATGAACATATGTGCAAATTTGTCAGCAAAATACCAGCAAAGTGAATTCAATGGCACATTAAAAGGATTATACAATATGACCAAGCAGGATTTATGCCTGGGATGCAAGGATGTTTCAACTTATGCAAATCAATAAATGGGATATACCACATTAACAGAATGAAGAATAGAATTATATGATCATGTGAATAGATGCAGGAAAAACATTTGACAATATTCAACATATTTTCATAATAAAAATTCCCAACAAATTAGGCATAGATGGAAATTTACTCAACAAAGACTATGACAAGCTCACAGCTAACATCATACTCAACAGTGAAAGCTGAAAGCTCTTCTCTAAGATCAGGAAGAAGAAAAGGGCACACAATTTTCTCACTTCTCATTCAATACAGTACTATAAGTCCTAGCCAGAGAAATTAGGCAAGAAAAAGAAATATAAGCATTCTAAATCATGAAGAAAACAGTAACATTATCTCTGTTAATAGCTTTAAATATTTCACCAAAAATATCTAATAGAACTAATAAATTCAGTAAAGTTTCAGGATACAAAGTCAACCTACAAAAATTAGTAGCATTTTCTATACACTAGCAATAAAAATCTGAAAAGAAATTTAAAAAGTATTATTTACGACAGCATCAAAAAGAATAAAATACTTAGTGAATAATTTAATCAAGGAGGTGAAGATCTATACACTGAAAAGTATGACACTGATGAAAGAAACTGAAGAATACACAAGTTAATAAAAAGATATCCCATGTTACTGGATTGAAGAAATTAATATTGTTAAAATGTCCATAGTACTCAAAGTGATCTACAAATTAAATGCAATCCCTATCAAAATTCCACTGGCATTTTTTGCAACAATATTAAAAAAAACCTAAAATCTGTATGAAATCATCAAACCACAAAATACCTCAAATAACTAAAAGAATCTTCAGAAAGAAGAACAAAGCTGGACATATTACATGCCCTGATTTCAAAATGTATTACTGGCATAAAACATACATATATATATATATATATATATATATATGTGTGTGTGTGTGTGTGTGTGTGTGTGTATATATATATTAGTATATATATGTATATATATGTGTATATTAGTATATATGTCTATATATGTATATATATGTGTGTGTGTATATATATACATACTAATGTGTATATATATACTAATGAAACAGGATTTAGAGCCCAGAAACAAACTCGCAGATATAGGCCAACTAATCTTTGGTAAGAGCACCAAGAACACAATGGGGAAAGGATACTCTTTTCAAAAAAATGATTTTGGAGAAATTACATCCCTACACTCAAAAGAATGAAATTGGATCCTTGTCCTATACCATAAACAAAAATTAACTCAAAATGGATCAAAGACTTAAG
Organism: Ateles fusciceps; assembly: GCA_036589455.1. Classification (NCBI taxonomy): domain Eukaryota; kingdom Metazoa; phylum Chordata; class Mammalia; order Primates; family Atelidae; genus Ateles; species Ateles fusciceps. Next base: position 11,561 of record JAZHEH010002829.1, on the reverse strand, counting down.
TGTAATATCTGAAGCCATAAACCTCCTAGAAAAAAATGTAGGGAAAATGCTTCTTTACACTGGTCTTGACAATTATCTTTGGATATGACATCAAAGCATAGGCAACAGAAGAAAAAATAATTAGACTACATTAAATAAAAAGCTTCTGCACAGAAAAAGGAAACAAATCAACCAAATGATAAGGCAACCTATGGATTGAGAGAAAATATTTATAATCTGTATATTAGATAAGGGGTTAATCTCCAAAATACATAAGAAATTCATATAACTCAATAGCAAAACAATTCACAAATAACCATATTTTCAAATGGGCAAAAATTCCAAAAAGTTATTTTCTTCTAAGAAGACATACAAATGTCCAACAGGTATAGAAAAAGTTTCTCAAAATCACTAGTTATCAGGGAAGTGCAAATGTAAACTGTAACTGCAGATCACCTCACACTTGTTAGAATTGGCGATGATAAAAAATACAATGAGTTAGGGAGATTCCCTCTTTTCTATTGTTTGGAATACTTTCAGAAGAAATGGTACCAGCTCCTCTTTGTACCTCTGGTAGAATTCAGCTGTGAACCCGTCTAGATGCAATGCTGGTTCAACATAAGCAAATCAATAAACATAATCCATTACATAAACAGAACCAAAGACAAAAACCACATGATTATCTCAATAGATGCAGAGAAGGCCTTTGACAAAATTCAACGCCGTTTATGCTAAAAACTCAATAAACAAGGTATTAATGGAATGTATCTCAATAAGAGCTATTTATGACAAACCCACAGCCAATATCATACTGAAGGGGCAAAAACTGGAAGCATTTCCTTTGAAAACTGGCAAAAAATAAGGATGCCCTCTTTCACCACTCCTATTCAATATAGTATTGAAAGTTCTGTCCAGGGCAATCAGGCAAGAAAAAGAAATAAAGGGAATTCAATTAGGAAAGGAGGAAGTCAAACTGTCTCTATTTGCAGATGACATGATTGTATATTTAGAAGACCCCATCATCTCAGCCCAAAATCTCCTTAAGCTGATAGGCAACTTTGGTGAAGTCTCAGGATGCAAAATCAATGTGCAAAAATCACAAACATTCCTATACACCAATAACAGATAAACAAAGAGCCAAATCATGAGTGAACTCCCATTCACAATTGCTACAAAGAGAATAAAATACTTAGGAATACAACTAACGAGGTAGGTAAAGGAACTCTTCAAGGAGAACTACAAACCGCTGCTCAAGGAAATAAGAGAGGACACAAACGGATGGAAAAACATTCCATGTACATGGTTAAGAAGAATCACAATTGTGAAAATGACCATATTGCCCAAAGTAATTTATAGATTCAGTGCTATCCCCCATCAAGCTACTATTGACTTTCTTCACAGAATTGGAAAAAACCACCTTAAATTTCATATGGAACCAAAAAAGAGCCTGCATAGTCAAGACAATCCTAAGCAAAAAGAACAAAGCTGGAGGCATCACACTACCTGACTTCAAACTATACTACAAGGCTACAGTAATCAAAACAGCATGGTACTACTACCAAATCAGAGATACAGACCAATGGAACAAAACAGAGGCCTCACACATAATGCCACACATCTACAACCAACTGATCTTTGACAAACCTGACAAAAACAAGCAATGGGGAAAGGATTCCCTATTTAATAAATGGTGGTGGGAAAACTGGCTAGCCATATGCAGAAAGCTGAAACTGGATCCGTTTCTTACACCTTATATAAAAATTAACTCCAGGTGCCTTAAAGATTTAAACATAAGACCCAACACCATAAAATCCTAGAAGGAAACCTAGGCAATACCATCCAGGACATAGGCATGGGCAAGGACTTCATGACTAAAACACCAAAAGCAATGGCAACAAAAGCAAAAATAGACAAATGGGATCTAATTAAACTAAAGAGCTACTGCACAGCAAAAGAAACTATCATTAGAGTGAGCCAGCAACCAACAGAATGGGAAAAAATGTTTGAAATCTACCCATCTGACAAAGGGCTAATATCTAGAATCTACAAATAACTTAAACAAATTTACAAGAAAAAAAAACATCAAAAATTGGGCAAAGGATATGAATAAACATTTCTGAAAAGAAGACATTCATGCAGCCAAGAAACATATGTAAAAAAGCTAATCATCACTGGTCATTAGAGAAATGCAAATCAAAACCACATTGAGATACCATCTCACACCTGTTAGAATGGTGATCATTAAAAAAATCAGGAGACAACAGATGCTGGAGAGGATGTGGAGAAGAAACAGGAATGCTTTTCCACTGTTGGTGGGAGTGTAAATTAGTTCAACCATTGTGGAAGACAGTCTGGTGATTCCTCAAGAATCTAGAACTAGAAATACCATTTGACCCAGCAATCCCATTACTAGGTATATACCCAAAGGATTATAAATCATTCTAAGGATGCATTCACACGTATGTTTATTGTGGCACTGTTCACAATAGCAAAGACTTGGAACAAACCCAAATGTCCATCAATGATAGACTGGAAAAGAAAATGTGGCACATATACACCATGGAGTACTATGCCACCATAAAAAAGGATGAGTTCATGTCCTTTGCAGGGACATGGATAAAGCTGGAAACCATCATTCTCAGCAAACTGACACAAGAACGGAAAACCAAACATTACTCATAAGTTCTTAGTCATAAGTGGGTGTTGAACAATTAGAACACATGGACACAGGGGAGGGAACATCGCACACTGGGGCCTGTCAAGGGTTCAGGGGCTAGGGGAGGGATAGCAGGGTGTGGGAGGATAGAGGAGAGATAGCATTAGGAGAAATACCTAAGTAGATGACAGGATGATGGATGCAGCAAACCACCATGGCACATGTATACCCATGTAACAAACCTGCACATTCTGCACATGTACCCCAGAACTTAAAGTATAATAAAAATAAATAAATAAATAAAAATACAAGAGACAACAAGTATTAGCATGGATGTGGAGAATACAGAACACTTGTACATTGTCAGTAGGAATGTAAGTTGGTACAGTCATTATGGAAAACAGTAAGGAGCTTCCTCAAAATATTAAAAATAAAACTATCATATAATCTAGCAATCCCACTTCTCAGTATATATCCCAAATGAATAAAATCACTATCTCAAAGATATATATTCAATTGTGTTCACTGCAGCATTATTCACAGTAACCAAGTTATGGAAACAACCAAACTGTCCACCAACAGATGAATGAATAAATAAATTGTGGTATATATGTATATACAATTGAATATTATCCATCCTTAAAAAAGAAGAAAATCCTGCCATTTATGACATCATGACTGAACCTGGAAAACCTTTTCCTAAATGTAATAAGCCAGACACAGAAAGATAAACACTGAATGGTCTATCTTGTATGTGGAATCTAAAAAAAGTCGGACCTATAGAATCTGAGGGTGGAAGGGTGGTTAGTACAGGTAGGTAAGGGTGTGTGGGAAATGGGGAGATGTTGGCCAAAGGGCACAAAATTGCAATTATAAGGTAGCTAAGTTCTGGAGACCTAAAGTACAGCATGATGACTATAGTTAGTAATAAGGTATTATATACTTGAAATTTTTTAAGAGAGTAGATCTCAAGTTTTCTTACCCTGCCCCTCGCCACCCACACAAAATGGTAACTAGGTAAGATGATGGATGTTAGCTTGATTCTGGTAATCATTTCACAATGTATACTTATATCAAAACATCACATCATATACCTCATATATACACAATTTTTATTTTTCAATACTTCAATAAAGCTGGAAAAATTTTAGTAAGAATTAACAGCTCAGAAACATCGAGTCTTCTCATGCATGAACACCATGGCTCTCCACCATTTATTTACATCTTTAATATCTCTCTACAATCTTTTATAGGTTTCAGTGTATAGGTCTTGCACATCTTTTGTCAAATTCAACTCCAAGTATTTTATATTTTTGATGCTATTATACATTTTTAACATTCGATTTTCAGTTTACCATTATATAGAAATATACTTCATTTTTATATTTATCTTATATCCTATAGCCTTGCTAAACTCACTTATTACTCATAGCAGTGTTTGCACAGATTCAATCAGTTTCTTTTCTTGCTTCTGATCTTATAGGAAAAAAATTCAGTCTTTCATCATTTACAAATGATGTTAGCTGTGTGTTTTCACAGATGACGTTTTTCAGATTGGGGAAGTTTCCTTTTATCACTAGTTTGCTGAGAAGTATTTAATATGATGGATAATGGATTCTGTCAGATGCTTTTTCTAGAATCTATTGAGATGATTATATGGTTTTCCTTTTGTAGTTTGTTAGTATAGTGAATTACATTGATTGATTTTCTTACTGTCAAACTATCTTTGCATTTCCAGGATAAGCTCCACATGGACATATTATCCATTTTATATGCAATTGTATTTGAGTCTCAAAAGTTTGGCTAGAATATTTTATCAATATCCACGAAAAATACTGGTTTGTAGTTTTGTTTTATCATTGTAATGTCTTTGCCTTGTTTTGGTGTAAGATGTGCAGATCTCATGGAAACAGTTGAGAAGTATTAGCTACTCAATTTTCTGGGGGTAATTTGTATATACTTGGCATTATTTCTTTCTAAAATATTTTTTAAAATTTACCAGTTAAGTCACTTAGTCCTAGAGATTTCTTTATAAGAAGATTTTTATTTTCAAATAGAATTTGTTAAACAAATATAATCCTAGTCAGGCGATCTATTTCTTTTTGAGTGTGTTTTGGTAGTCTGTATCTTTCAAGTAACATGTACATTTTATGTGAGTTGCCAGATATATTAACACAAAGTTGTTTATAACATAGCCTTATTTTTCTTTTAATATCTGTAAGATGATATGTATGATGGTCATCTTATTCCTGGTATTGGTAATTTGTGTCTTCTCTGTCTTATTTTCCTGATTAGTCTGGTGAGAAAATTTATTGATACTGCCAATCTTCTCAAAGAACCAGCATTTGGTTTCATTGATCCTTAGCATTTTCTGTTTTCTATGTCATCAATTTCTGCTATCTTTATTATTTATTTTGAATTTTATTCGCTTGTATTTTTCTAGCTTCTTATGGTAGATGTTAAAGTAATTGGTTTTAGTCCTTTTTCTTTTAAAATATAGGAAGCTAGTGATACTATATATTTTTAAATATTGATTTAGCAGCATCTTACAAATTTTGTTTTTTATTTACTTTAAAATACTCTCTAATTTTCTGTTGATTTCGTCTTTGATCTGTAGTTTTTCAGATGTTGTAATACAGTTTCTAACTTTTTGAGATTTTCCAAAGAAATTCTTTTATTTCTAGTTTAATTTTATTATGGTAAAAAAAACATTTTTTTAATTACTTAAGTCTATTTTAAAGTAATGATACTTGTTTATGGCCCAGAATATATTCAATCATGGTAAATGTTCCATAAGTAGTTCATGAGAATGTATGCTCTGCTACTATTAGTTGCGGTGCTTTATGCTATGTCAAGTTTGTTAAGTTGTCTAAGTCCTCAACTTCTAAATCCTTACCCATGTTTTGCCTACTTGTTAATGAGAGAAAAGTATTGAAATATCATACTATATCTGTGGATTTACTTTTCCTTTAGGTATTTTGAAGCTCTGTTCTTCTAGTAAGGATTATTAGCATTTCTAAGTGTTTGCGATGAATTATTTCCAATTTGTTATGACTTAAGTCATTAATTTGCCTTCATTTATGGAATATGTTTTAGATGAATATAGAATTTTAAATTGGTTCATTTTCTTTCAATACTAAATAATTGTTGCTTTGTCTTCTTGCTTGCCTTTTTTTCTGAAGCAAAATGTGTCATTCTAATTTTTGCTCCTATACACATAATAATTTTTGTCCTCTGGCTATTTTCAAGTTTTTCTCTTTGTCATTGGCTTTAAGAATTTAATTATGATACTCCCTGGTATAGTTTTCTTTACACTTTATGTTCTTGGGATTTGTTGAGCTTTTTGGATGTGTGGGTTTATAGTTTTCATAATATATAGAAAAATTTATTATCTCTTTAAATAATTTATTCTGTATCATCTCTCTCTTTTCTTGTGGAAACTTCAATTTTATATACATTTGGCTTCCTAGTCTTTTTCCTGTGTTTCATTTTCAATGCTTTATAGTTCACGACTTCAGGTTCAGTAACCTTTTCTCTACAATGTCTAATTTGCCATTAATTACCGCCAGTGTATTTTTTATCTCTTGACAATGTGATTTACATCTCTGAAGTTTGATTTGTGTTTTTAATATATTTCACATTTCTAACTTTTTGAATCTCTAGAATACATTTACAATAATTTTAAGTGTCTTTTTTGATAATTCTAACGTTTGTATCAGGTGTGTGATTTTGATTAACAACTAATGTTATAACTAATTATGTTATCATTTCCTACTTCTTTGTATGCCTGGAAAACTTGGATTGAATGCCTAATTCTTTGTATTTTTGACATTTGCCATTGAAATAAATAAAACTGATATTATATAATGAGGTTCATTCCATAATGATATTTTTCAATAATGCTTCCACACATCATTTTGGATTTATTTTTCTCTAAGTATCAAAACAAAAGTTTAATTAATTCAACAATTAAAGGGGAGGTGGATTTCCCTGTCATTTTGTGAATGAGGAATTTATCTATGTTGAAATAAAGTTATTTCAAGCACCAAAGTTGTCTGCCTGCCACATTTTTGGAAGCACTTATTTTGAAGGAAAAGGATTTGAAAATTTAGGACTTTTGTTTGAATCACACATGTACACCTATTGCTGTGTGACTTTCTACATTCTAAGAATGATAAATCATATGTTCTTGAGAAAATTAAATGAGATAAAGCATTACAGTACCAAGCATAGTACTAAAATATCAAAAGGACTCAATTAGTATTATTATGATGTTCTTGTTTTTTAGAGCCAACATTCAAATGTAGCCAGTGTCATGACTGGACACAACTCTAGTGTTTAGAAAGCCATTTCACATACACACATCTAACTCAGCATATTATCTCCATTTCCTTAGCATAAAAAGTATGTTTTAGACAGTTCTGATAGCAAGGATATTAGATAGAACAGGGTACAAGATGACAAAGAACACAGTGTCTAGTTTCTAGTCTACTGTTTCTTTCTTGGTCAGGAAATACCTGCCATTTTATCCCCTTGCCCCCAGGTCTGTTATGGTACCCAGTGACAAAAGTTAATACCTTAGGAATCATCCAGACTAATACCTCTTTCTTCCACTTCCCAATTTATGTTTCAATTTCTTTATTCCAGTGTATTCTATTTCCATATTTCCCACCACAGCCCACACCACCTCATTATTCATTGTCTTTCTAGACATACGCTGTTCATTTTATGCATGCCATGTATTAGGTACTGTACTCAGAGCTGGGGATACAATGGTGAAGGAAACATATTCTTTGACCTTTAGCAGGTCTGGGACTAATGGGTGATTCAGACAAAGAACTGCATGTTTACAAACACAGGAAGACTAGGGTTTTGGTAGAGGAAATACAGAGTGCCATGGGAGCTTTGAATCTCATGTAATTAATAATCCTATCTGGGTCTGTTTCCTTGAGCAGGAAAAGAGGGGTTGTCCCTTCCTATATGTATGTCTTTAGCAACAAGAGAACCCTTCCCAGAAATGCTCTGTTCCCAATTCCATTTACAGATACTATTTTATTTTCTGAGCCTGAATGAAACCTTGGTTATATTTGGGATATTAAAAAATAGCCTAAAATGCAATTAAAAAAAAGAGCCTTCACCACATTCAATACAGTGACATTCCAAGTCACTTATTTGTGCTTTTTCATTCAGCTTTACTTGTGGTAGATGAAAAAGAAAATTGATATTGGAAAAGTTTTTCCACCTGCTATTACTGCTGTTACCTTCATCCTAACAGCTGAGTTATGCAACTGTGATGGTGTCTCCCCTTTACACCAGTATATAAGAGGCTCTACAGAAGCTGGACTGAGTCAAGCAGACATAGATCCAGCTATCATGGGGCTCATAAGATATTATAACGAACTGTGATGAGTGCTTTCTGATATGGGGAATACAGGAATACCAGGATGCTATGATCATTAGTGCAGGAATCTATTCGAGTTTATGAGAATTTATACCATTTCTGTGTTTTCCACATTGGAAACACAGCCAAGATTTTGAACTTTTTATTTATTGGGTGTTTCATGCTAACATAAATTATAATATTAGGGTGTAAATCATTGGAAACATTCACAGATCATGCTGTGGCAAGTGGTACTAGCAGTGGAGAAATTGGTATTTTAGGAAATGGAATATTCATAGACGGTTTTCTTGAATCTGTTGGAAAATCCAAATGGTATAACTTTAGACTTCTGCAGAATTTCTAAAAGAATTCCTGCAGTTAGCTGACAGCAGATTTCTGTCTCAAAAGTGTCCAGAACATGAACCTCTTGCATCAGGAATATAGTTCACTTTAGGATGCCGCCCTTTGCAGTAAGAGTTCCATTTAGCATTTTAGGCAAAATAATATCAAGTAGCAAAAAAGAGGCTGCCTCTGCTTGTGAGCCTCTTTATAAATGAGAACCAACATTTTCTAAAACTCAGTTAACCCCAAATTCCATTTTCAGTTATCATTTCTCAGCCTGCATAATACATTGGTCAATTTGGGATGTTAAAAATTATCCTCCATCATGTTTCACTCAGGAAAACATCAGATTCCAAAAATGTCACTGAAATTGGCATAGTAAAGACTCCTGAAAAAATTTCTCCTTTATAAAAGCAATGAGAACACCAATGAAAAGTATCATAATTAGCATTTTCAGAATGTTGGAATAAACCAAAAGCTTGCAGCAATCTGGAGAGTATTTATTCAGGAAAAATAACAGAATCTCAATAATAGTACATTTTGTGGTGTTTTAATTTGCTCTATTCCCAATATTTCCACATTATATAATTTTAAAGGTGTAGTTTTCAACAAAAAATTATAAGACAGGCAAAGAAATGTAAAAGTATCACCCATACACAGGATAAAAGGCGGCCAATAGTGACTATTCCTGAAGCCTAGATGTTCAACTCATTAGACAAACACTCCAAATAAGCTATTATAAATATTTTCAAATAAGTAAAGGAAACCATGTCTGTAAAAATGAAAGTATAGGAATGATTTATTACCAAATAGACAGTATTAATAAAGACATGGAAATTATATTTTAAAATAATATAAATTTTATAGTTGAAAATTACAGTAACTAAAATTTTAAAATTTACTAGAGGAGTACAACAGCAGATATGGGCAGGCAGAAAGAACCAGCAAACCTGAGATTATCCTGTCCAAGAACCAGAAAAAGAAAAGAAAAACAGAATGAGAAAAAACTGACCAAAACCCTCTACACACCAGCATGTCAACATAAGCTTAATGGAAAAACCATAGCACAGAAAGACAGGGACAGAAACAATATTTTTTGAAAAATTGCCAAAAACTTCCCAAATTTGATGAAAAAAATCAACCTACACATCTATGAAGCTCACAACCCTCCTAGTAGTATCAATCAAAGACATCTACTAAGTCACATCATAATGAAACTGTTGAGAAGTCAAAGACAAAAAACAGACCCTTGATACTGGAAGCAGCAAGAGAATAGTAACACATCATGTACAAGGAGTCCTCAAATAAAAATACCAGCTCATTTCTTACCATAAACCATGGAGAATAGACTTCTAATATGTCATAACATGTCACTTTTAATGACATATCAGAAAGTTCTGAAAGAAAAATACTATCAAACAAGAATCCAATAGTCAACAAAACTATCCTTGAAAAATAAAGGAGAAATTAACACACTCTAATATAAGAAAAATGGGAAGAAATGTTTGCTAGCAAACTTACCCTACAAGAAATAACAAATTTATTTAGTATAGTATAAAAAGACAGTATAAATATATTTTTATTGTAATTCTCTTTTCTCCTATCTAATTTGAAAGACAACTGCATAGAGCAATAATTATAAATCTGTGTTGATCGGCATACAGTTTGTTAAGATGTAATTTGAATGATAATAACAGACAAAAGAAGGGTGAAGAGAATGGAGCAATATAGGAACCACTTTTTGTATACCATTGTAATTTTATTGATATTAACAAACTACAATGCTATAAATTGTTAAGAAATTAAGTTTTAAAATATAGTAAAACAAATGACAAGTGAATTTAAATGGTAAGTTAGAAAACACCTAACACAAAAGCAGCCAGTAATGGAGGAATAAGGGAAATAAAAACATTAGACATTAAAAAATGGTAAAAAAGCAGACATGAATTTTACCTTATCAGAAATTACATGCAATATAAATGAATTAAGCACTCCAATTACAGACAGAGTTGGCAGAATGACTTAAAACATATTTTCCAATTATATTCCATCTACAAGAGGCACACTTTATTCTGCCAAATTCATAACAAATTTCAGCTGGGATTTTGCAGAGAATAACAAGCTGATTCTAAAATCACTATGAATATTTAAGGGACCTTGAATACCCAAATGGATCTTAAACATGAAGAACAAACTTGATATTAAGGATTTAAAGAAAAGACTAAAGAGTGTGTTTCTTCAAACTTGTCAAAGACAAAAAGAAGTGGATATTAAAATAATGGAAAACGAGGATACCATTCCCACTAGTAACCAACGGGAACTGGAGTGACTATACTAATAAAAGATAAAACTGACTTTAAAACAAAAATGTTACTAACGTCAATGAAAAACATGAAATGTTAGTAACAAAAATGTTACTAATGACAAGGAAAAACAAACTAGATCTAACAGACATCTATGAAATAGTCTACTCAAAAACAGAAGAATACACATTGTTCTCAAGTGCACAGGGAACATTCTCCAGGAGGGACCATATGTTAGACAACAAAACATGTCCCAGTAACTTTAAAAAGACTGTAATCATATAAGGTATGTTCTCTGATCACCTGTGAAAAACCCACAGAAAACAACATGCTTTTGCAAAAAGACTGAAAACCTTCCCCTAAGATGAGGAATGTCACAAGTATGTCTGCTGCGCGAGCTCCTGTTCATATTCCCTCTTCAGAGGAATTTCCCTAACAAAGAGAAATATGACATCAGGAGTCTATATGTATGAATTTATATATTATGAGCCTTTGTGAATGACACAGAAATTTTATAAAATATATAAAAATTCCACAAAAATTTATTTAAGACGATAAAGAGACAATGGAGGTATGGTGCAGGAATCAGATTTTTTTTAAATACTGTTTATCTAAGTGGAAATAGAAAAATGAAGTAAAATAAAACAAACTACATATACCTAATACATTCTAAAATTAAAATGCTAGAATGCATTTCACGCGCTACCAGAGAGTAAAGACACACACATTTCTTGCATTTTGGTATTAGGATGAGAATGAAATAAATTTAAATTAAAGAAAATGAAGAAATGTTTTTTTAACATCTGGATTTGTATGGAATGGTATTTTTGGTTGTAGTACTCCCCCAGGCCTTCCTGAGAATTTATTTTTTTTTTTTTGCTAAAAATTTTGTTGTAGATTT